>ML785346.1:637871-652273 GCA_009831015.1 Picea engelmannii
ACTTAAAAATACAACATTTAAAAGAGCGGTAATCCAACTCAATAATTTCTTGGATTTTTCCAACATATTGTAGATTCCCTTCAATAATATTCTTATCTTTTGAGCTTGCTCGACTGGATTGCTTGAAATCAACCATGATGCCAAAATCAAAGGATTGTCTCTTTACATCTACACTTTCTACACGATAATGTCGTCCATATGCCCACATTGTAGGATATTTCCTCGCCTATGAAAGACCATTTATTTCAGTGAAAACAAATATAATGACGAATATTAAAATAGTTAATAGTGTCAAAATTGTAAGGAAACAACATTTTGTAAAATTCCAATTGTACCTTTCTTTCACATCCTCTACACATGTTGATTTCATCTTTTGTTATGTTTGAATCTATACATGCATCTTCTATTCGATTTTGAATTTGTTCAGTAACCCATTCTAGAGTGCAATCTTTGCCCCATTCCCCAAGCAGATCACTAGAAAGTGGAGTGTTCCTTGGGTTGGATCTCTTAAACTGTATCCTTTCTTCTAACACTTATTCTCTCTTTTTATCATACAAATCAATCCATTTGTTCATAAATCCCATGTGGTACATAATGAACTTGTTGAGTATTGGAATTTCGTCTACACCTATTCCATGTCAACATGTTTATTTCAAACTCCAAATGTTATTCAGATAATTGGACAAATAAATTACAAAGAAGATTAATGATTGCAAGGAAAACAACCACATTAATGATCATGAATTTACTTACTAATTTCTACTTGAACACCATTAGATTGTGGTTTTTCTCCATCAATAATATCTAATGCTCCTTCTTCATCCCAGAAGCATGGCCCATCTTCAAAATCCTTAACAAGGAATTCACATAGGAAGAGAAATGCTTCATTCAATACATACCCTTCAACCATACAACCCTCTGGATGTGCCTTTTGTCGGACATATATTTTTAGAGTTTTCATATACCACTCAAAGAAAAACATCCACCTCATTGATACGACACCCACCAATTCAATGTCATCGAATAGGTGTATAAGTAAATGGACTTGTAGGTCCATGAAACTTGTAGGGAGGTCCTTCTCAAATACACATACAATTTCTGCAATTTCCTTCTTCCATTTTGGTACTTCACATTCATGGATCTCCTTGGAGGTTACCCACCTATTATAAGAACAATAAATTAGTATGAACCTTTAGTGAAAAATTAAAATGGAATATAATATCTCTATGTCTCTCACACATGAACATTTCATACCACATACCTTGTAAATGATGACAATCGACTTATGGCATTCCTTAAGTCAACAGTAAGACACGAATCCCCCCTAATTTCCAATGGCATGATATGCTATTAAACACGTTCATCATAGGTCATTAGTAATTTTTCACACAACAAAATATCAAAATATGTTTAGTACTAAATCAACGTTATTAGTAAAATTTAAATGATGATATATAATACCTTCATAAAATTATGAAAATCATGTGATATGTCCATCAACTGTAAAAGCTTTATCCAATGATGACCCATATCCAATAGGTGTCCTTGTTGAACGGATGGCATTTTTTAGTTGGTCTAGATCTTTTTTTTTTCAAAATCCATGGAGCTTCTGCATATGTTTCATTTTCCCCGTTTGGCCACAAATGTCTTCTATCAAATTTGGTACGCGAAAGAGCAATATCTCTCCTCGAAGACAAGGTGTCCTTCTCTTTACTTGATATATGTCGAAATATAGAATCTGGGACATTTTTGAAGATGTGCATATGATCTAATAGGTGAGATATTAATAGATCCTTACAATAAGGGAGCTCATAAAATATGGATTTCCTTTTCATTCCTTCTGGCATATTAACTACAACTTGTTTTGGTTCTTCAATTGAATTACCCCGATCAAAAAAATCCTCCCAACCTTTCAATTGAGCATCTTCATACTTCTTAATCCAATCACCTGGACCCATAATCATGGGAGGGCCTCTATTTTCAACATTTCCATCAAATTGATTCTTTAGACAATTTCTAAACTTATGATCTGTTGGTAGAAAAACCCTGTTGTTTGCGTAAATAAATCTATGTAGATCTTTAGAATACCTCCCTTGAAATTGATTTGCACATCTTGGACATGCAAATATCCCCTTTGTTTGAAGCCCTGCAATTCAATAAGTAATGTTAATAGCATTATAATAATAGTATAAAAGAAAGTATGAAAGTTGGGATGAAAATAAATTTTGAGTGTCAATACGTAAATATTTTATCTTACCAGAACAGACACCAAGTTCTGGGAAATCATGAATAGTCCAACATAGTACACCATATAACATGAAGGACCTATTTGATGGAGGACGTGATATGTCATACATTCTTATGCCTTTCCATAGTAGTTGCATCTCATCAATAAAAGGCGCAATATAAACATCCATATTTTAACTTGTTGTTTTCCTGGAACAATGAGAGTCGACATAAGGTGCTCCTTTCTAACACTCATCCATGGGGGAATATTGTATACTATCAATCTGACTGGCCAAACACTATAATTGGAGTTGAAGAAAGAGAATGGGCACACTCCATCAATTGCAATACCAAACCTAATACTACATGGTTCATCTTTGAATTTACTTGGCCATTTTTCCTCTATGTGTTTCATTGCTTTGGAGTCGGTCGGAATTCACATGAATCCATCTTTACTCCTGTTCTTTTCATGCTAGTCCATCAATTGTGCAAGTTACTTGCAACGAAACATTCATTGAAGTCTAGGTATAATTGGCATGTGACATAAAACCTTTTTTGGAACTATAGGACCTTGTACATCTGTACGATATATGTTCTCTTTGCATACAAGACATTCTACCTTGTTTTGATATTCACCTCTGTATAAAATGAAATCATTTTTACATGAATGAATTTGTTTATATTCAATCCCCAACTCATCCAACAACTGACATGCTTCTCTGCAAGTTGATGGCAACACATTCTCTTCAGGGAATATTTTAGTTTTTAGTGCCCTGTAATATTTCCAGAGATTAAATCAGTTAAATGTTTGACTTATGATGAACATGTTTGATATGTCAATCTACACTACTACTGTTTATATACAATATATGTTTTATAGCATCCCATTAAAGAAATATAAATGTAGTTGATGAATGTTTACAAATTATGTACACTAATTGACAATGCAAAGTAAGAAATACATTTCAACTCACTTCAGTAGGGTAGTGGATCCTTTGTCTGACCAACCAAATAGTGATTTTATTTCTAATAATATCAATGTGCATGCAAGTTTTGAGGTTCTACTTGCACCCGATCTGAACACAGGTGTCTTCGCAGCTTGCTTGATTGAGTCTTTCAGGTTGTTATCATCAAGATTACGTTGGGGGTAATTACCCCTAATATCATCATTACTATCAACCATATGATCATTATCGTCATGATTGTTTCCATCCCCAAAGAAACGTGTAAGCATTTCATTCAATCCTTCTTCATGCACTGCATTTTCACTATCATCATCATCATTAAAGCTATGTGGCATGTCATCATTGTATACTAATCTCATTAGCTCTTCAAACTTATCAGCTGGTAGTATTCTTTTCAATGTTGCTCTTTTCGCCCTGGTATGGTTTAAAGGATGGTTTGGATCATCCCGTCCAAATCTCAATAACCCAGTTTGATCTTGGGTATTAGTAGGTGGATCATCAATGTCTTCTACCTATCAACATACACAAACATTATTTAATGTTTGGAAAGAATTGGATAAATCATAATTGTATCAATTTCAAAGAAATATAATCAAATATATTGTATTAACCAATAAGAATATAGAATGCATGAACATATATACATCAATTGAATAGCGGAGTATTATTTTATATACTACTTCTTTTATACACTAATTTAAAATAAAACACAATTTTGACAACATAGTGTATAAAATGTCAATCCACACTCATTGATTATTCTTTGGCTTTTTGCCCTTACGAACATCCTCAGGGAGACCTAGTTCTTCCATTTTCTTTCATGCATGAGTGCATTTTAAGAAGGGGTAATTAATCAATAACTCATCCCCAATGGTAAGGTCCATAATATCCTCAACCATTATCAATCTATCAACCTTTGTTTCCATATCTCCATCTTTATCATTTATAACTTCAACAAATTGACAATTTGGTCTTACATTAGGGTCCCTTCCCTTACTACTATTTATAAAACCTGAAATATTTTTGTGTGTGTATGCACGTCCATCTATATACATAAGATGACCTCTATTAATTTCTTTTCCACTATCCAATTGGAGATGATGTGTATACATATTTGAATTTAGACCATATGCTGACATGTTAGGCTTATATTCTGCTAGCCTTTTCCATTCACCACTGTAATATGATGGACCATAATATGACATTAATCTCCTAGTGGTTTGTTGTGAATTTTTTCTATTTTTAGATCCCACATGGACATTTTGGACAATAAAGAGGCCTATATTTGCTCCATCAATATTGGAGGGTTGTATCATGTAGTTGTATCCCCAAAATTGAAACACCTCATACACTCTAGGTAGTTTTTGATCATTGGGCCAAGCACAATATAATCAATTATCAAATGTCTCTTTGTAAATTGATCTCAAACTCAGGGGCAAGTCATCATCTCCATCACATTCTTTCTCATAGGGTATGTAGTCAACCTTCCCCTTGTTTTTAAGCAAATTATGCATCTTTAAAGCGGTTCTTGTTTTGTTACTTGTTTTCATCAAATCCTCATCTTCAGAGCTGGTATATGTGCACACATTTTTGTTAGATGTATCATCTAATAAATGATCATCACCCTCTAGTCTAGAAGTTGGCGATCCGGGAAACTTTAAACCAAGAACTTTATCCTGCAAGTATTCATTAAGAAAAAAATTAATTATTTAAATAATATAAAACAATGTTTAAAAGAAGTATACATATTATTTATATCAAATTGGAAAATTTCTTACCACAATTCCAATTGGATTTGAATCGATTATAGGAGGCATACTACCCACTGGAAGCTCATCATCTATGTAATGTCTTTGTACAATTGATCGTTTGAATTGTTTCTTTCCACGACATACATAACATCCACAAACAACAATTTTCTCAAAGTATTCATCCCATGTACCATATTCCAGACCAACCTCTTTTTCAGTGCAATCATTTGTTGTGTCTGCAGGATCCATTGTCATATCCTCTTCCACCCACTGTCCTCTATGTGATTTAATAGTTTTAGGTCCACGTCCACGTACATATATTTTTCTTTTGCTAGTTGAATGCTCAAGCTCTATGTTTTCTCCAATCTCCATCTAAAATAATCAACAACATGCATTAATTTCTGACAAGGTTGGATAATACACTATAAAATTTAATAATTTTGTGAAAAAACATGGATGTTTCATAAAATGCCATTAGATTAATTTTTCGTAAGTTAAGTCAAAATTAGAGTACTTGATGTCCTGCATCATCCATTGTGTCCTCATTTGATATGACACGATTTGTTTCCATGGCCTCATCTGGCTCCTGTAATACACAACATACTCAATAATGTTTAGTACACCAATTATATTATTTCAACGAATTTGCTATGCAACAAAAAACCTCACCTTAGTCACATTTTTGACATATTGATATCATGTTTTGGAGTTGAATTTTTTTTTTTTACGACCCAAGGTATTTACATCAAGCCAAAATTTCAACAAGAAAAGTATCCAACATCCCTATCCCACATGGCCATCCTAATTTTCAAACTATTCCCTTGATCGTAGAATCACATTTAATCACCATTCTTGTGCATTTTCCACTAATAAGTTTGAGCTCAGAGGCCATATGGAAAAAAAAGACTTTATCTCTTCTATGTTGTAGCATTTGTGAATTCATAAAGACCTTCCTCCTTTGGTTAAGGTTTCTTTTTATTCTTACCTTTATTGTGTCTGCAGATTTCGTTGTCATATCCTCTTCCACCCACTTTCCTCTCTACGATTTAGTAGGTCTACGCCGTCCACGTCCTCTTTCCATGGTCTCCTCTGGATCCTGTTACACAACAATAACAATAATTTTTAGCACACCAATCAAATCCATTATCATCTAATAAGTTAGGGAAAATAGGGCCACAAGTCAAAATTAGCTTGGGATCAAACACCAATACCATACCAATACCTATACCGATACCAATACCATACCATTGCATACTAGTACCAATACCAATACCAATACCATTGCATAACATTGCATGGAAATGGTATGCATTGGCAATGATACCAATACCAATACCAATACCAATGCCAATACCAATATCAACACCATTGCATTTCCAATGCCAACACCAATACCAATATGCATTGCCAATACCAATACCAATACCATACCATTGCATGGAAATGGTATGCATTGGTAATGATATGCATACCAATACCAATACCAATACCATACCAGCATGCCCATTACCAATACCATACCAATACCAATACCATACCAATACTATGCCATACCAATACAATACCAATACCAATACCAATAACAATACCATACCAACACCATACTATACCATACCATACCATACCAATATCAATACCATACCAATACCAATACCATGCCATACCATACCATACCAATACCATTGCATACCAATAACAATACCATTGCATACCATTGCATGGCAACGGTATGCATTGACAATGATATGCATACCAATACCAATACCATACCATACCATACCATACCATACCATACCAATACCAATATCGTTGAATACCATTGCATGACAATGGTATGCATTGGCAATGATATGCATACCAATACCAATACCAATACCAATACCAATACCATACAGATACTATACCATTTCAATACCATACCAATACCAATATGCATTGCCAATACCAATACAAATCCGCATTACCAATACCAATACCAAAACAAAAACCAATAACAATATGCATTGTCAATACCCTTATGCCTTGCCAATACCAATACCGATACCATTGCCAATATCATTGCATATCAATACAACCAATACTATTGCATACCAATACCAATACCAATACCATTACATACCAATACTAATACCAATACCATACCATACCATCCCAATACCAATACCATACCAATACCATATTGTACCATACCAATACCATACTAATACAATACCATACCATACCATATCAATAACATACCAATACCAATACCAATACCAATACCAATACCAAACCATTGCATACCAATAACAATACCAGTACCATACCAATACCGTACCATTGCATACCAATACCAATACAATTGCATACCATTGCACGACAATGGTATGCATTGGCAATGATATGCATACCAATACCATACTATACCATACTATACCATACCAATACCAATACCAATACCATACCATACCATACCATACAAATACCAATACCAATACCATACTAATACCAATACCAATACAAATACCAATACCAATAACAATACCAATACCAATACCATACCAATACCATACCATTGCATACCAATACCAATACTATTGCATACCTTTGCACGACAATGGTATCCATACCAATACCAATACCATACCAAAACCAATACCAATCTGCATTACCAATACCCTTATGCCTTGCTAATACCAATGCCAATATCATTGCATACCAATACCAATACCAACACCATACCACACCAATACCAATACCAATACCATACCATACCATACCAATACGAATACCATACCATACCACACCATACTACCATACCATACCAATAACATACCAATACGAATACGAATACCATACCATACCACACCATACTACCATACCATACCAATAACATACCAATACCAATACCAATACCATACCATTGCATACCAATAACAATACCAATGCCATACCAATACCATACCATTGCATACAAATACCAATACAATTGCATACCATTGCACGACAATGATATGCATACCAATACTATACCCATATCAATACCATACTATACCATACCAATACTAATACCAATACCATACCATACCAATACTAATACCAATACCATACCATACCATACAAATACCAATACCATACCAATACAAATACAAATACCAATACCATACCATACTAGTATCAATAACAATACCAATACCAATACCAATACCATATCATTGCATACCAATATCAATACCATTGCATGGCAATGGTATGTATTGGCAATGATATGCATACCAATACCATACCAAAACCAATACCAATATGCATTGCCAATACCCTTATTCCTTGACAATACCAATACCAATACCATTGCATACCAATACCAATACCAATACCATTGCATACCAATACCAATACCATACCATAGCATACCAATACCAATACCAATGCCATGTCAATACCATACCATACCATACCATACCAATACCATACTAATACAATACCATACCATACCATACCAATAACATACCAATACCAATACCAATACCAACATAGTTACCGACTTAATGAGAACTGTGACCTCAAAACGAGAACTCTGGCCCAAAAACCCCATATTTTTGCATAAAAAACATCAAAATTAACCCCCAAATCAAAAAGTGGTGCTACCAGTAGCACCATTTTTTAAAACAGGGTCAAAATTACAACATTTTTCAAACATGTCTTTCAAAACTAGACAGTGGCTCAGAAAAACCTTAAAATTATCATCTAAAAAAAATTAAGATGTTTTTGAATTTTTTTTTTTCTTTTCAAAACGATAAATTTTGATATCATTTGAAATCCTATTTTTTTATCACTTGGTACCATTAAAATCAAAACCTCAAAATTTACCATCAAATTGAAAAGTAATGCTAGCACCCATTCTAAAATTGGGCCCATTCTAAAATTGGGGTATGAAAATGACACATTTTTATAATGTGGTAAAATAACTCACCATTATTGTAAACAAAATCATAAAATCAACCCTTAAATGTTTACTTTTTAAATGTTATTATCACGGAAAGCTCAAGGTAATACATAATTCCATGAAAATATCATAATATACTTAACCAGCCCCAGCCCCAACCCCAACCACACAACCAAGCCCTGGAAAACCTCAACCATTCGCTTCCAATATCTCAACATATGCTCGTGAAGTGAGTGTTCTTTCCCTGCGGGATTCCTCCCCCAGCCCCCATGGCCAAGCCCTAGGAAACCAATACCATTCGCTTCCAATATCTCGACATATGCTCGTAAAGTGAGGAGTCTTCTTGCCCTGCGGAATTCCTCCCCCATCCCCCACGACCAAGCCCTGGGAAACCTTAACCATTCGCTTCCAATATCTCAACATATGCTCGTGAAGTGAGTAGTGTTCTTACCCTGCGAGATTCCTCCCCCATCCCCCATGGCCAAGCCCTGGGAAACCAATACCATTCGCTTCCAATATCTCGACATATGCTCGTGAAGTGAGGATTTTTCTTTCCATGCGGGATTCCTCCTGATAGGGAATATTGTTTTGGGCATTTTTATACTTATAGCAGCTGGCTAAGAGCATGTAAACACAAAAGTTGATTGCACTCAGAGATGCTAGAAGCCAATAAAAATAGTATAAATGTGCTTTGTTCAGGTTGTTTACAAACCAATGACGCTCACCAAGTTTCTTAGTAACTGAAATAAGGATGTTTCTCAGGAAACCACCAACTCCAAAAACACTCACAAACATAGCTATACCCAGGGTTTTCATAGTGTTTGACATCTAATCATAAAAGTACTCTTGCAATCCTACACTGTAAATACATCGGCTATGCCAAATAATATATATTGTTGAAGCAACATAGAAATGCTCAATGGAATTGTTGCTTTGGGCATATCTACGAGTCCATTCTCCTTTGCTCCCTTTTGATTCTTCTAATCTCTATCAACGCGACAACAATCATTGACACAATGGAGATAAACATGCCAATGCCTATCCTCTGAAGAAAAGTTATACCCCATTCATTCCCTGTCAAGTTTCTTGCAATTGGAACAAAGGTTTGATCATAAACAATAGATAGGCTAATAAAACCATGTAAGCTTGCAGCACAGATCTCAAAATGTTTTCCAATCTTTCTATCCATTGTGGCACCCTGTTTTGTGAAAATTGTTGAAGATTGTGCAAAGACAACCCCAAATATCAAACATGACATCCAAATTGGTGACAACCCAAGAATAGCTTTCATGTCTTCAACGTCTTGGACTGTGCATAGTCACCAATTACAGGTTGTTTTGCACTCATAGTCTAATTCATCTTCAACCGTGGCTTTGTCAAGAAACCTGAAACTCAAGAATGAGGATATCCATCACAAATCTCAAAGTTCATCTAAAACTGAAAAGAACAAGTACACCTAACAAAAAACAACAATAACAAGATTGAAATGAAATAGAAATGGGACTTAGGGACTCATTGCACCTTAGTCGTGGTGAGGAAGTAGAGATAACCTATGCTATATCACTAAGAACTAAATTTTCAGTACACCCCACTCTCGTTCCTACAATAAGATTATTTCAACTACCAAGAGCTTCAATAATTACCATGTCACATGGCAAAGCAATTGTGACTCCAATAAAATCGATTTGCAGCATTAGCCAATTGTAGTGGCAATTATTTCCCACGTGTTTGTCCTAGTAAATGTATATAACTAGATGTGAAGTGAAGAAGACCAGAGAGAGCTTACCTAACTAATCAGTGGGAAAATACTCTCTTCTTGACCCAAACTTCAAAAGTTCTCTTTCTGCAACAGAATCTACATTCCTTTTTTCTTGATGAGAAGTAGAAACATTCTACTTGTAAAACTTTGCAACAAACACATGGATAATTCGAGTGAGAGGACTACCAACGGGCACTAATCTTGTCCCACACAAGAAGATAAACAGTTGTATTGCCATAGTCACGACGACAATGCAATCCCAGACCCCATCCAACATTGTCCTGAATATACAAGAGTACAATGACTCCTAAAAAAGTACCACAACAAATACCGCAATATCGATAGTTGAAGAATGAACTCTTATGCTTCTTCTCTACCGGGTCGTCCTCTTCAAACTAATCTGCACCAAATGGTTCTAAACAAGGTTTATGGCCTTTTCTCTTAAACCTGGCATTTGAGTAGAAGGAAGTCCACGCAAACCCCTCGTTTCTGGAAACATTTTAGAAAAGGAAAAAACAAAACATAAATTACTTACCAGTGTCTAGCCAAGTCACAACCCAGACTAGGGCGATGTCGGGCATCGCCCCAGACCCCCTACAGCTAAGGCATGGTCCCATGGGACTGTGACTTATTCGTGGGGGGGCTGGGGCGATGCCCGACATCACCCCAGCACCCACAACCAAGCCCCGGGCCTATTCACAAGGTTAAAGCAGAAAAATAACAACTATTTTCAAACCCTGTTCTTTTAAATAAGGGTTTAATTCGCCCAAATATATAGCAAAACCTTCCTGTATCCATAAAAAATTGCACGAATTCATTGGGCGACAAATTGTACAGATACAAAACTGTCAATTTCTTAATTTTAGAACATTAGAAAAAGTGCCAATGGGGTGCCAATTTCGTGTTGTTCTAATTCACGTAGAGACTGTGGAAACATTGGGGATCATGTCCTCAAATGTTGGATTGTAGTTCATTCTAGCCAGCCTCAATATATTATGGTGAGGTCAGTTTTAAGTTCATTCGCCGACCTCCTGGTCACAATTTGTGTTATAGCCATAGTCATTAAATGGAGATACGTTTACATTGATGATTATAAGACACTCCATCCACTGAATAAAACAAGCTTTCTTCTTCAGTTCATCTTCGCCTTAATATGATGGATCATGGTCTTAGTCAGATGGTTAACAACCGTAATATATTTTCCTATATATATTGGATGGAGTTTATTTCAAGTGGAGGACTTTTGGACAAGGAGTATTATTGATTTGAAAGATGGACAGTTGAAGGGCCCGTTGCTTTGAGAGAAAATAAATCACGACAGAACACTCCCAGAAACTAAGATTGTGAATTTAATCATAACATTTCGGCTACATAATTTATGATAGGCCTTTTACTGCAAAAACTTGTGGTCTTACTCAGCAAAGCTTCTTGATTTCTTTCTTCTATTCTATTATGGCATGTACTAAAGATCCGTGAAAAGATTATGTTGCTATGTGGCTCGAACATACTAGAGTCAAACTTTTCCAAGTACAGAAAAGAGATCATAAGCATGCCAGGAGAAAACACCAAGAACCTGTGGATAGCCAATGAATCGACCTTTAAGTCAACAAAGAAACATATGCAACAAGGCGTGGATAGTACTAAAGATTTGATGGAAATAATAAAACACGTGCAAACAGAGGCTCCTGCAGTAGATATAGGTATATAACTGGCAAAGAGTCACATGGAAAAGCAACTGTGACTCCAATAAAATCGATTTGCAGCATTAGCCAATTGTGCAACATTAGCCCATTGTAGTGGCAATTATTTCCCATTTGTTTGTCCTAGTAAATGTATATAACTAGATGTGAAGTGAAGAAGACCAGAGAGAGCTTACCTAAACTGATCAGTGGGAAAATACTCTCTTCTTGACCCAAACTTCAAAAGTTCTCTTTCTGCAACGAAAGCTACTTTCTTTTTTTCTTGATGAGAAGTAGAAACATTCCACTTGTAAAACGTTGCAACAAAGACATGGATAATTCAAGTGAGAGGACTACCAGCAGGCACAGATATTGTCCTACACAAGAAGATAAACAATGCTATTTCCATAGTCACGACGACAATGTCAAATCCCAGACCCCATCCAACGTTGTCCTGAATATACAAGAGTACAGTGACTCCTAAAAGAGTACCACAACAAATACGACAATACCAATAGTTGAATAATGAACTCTTATGCTTCTTCTCTACCGGGTCGTCCTCTTCAAACTGATCTGCACCAAATGCTTCTAAACAGGGTTTGTGGCCTTTTCTCTTAAACCTAGCATTTGAGTAGAAGGAAGTCCATGCAAACCCCTAGTTTTTGGAAATATTTTAGAAAAGGAAAAAACAAAACATAAATTACTTACCAGCGTCTATCCAAGTCACAACCCAGACTAGGGAGATGTCGAGGATCGCCCCAGCCCCCTTGTCCAAGCCCCGAGTCCATTCACTAGGTTAAAGTAGAAAAATAACAACTATTTCCAAACCATGTTCTTTTAAATAGGGGCTTAATTCGCCCAAATATATAGCAAAACCTTTATGTATCCATCAAAACTTGCATGAATTCATTGGGCGATAAATTGTACAGATACAAAACTGTCAATTTCTTAATGTTAGAACATTAGAAAAAGTGCCAATGGGGTGCCAAGAGAAAATAAACAGTGAATAGCATTTAGACATTTATTCTATCCGTTCTGTTCGAAGAGTCTATAATTTCAGATAATCAACTTACTCAGAATTCAATTTGCAGGTGACGTGCCAGAGAATATTGTTTTGGTGGGCAAGTTGAAAATGATGGCATTTAGTTGATCAACGACGGTACACTAAAAATGCGGTCGTTTTTCATATTATCGATCGGCGTTGCCATCGTTGGAGTCACCTTCTTGTCCGTTTGCTCTCAAGTGCAAGCTTGCCCTGTCAGACAAGAGGGCCAACATGAGTAAGTATGAAGACTATTATATAAGGGAGGACTCTGATAATGATGACTAGTCTTATATTACTATCTGTATATGGGAGGTTTCGTAAATTATTGTGAAGACAAACAATACGTATAGTAATCTATGAGTAACAACCATCTCATCTTTGTAGGACCATCTCTTTTTTGTATGCGAACTTATGGTTCTTTAAGTTTTGTTCATTAGATAAGTTTTGGTATTGTTCATTGAACTTTGGTTGGTTTTGGAATAATGAAATTGTTAGGTTTTGTCTTTTGTTTTTTGAATCTCAATAAATTTGCATGAAATTATTATTTTTTATTGTTTAAAATCATTTTTTACAAAATGTAGAAATGAATTTAAGATGTTGAAAAACCTTAAGAGTGCTGCTACTATATAGATTTAACCATTCAAATCTACAGATCAAATAATTTCTCACTAAATATATGAGTATGGATTTTAATTTGAGAAGCTCAATCTGCTGAAGATGAGTGTGGAGAAAGGAAAATCTATCCAATAAGAATGTTCAGTAAATTGGATCAACAGGGTATCTATGTATATGCACTTGATTTTTGTTTGATGGAGTGGACTGAAAATAAAATCAGTAGTTGATCTGTTAGAAGCAAGCAATAAAGATTTTATTCATCTCCACTTATCGTACTTCTGAAGGTTTGTTGTACCATAAATTTTAATATTGTATTTCAACATTGAAAAAATGAATTTGATCCGTAGATTATATGTATTATTTCAATTTCACTACTCACTGTCTCAATTTTCAAAAGAAAATATATGAATGATATCAGTAAATATATGTATAATTAT
>ML785346.1:665047-699297 GCA_009831015.1 Picea engelmannii
CAATACCAATACCATTGCCTGCCAATAAAAATACCAATACAATTGCCAATACCATACCATACAATACCAATACCAATACTAATACCATTGCCTGCCAATAAAAATACCAATACAATTGCCAATACCATACCATACAATACCAACACCAATACTAATACCATTGCCAATACCATACCATACCATACCAATACCATTGCCAATACCAATACCAATACCATACCAATACCATACGATTGCATACCAATACCATTGCATACCAATACCAATACCAATATTGCATACCATTGCATTGCAATGGTATGCATTGACAATGATATGTATACCAATACCATTGCCAGTACCATACCATACCATACCAATAACATTGCCAATATAAATGCCATACCATTGCATACCAATATCGTTGTGTACCAATATCAATACCATTGCATACCACAATGGTATGCATTGGAAATGATATGCATACCAATACCAATACAATACCATACTATACCATACTATACCAATACCAATACCATATCCAAAAACTCCCGACAGAGTGATCTTGAAAATCGACCTCATCTTCAGAAATTGCACTATGCCTCATTGACCAAAACCCTAATGCCGGAGATACTCCAAAAAATGTTTTTTCGGTCGACAAAATGATAGCATAGGGGCCCCACTAGCTGAAAACCGGTGCTCTTAATCCAATGCAACTGACGGTTTGTGCATCTCGGTCTCTCTTTGAGTTTTATCGCGAGTTGCAACTCGCCTCCTCAAGCCATTTAGAGACATGTGGTTAATTTGGTCCAGTGGCATAAAATCCAAACCGAGTAGCATAATGAACTTTTGTAAGCTCCTACAAGTCTGTTTGGCCAAGGCCCACATGACTACACTAGCCAAAAAGACCCGATAGAGTGTTCTTGAAAATCAACCTCCTCTTCAAAAATTGCACTATGCCTCATTGATCAAAACCCTAGTGTTGGAGATACTAGAACAAATGGTTTTCCGGTTGAAGGAATGATACTAGAACAAATGGCATGGCACCTAGGAGTGAGGGGTGTTCTAACTGAAATCCTATCCTAGTAATCCATCGGAGTCAACGGTTCCTCAATCCGAGTCTCGGTTTTCATTTTATGCCCAGTTGCAAGTCGCATCCCAAACAATTTCATGGACTCTTGGCCAATTCCTCCTTAGGGCATAAAAACCTAACGGAGCAGTATTTTTGAGTTCCACAAGATGTTGCAAGCTTGTTTAGGCATAGAATATGTGACCACATTGTCCATTTGCTCCCAAGGCATGGTTTCATAAATTGGATTCTTTAATCCAAATGTTGCATTGCCTCAAACTGAGCAAAACACTAGTTCTCAAAATCAAGGAGTAAAACAACTTTTGAGGCATGGCACCTAGGAGTGAGGGGTTATCTAGATGAAATCCTATCCCAGTAATCCATCGGAGTCGATTGTTCCTCAATTTGAGACTCCATTTTCATTTTATGCCTAATTGCAAGTCGCATCCCAAACCATTTTGGGGACTCTTGGCTAATTCCTCCTCAGGGTATAAAAAGATAACATAGCAACATTTTTGAGTTCCGTGAGATGCTGCAAGCTTGTTTAGGCATGTAATATGTAACCACATTGTCCATACGCTCTCAAGGCATGGTTTCATATATTGGACCCCTAAATCCAAATGTTTCATTGATTCAAACTAGGCAAAACCCTAGTTCTCAAAATTGATGAAAAAAACAACTTTCGAGGGATTGGACCCAGGAGTGAGGGGTGCTCTAGTTGAAATCCTATGCCAGAAATCCAACGGAGACGATGGTTCCTCAATCCGAGTCTCGGTTTTCATGATATTTCAAGTTGCAAGTCGCATCCCAAACCATTTCAGGGACTCTTGGCCAATTCCTCCTTAGGGCATAAAAACCTAACGGAGCAATATTTTTGAGTTTTGTGAGATGTTGCAAGCTTGATTAGGAAGGGACTAGGTGACCACATTATCGATCTTCTCATGAGGGACGGTTTCATAAATTTGACCCCTTAATCCAAATGTTGCATTGCTTCAAACTAAGCCAAACATTAATTCACGAAATCAATGAGTAAAGCAACTTTCAAGGCATGGCACCTGAGAGTGAAGGGTGCTCTAGCTGAAATCCTATGCCAGGAATCCAACGGAGATGATGGTTCCTCAATCCGAATCTCGATTTTCGTTATATACCAAGTTGTAACTTGCATCCCAAACCATTTCAGGGACTCTTGGCCAATTCCTCCTAAGGGCGTAAAAACCTAACAGAGCAACATTTTTGAGTTCCGTGAGATGTTGCAAGGTTGTTTAAACATGGACTAGGTGAAAAAATTATCGATCTGCTCACAAGGGACAGTTTCATAAATTGGACCCCTTAATCCAAATGTTGCATTGCCTCAAACTGAGCCAAACACTAGTACTCGAAATCAGTGAGTAAAGCAACTTTCGAGGCATGGCACCTGGGAGTGAGGGGTGCTCTAGATGAAATCCTATCCTCGTAATCCATTAAAGTCGATGGTTCCTCAATCCGAGTCTCAATTTTAATTTTATGCCCAGTTGCAAGTGGCATCCAAAACCATTTCGGGGACTCTTGGCCAATTCCTCCTCAAGGCATAAAATCCTAACGGAGCAGCATTTTTAAGTTCCATGAAATGTTGCATGCTTGTTTAGGTGTGGGCTAGGTGACCACATTGTCCATACACTCCTGAGGCATGGTTTCCTAAATTGGGACCCTAAATCCAAATGTTGCATTGCTTCTTACTAAGAAAAACACTTGTTCTCGAAATCTATGCCAAAACAACTTTTGAGGGATTGGAACTTGGAGTGACGGGTGCTCTAGCTAAAATCCTATGCCATGAATCCATCGAAGATGACGATTTCTCAATCCGAGTCTCCATTTTCGTGATATGCCCAGTGGCAAGTCACATTCCAAACCATTTCGGGGACTCTTGGCCAATTCCTCCTCAGGGCATAAAAGACTAAGGAACCAAAAATTTTGAGTTCTGTGAGATTCTGCAAGCTTGTTTAGGCATGGACTAGGTGACCACATTATCCATCCACTCCTGAGGGATGATTTCATAAATTTGACCCCTTAATCCAAATGCGACATTGCTTCAAACTGAGAAAAACACTAGTTCTCGAAATCAATGAGTAAAGAAACTTCCGACTCATGGCACCTGGGAGTGAGGGGTGGTATAGCTAAAATCCTATCCTAGTAATCCATCGGAGTTGACCGTTCCTCTCCAAGTCTCGGTTTTCGTTTTATGCCCAATTGCAATTCGCATCCCAAACCATTATAGGGACTCTTGGCCAATTCCTCCTCAAGGCATAAAAACCTAACGGAGCAGCATTTTTGAGTTCTGTGAGATGTTGCAAGCTTCTTTAGTCATGGGCTATGTGACCACAATGCCCATTTTCTCCCAAGGCATGATTTCATAAATTGGATCCTTTAATCCAAATGTTACATTGCTTCAAACTGAGCAAAACACTAGTTCTCGAAATCAATGAGTAAAGAAACTTTTGAGGCATGGCACCCGGGAGTGAGGGGTGCTCTAGATGAAATCCTATCCCAATAATCCATCAGATTCGACTGTTCCTCAATCCGAGACTCGATTTTCATTTTATGCCTAATTGCAAGTCGCATCCCAAACCATTTCGAGGACTCTTAGCCAATTCCTCCTCAGGGCATAAAAAGCTAACAGAGCAACATTTTTTAGTCCCGTGAGACGCTGCAACCTTGTTTAGGCATGGACTATGTGACCACATTGTCCATCTTCTCCCAAGGCATTGTTTCATATATTGGACCCCTAAATCCAAATGTTTCATTGCTTCAAACTAAGCAAAACCCTAGTTCTCAAAATCGATGAAAAAAACAACTTCCAAAGGATTGGACCTAGGAGTGAGGGTTTATCTAGCTAAAATCCTATCTCAGTAATCCATCGAAGTCGAGGGTTCCTCAATCCAAGTCTCGATTTTTGTTTTATGCCTAGTTGCAAGTGGCATCCCAAACCATTTCGGGGACTCTTGGCCAATTCCTCATTCGGGCATAAAATCCTAACGGAGAAACATTTTTGAGTTCCATGAGATGTTGCATGATTTTTTAGGCATGGACTAGGTGACCACATTCTCCAATCGTTCCTGAGGAATTGTTTCCTAAATTGGACCCCTAAATCCAAATGTTGCATTGCTTCTTACTAAGCAAAATACTAGTTCTCGAAATCGATGAAAAAAACAACTTCCCAGGGATTGGAACTAGGAGTGACAGGTGCTCTAGCTGAAACCCTATGCCAGGAATCAAACATAGATGATGGTTCCTCAATACAAGTCTCAGTTTTTGTGATATTCCCAGTTGCAAGTCACTTCCCAAACCACTTCGGGGATTCTTGGCCAATTCCTCCTTAGGGCATAAAAGACTAACATAGCAACATTTTTGAGTTTCGTGAGATGTTGCAAGCTTGTTTAGGCATGGAATAGGTGACCACATTATCCATCCGCTCTCGAGGGATGATTTCATAAATTGGACCCCTTAATCCAAATGTTGCAATACTTCAAACTTAGAAAAATACTAGTTCTCGAAATCAATGAGTAAAGCAACTTCTGAGGCATGGCACCTGAGAGTGATGGGCAGTATAGCTGATCCTATCCTATAAATCCATCGAAGTTGACGGTTCCTCAATCTGAGTCTTGGTTTTCATTTTATGCCCAGTTGCAAGTGACATCCCAAACCATTTCGGGGACTCTTGGCCAATTCCTCCTCAGGGCATAAAATCCTAACGGAGCAACATTTTTGAGTTCCATGAAATGTTGCATGCTTGTTTAGGCATGGAATAGGTGACCACATTATCTATATGCTACCGATGTATGGTTTCCTAAGTTGGGCTTCTAAAGCCAAATGTTGCATTGCTTCTTACTGAGCAAAACACTAGTTCTCAAAATCGATGAAAAAAACAACTTCCGAGGGATTGGAATTGGGAGTGAGGGGTGCTCTAGCTAAAATTCTATGCCAAGAATCCAACAAAGACGACGGTTCCTCAATCTGAGTCTCGGTTTTCGTGATATGCCCAGTTGCAAGTCGCATCCCAAACCATTTCGGGGATTCTTGGCCAATTCCTCCTCAGGGCATAAAAGACTAACGGAGCAACATTTTTGAGTTTCGTGAGATGCTGCAAGCTTGTTTACGCATGGACTAGGTGACCACATTATCCATCCGCTCCCGAGGGATGATTTCATAAATTGGACCCCTTAATCCAAATGTTGCATTACTTCAAACTGAGAAAAACACTAGTTCTCGAAATCAATGAATGAAGCAACTTCCGAGGCATGGCACCCGGGAGTGAGGGGTGGTCTAATTGAAATCCTATTCTAGAAATCCACAGGAGTCGACGGTTCCTCAATCCGAGTCTTGATTTTCATTTTATCCCTAGTTGCAAGTCGCATCCCAAACCATTTCAGGGACTCTTGGCCAATTCCTCCTCAAGGCATAAAAACCTGACGGAGAAACATTTTTGAGTTTCGTGAGATGTTACAAGCTTGTTTTTGCATGGAATATGTGACCACAATGTCCATCTGCTCTCGAGGCACGATTTCATAAATTGGATGCTTTGATCCAAATGTTGCATTGCTTGAAATTGAGCAAAACACTAGTTCTCGAAATCAATGAGTAAAGTAACTTCTGAGGCATGGCACCCGAGAGTGAGGGGTGATATAAATGAAATCCTATCCCAATAATCCATTGGAGTCGATGGTTCCTTAATCCGAGACTCAATTTTCATTTTATGCCTAATTGCAAGTCACATCCCAAACCATTTCGGGGACTCTTGGCCAATTCCTCCTCATGGCATAAAAAGATAACAGAGCAGAATGCTTGAGTCCCGTGAGATGTTGCAAGCATGTTTAGGCATGGACTATATGACCACATTGTCCATCCACTCCCAAGGCATGGTTTCATATATTGGACCCCTAAATCCAAATGGTGCATTGCTTCAAATTAAGCAAAACCCTAGTTCTCAAAATTGATGAAAAAAAAATCTTCCAAGGGATTGGACCCGGGAGTGAGGGTTTCTCTAGCTGAAATACTATACCAGTAATCCATCGAATTCGATGGTTCATCAATCCGAGTCTCGATTTTCGCTTTATGCCCAGTTGCAAGTGGCATCCCGGACCATTTCGAGGACTCTTGGCCAATTCCTCATCAGGGCATAAAATCCCAACAGAGCAACATTTTTGAGTTCCATGAGATGTTGCATGCTTGTTTAGGCATGGATTAGGTGACCACATGCTCCATTTGATCCCAAGGAATGGTTTCCTAAATTGGACCCTAAATCCAAATGTTGCATTGCTTCTTATTGAGCAAAACACTAGTTCTCAAAATCGATGAAAAAAATAACTTCCAAGGGATTGGAACTAAGAGTGATGGGTGCTCTAGCTAAAATCCTATGCCATGAATCCAACGAAGATGACGGTTCCTCAATCCGAGTTATGATTTTTTTGATATGGCCAGTTTCAAGTCGCATCCCAAACCATTTCAGGGACTCTTGGCCAATTCCTCTTCGGGGCATAAAAGACTAATAGAGAAACATTTTTTAGTTTCGTGAGATGTTGAAAGCTTGTTTAGGCATGGACTAGGTGACCACATTATCCATCCACTCTTGAGGGATGATTTCATAAATTGGACCCCTTAATCCAAATGATGCATTGCTTCAAAATTAGCAAAACACTAGTGTTGCACCTCTTTTGTCACCTAAATGAGCAAAATAAGGGTGCTTACAAGCCTAGTTGGGTCAGCTAGGCAAGAAAACAATAGAGGAAAGAGTTAGAAGTATAAAGTATAAAAGATAAGCAAGGAATTAAACTAAGAATGATAAGAGAAATTAAACTAGAGTGTATAAGGACATTAGAACAAGAAATAAACAAGACTCATGCCACCAACGGAAATGATTGTATTAGTGGAAAGAAAACACCAAAGAGAAGGGGAGAATTTGGGTCCCCTCTTCCTCCAAGGGAGGGCTCTTGGACCCCCAAATATTGAGCTCTTCTTACAAATAAGGAACTAAAATTAAATGGTGAAGAGAATCCAAAGTGCATTCAAACTAAAGGTGATATGAATGGCTAACTGAAATGGTGCTAACATGCTCTTGATGAGGAAAGAGGATCCTCCAAGAGAATATCAACAACATAACAATGCAAATGAATTCCTTGAAAATATAGTGCATCCATGGCTTCCTTTTATAGCATATCTTTGAGGTATTATGCAACCAGTTCTTAGTGTGAATAAGGGGCCCTTTTGGGCACCTTTAGGTCTTTGACCATCCCCCTAGTTGGATTCAACTGATATTTGGATGTCAAATCGACTTGGAAGCTAAACCAAAAGTGGTTGGAAGGCCGACCAATATCATAAATGCATCGTTTTGAGGTGTGCGTGGATTTTTTCGTCCACAGTCGTGCATCAGGCGCATGTGCTCTTTTCTGACATTATCTGACTGTCGCACGTGCGCGCGCGCCTTATGTATTTTTAGCAAATGCTAATTTTATTGTTGGCTGTATAGTTTTGGACCTTTTGGAGATGCATTCTTGGCCCATGAGTGAACTAATGAGTGTTTTGAAGATGCTAGATTCCTGTAACCATTTGCGGATGAAATTCTGGTGATAACAGATGCCCCCTAATGTGTGAGGTTAGGAGCATACGTATAGCTGAAATACATCAATGTTTCTTCTACTGAGAGTACCTGTGTAAGAAAGAGTTTTGTGGAGAGTGTCAAGAGAGATCCATTGAAAGGAGAGGGGAACCCGTAGAACCCAAGCCTTTCCCAAGGTGTGGGAGAAAAAACAAAACTGTGTATAAACAAGGTGGGCATGCCCCATGCTCATGTCATGTAACTCAAAAAGATGTAATACAGTAATTGAAGCTATGTTGTGGACGTAGATCATTGCAGCGCCCTCCAGGGTGGTTTGATAATAAAAGAGGAAAATTCTGATGGTGAACAAAACTCTGAAAAAGGGCAAGGACACCTATAAGAAGTGTCAATAATGTGCAGACATTGATAGTCTATCCAATTTTAGAGGTCTTCATCTAAGATAAAATAACTGCAATAGTCGCATAGTAAGACCCACCGTAACATGAGATAGTGTTGAAGTTGAATGTTATGGAGGTCAACAACAACAGAGAACAATGGTGGTTTTCCATGTGTCGTTCGAGACTCCTCATTGTAAAGGTAATGAGATTCAAGATATTGTCGCCCTTCTGGAAACCGTGTTGATGTCGACAGAAAGGGAGACGTGACTCCAAGAGGCAAAGAGCTTTTTGAAATCCACTAGACGAGATCAAGAAATTATGAGGTATATGGACGAAGTCAAGATGCGATGAGACTTAAGAATGCCATTGGTTGGGGAGATATGCAAAGTGGCAACAACCGTAAAACTGAATCTAGCGCTAGGGGGATGACTAGACGAGGGTGAGTTGTGCCAGAGGTGCGACACAATGGATAAACACAAAGATAAAAAAGGTGTATGGGTGGTAAGATGCTCGAGGTTTATGGATAGTGTCATTGATGTCAGGAAGTGAAAAATGCCCCAACCAAGGGCAACAAGGGTTGCTTTGCCGGAAAAAGGAAGGTCGCTAAAGGAGACAACATAAAGCTATAAAAATGTGGAAAAAGTGTTTGTACAATTATCAAAAGAATAAAAAATAAGGTGGGATAACTGTTCAGATAGAGAAATGGGTGCCCCAATGTAAGATGGCTTGGCCTGATGATGGCTCAAGTTGCTTGGAAAACAAGTGGAGGGTTAGGGCCCCATAGACGAGTTTCTGTATTAGGGAAATGTATGGAGGAGAATATGCAGAGGGGAAAACTGACGGTGGATGAAATGGATGATTAATGATATTGCGGGGGTGTAGTCAGAGTAGAACCATGATGAAGTAACCTGGGAGTCCATTTTGGGCAGGTTAGCAAAATGAGGAGAAGGAGTATGTGGCTGGTTCTCAATATTATGTAAGACTATTGGGACTCCCATCCCTAAAGGGTGAAAACAACATGACTGCTAAGATGCCCAGGGGAGCTATGAATGGTACAACTCATGTGGGGGGGAAGTGATACTGGGTGGTAGTACCAAAATGCAGTGGAGGTGATAGTACTGCAAAGCCGGATATAGGGATCCTAGAGGCAAAGATCGGAGGGTGTGACTGGGATATGCATTTTGAGATTTAGAGGGAATGACTACATGCCAGTGTCGATGATATACCTGAAGGGATACTACTACCATATGATGATCAAGCACCTACACACATAAAAACTGAATACCCAACGTGAACAATATCATAAGAGAAAGATCATATAGAAATTATTCAATAATGTAAGCATGCGTACCCGAGCTTAATATGAGAAAAATGTCCCCTAGGGGATGAGGATGGAAAATGGCCCAGGGAATGAAATTATGTAGGTAACGGGGTCCTGATCCTGTGACTGAAGACAGATCAAAAAACGGGTGCCCGAAGCTCCCAGAATTGAGTTTGGAAGTTTGGCAAAATGGACTATATATAACTGTAGGGCTCACAAAGCCACCTCATTTGTACGTGTTGTCTTATTGAGTCGACAAGCAATTTTAGAGGAGATTTGGAGGTTCTGAGAGATTGAGGCAGCCGATTCAAGATCATCGAGATTTAGGTTATTTGTTGTATCCTCCTACATAGAATTAGGGTTTTTACTTTTGGGCAGGGCTTGTATGGAGGGTCGTACAGAGGGTCTTGTGGGTGTGGGCCCCCAATGCATGGGAGATCGAGAAATTCGCGTGCACAGGTGCATGCATGTAATGAGAACATCCATGCATGGGGGTGCCTTAATGGGGAAAACAAGCATGCATGGCATGTGTGCCTGTGCAAGGCACAACAACGCATACATGCACGTCTATATTCCTAACAATTTTGCATGTGTGCACAGCTGTGCAGTGAACATGCATGCTATGATGCGTGCCTGTATGTGTGACAGAGGCGCATGAATGCACCTCTGTATGGCCAACAGTTGCACATGAGTGCACAACTGTGGGATGAACAGGCGTGCATGTGTGCGTGCCTGTGGGGAAAAACAGTCACGCCTTTGAGGCAAAACTGGAGGTTGTAAAAACTTATATTTTTTGGATTTTTTGATGTTTTTATGGGTTATGATGGTTAATCAAGTGTTGTATATGTGGGTGCAGGTGATCATTTGGACGATGCAGGTTCACTGGAGAGAAAGGGAATGGTCATGCCTGAGGGAGGCAGTGAGGGATGAGGAGCCGACGGTCTGAGACGCTTTGGCAGCATGTGGGCTGTTAAAGGTTTTTGAGTGTTCGCTAGTGCGGGCACAGGAGTATCTTTTGCAGTTCTTGATTAGGATGTGGAGTCGTGACCTGGATTTCTTTATGGTGTGGGGTGATAAACTAGCCTTCACTGCGGTGGAGGATGTATATTTTTTTACTGGGCTCCCTTTTTGAGGAACCCCACTACCGACGAAGCTCGTAGTACCTGGGGATGGTCAGTTGGATGTCTTAGCCCAGAGATATTATTTGGGGGAGAAATTTATGTCGGGCTCCGTGGTGAGTATTTGGGTGATGGACACCCATGTGCATCGTTGCGTGGCAACAATGATCATGAGAGTCTACGGGTCTCTTGCGACTCAGCAGATCAATGGAGGTCAGCTGAGGATCATGGAGAGGGCACTAGCGGGCGAGCATTTCGCTTAGGGCTTGATGCTCCATTCCAAGATGGTAGGGTAGCTTGACATGTGTCATGCTACTGAATCAAGGGAGTTTTCCTTTGGGTATATCTTGGTGGCATGGTTTTTGGAGAGGGTGTCGATGTTGCGCCCTAGAGTGTTGTTAGGTGCTCCTGGCGTGCGAGAGCTACAACTGAGGTGGTGGGCAACGATCCTGGTACGTCATAGTGGTGGGGAGGGTGGCCACTATTTCACGACCAAGGCTGCACAGGTGTGGAATCATATGCCACAGATCATACTGCGGTATCCCTATTTTGTGGTGGACTTCTGGGATGATCCAGAGATGGTGTTACCTCTAGGAGAGGTGTTCGATCACAAAGGTATGATGTAATTTTTGACGATTTGATATTTAGATAGCATAGCATGTTTGTTATGTTATAGATGGATGTTGATGCTACCATTTGTTTGTTGTGTGTGCAGATGTTGGACCTCGCGGGCACGAGGTTGAGTTGTTGAGAGCGTCGTCTCGTCAGGGGTCGGTGAGGCCTCCATGGGGAGAGCCAGGGGTAGGAGAGAGACAACGGTGGGATGATGCTGGGGTGAGGCCCACTGATGATGAGAGAGAAGCTAGGTGACGTCGGTTCGATGACCCCGATGTAGGGCCATCGCATTCTCCTCCGACAGAGGCCGAGGGAGATTTTGAGGATGTTCTCCGCCACTTGGAGGTGGTACTACAGGGAGTGCCTAAGGGCATGTGGTCATGGATCCTGGATGAGGGGGTCCTAGAGAAGTGTGTGGGTGTTCCAATAGAGTGGTGGACCATGGTTCAAATAGAGGTTGTAGCGGGGGCGACGATGACTGGGCGATTGCCTCCAGGACCTGAGGGACCCCTAGCTGGTGGGGCCCCTCCTCCAGAGAGAGGGCCAGGTGGTGGAGCTCTAGAGGCGCCATGAGTACCTCTATATCTATGTATTTTTTGTATCTATATAGGCTGGTGAGCCCATTTTGTATATGGTGGTGTAGCACCGTTTTGTATCTATAGGGGTAAGGTGGTTTACCTACCTATGGATAATGTACCTGATGTACTATTTTTTGTAAACACTGATGATACATTGACCGGTATATATATATGTATGGATATACATTTTTGGGATCTTTGTGTTGTTCACTTGTGTTGATGTTTGTTAGTGCTTTTTGATGGTGTCTAATCTATATGCTGTTGACAGACTGGTGATGATTTATGTATGCATACTGGTGTCTTGATGTGATAAATGCCAATCTAACACTAGGTTAGCCATATTATCTGTTATTTGATTAAATTGTCTTAGAATGTGTGTAAATGTGATGGAATCAAAATGTCGAGATAAGAGTCTAACTTGCAAGGTATCTGCGGAAGAGGCATGGATCGCGGACATGGTACACATTGTTGAGCTGGAGGACAACTAGTTGGGAATCTAATAAAATGATAAGGTGGCAAACATGGTGGTGACTGACCTCAGTGAAGAGGCCAATGACTGCTATGTATTCTGCTTGGTTATTGGTTGTTGACCCCAAACATATGCCACTAGAGTGGAGTAGCATTTGTGAGGGGGAATAAAGGGCCCATGTAGCCGAAGCGAGATTCTGTGTCCAACAGCTCGCTCTGTCGGCGTAACTGATGTGGTAGGCTGGTAGGGGAGGCATCTGTCATTAACACAAATGGTAAATTAGACGTAAGGCATGGAGAAGAAGACTAAAAACTCTAAAAAAGCATACAGAAAGAACAAGCCTAGTGTAGTATGGCTACGCTTTTAGGCGTAAAATTTCTTTAAGTACAACCCGTTGATGGGTTCTTTGAGAGGGTGACCTTCGGGGGAGGCCGGGATGTAGGTGCCTTTAGTGAGACAATGATGGATGATGTAAGGTCCATGCCATAATGACTCGAACTTGCCATGGCCAAAGGTATCGTGAGGGATATTGTAAGCAAGGACGAGGTCACCTTCGTTGAAAGAGCGAAGGTTGACATGGCGATCAAAGATGGCCTTGGACCATTTTTTGGCTGCCTCATTGTTCTGTAATGAAGACCGATGGTCTTCATCCAACGACTCTAAGTTCAACAAACGCTGCTCCATTGGAAAAGTGTCAGGTAATAGCTCAATAGCAGTGCGTAAGGTGGGAATTTTGCATTCGATTGGGACAGTGGCCTCGACCCCATGGACAAGATGAAATGGCGTGAAGCCAGTGGCAGTTTTAATTGTTGTGCAATAAGCCCATAGCGCGGAAAATAACATATGATGCCAATTGGTCTTATGTTTGTTAACTGTGCGCTACAACATGGTTTTTAGGACCTTGTTGACCACCTCTACCTGTCCATTGGACTGAGGGTAGTATGGGGAGGTGAACTCATGGGAGAAGCCTAAATGATAGGAGAGTTCGACAAAGATCTCATTCTTGAAGTGTTTCCCGTGATCAGAGACTAGATGTAGTGGGACTCCAAAGCGGGAGATGACGTGGTTGGAGAAGAAGCGTGCTATGGTGTCAGCGATGTTGTTAAATGTAGGCATGGCTTCAGCCCACTTAGTGAAGTAATCAACTGCAATGACGATGTATTTGTGTCCATTGTTGGATGGAGGGTTGCAAGTCATGAAGTCTATGCCCCATTTGCAAAAGGGTCCGACAGTAATGACCAGGTGTAGAAGAACAGGTGGTGCTCATGCTTTGTTGGCATAAATATGACATTTGTCACATCATTTCATAGCATGGATGCAATCGTGAAACAATATAGGCCAAAAGTAACCAGTGCGAATGATTTTCTAAGTGGTGGATATCCTTGAGAGGTGGCCCCCGCAAGCACCACTGTGGCAATCATTCAAGACTCGATAGGCTTCGTCAATATTCAAATATCGATGGAGTACCGTGTCGACACCTCGTCGATATAAGATATCACTGATAAGTAGGTAGAGGGATCCTTGTGACGAATACGTCGATGATCATATCGAGAGAGGTAGTTTTCGAATTTATGTGTTCAGAGGTAGACGAGAAGATCCTCATACCAAGGGTCATTCGAGGGGATGTAAAAGAGATGTTCGTCGGGGAAGTCGGTATTAACGGGGGTATGGGTAGTAGTGGAGGGGAACGTCATGATGTATTTAGTGAGGACAAAGGCTTTCTTGCTCTTGGGTGTGGAAAATTCAAGGTCATACTCCTGAAGGTTGACGATCCATCGAGCAAATTTACCGTTAATTTGTCGAAGATTGAGCAAGTATTGCATGGATCTACTACGACTTTGGTAGTTCGAAGAAGAATGCAATGGCGTAGCTTCTGGACTGCGAGGACAATTGCAAGGGCTAGTTTCTCTTCATGATTGTATTTCAAGGGTGTCCCTGAAAGGTTTTTACTAATGTAGTAAATTACATGTTCATGGTCGTCATCACCTATTTGGATGAGAACTCCTGCTACTGAGACGGTTGAGGCCGATATGTAGAGGATATAGTCACGGTTATAGTCAGGTGGACTAATCAGCGGGGCATTCGAGAGGGTCGTTTTAAGATTGTCGAAAGCTGTTTGGGGATGTTCGTCCCATTAGGATAGGATATCATGACGTAAGAGGTGAAGGAAACCATGTGCCCAAGTGGTGTAATCGGGGACAAAGCGGCGTAAAAAGTTAGCTTTGCCTTATAGGCTCTATAGTTGGCGTAAATTCCATGGTGAGGGAATTTCCGTGATGGCTTGGACCTTGAGAGGGTCAACTGTAATGCCATGGTGGGAAACTATAAACCCAAGGAGGCGCCCAACAATGACGCAGAACATGCACTTGAGGGGATTCAAGAGAATGTTGTACTGACGACACCTTTGGAAGATGATTCGTAAATCTTAGAGATGCTGAATGCATTTTTTGGAGCGAGTGGTGAGATTGTCCAAGTAGGTGAGAATGATTTGAGCCAAATCATGAAAAATGTATGTCATGGCGCGTTGGAAAGTGGCTCCTGCGTTTTTGAGGCCGAAAGGCATGATGCGATACGCAAAAGTTCCCCAGGGGGTAGTAAATGCAGTTTTGTACTGATCGGCTAGGTGAATTTGAATTTGATTGTAGCCCAAGAAACCATCCATGAAAGACAGGGCCTCGTGATCGGTACAATCATCGATAATTTGGTCGATAAAGGGCATTGGGAAGTTGTCTTTGGGACAGGCGTGATTGAGATCGTAAAAGTCCATACAGACATGGACAGTGCCCTATTTTTTGTTGACAGGGATGGGGTTGGAGACCCATGACGTATATGCAATGGGGTAGATGAACCCTACAAAGCATAATTTGTCAATTTCGGCTTTGATGGCCAAGGCTTTGGATGGGTGTAGTGGACGTTGTTTTTGACAAATAGGTGTGATATCAGGCCAGATGTCGATACGATGTTCGACAATAGAGGGATCAAGGCTAGGAATCTTTGTGTATGACCAGGCAAAGATGTCTCGGTATTCCTGGAAGAGAGATTTGTAGGCGGTGATTTCTTCAGGAGAGCATGCGACGCCAATGGTGATTTCCTCTAAGACTCCAGATTTGATGGAAATGTCGATTTTGGTGGTGGGGGAAATATTGGCCATATTGCCTTCTTCAAAAGCGTTTAGGGCAGGGATAGGGTTATTGAACCAATCTATATGCTCCGATGGGATAAAATCTTTGGTTTCGACTGCGTATGTGGAGTTTTGGTTAGGAGGTGTGAAGGCTTCCTGTGAAGGAAAAAATGCTCTGTGGTGGAGCACGTCCCATGGGAAATCGGGTTTAGTTAACTCCTCAAGGATGTCTTCGTCACAGTGAAACTGTCGAAAATATAGGGGATCTAGAGGAGTAAATTTGGTGATGGTCACCGTGGGGTTGTTTTTTGGTGGTGACGATGTAGAGGGGGTATCACTAGGAGGTTGCGATGGTTCGCTTGACATAAACCAAATATCGAGGTATTGTGGGTTAAAAATGATAGTCGGACGTAGAATTTTCGTGGGAAAATGAATGGGGGAATTGGGGGTAAATCCTCATATAAGTCATCCAGTAACCATGGGGGAGTAGGGGGTGCCTTAGGTTCCGGTGAGAAGAGATGAACCACATCAAGTGATGGGGTAGGGGTACGCACTGGTTCTGCTGGAGGGGGGGGGTGTAGGGTTTTGAATAAGGGTCAATTAGCGACACCTGTATTCAATGATCATATGACACTGATATGTGAAATGATCAAGTGATTTGCATAGAAAGCAAGGATGCCACATACATTCATTGACTGAGGTCATGACATAATGGATGTCGGTGACATGTGTTGGGGTGGGTTCTTACTGAAAGCTCTAACGTACAGTGGTTAGCGTCTGCCGGAATTGAGGTAACGCTGGAAAATGGTGTGTATAATGGCCATATTCTAAACAGATGGTGCATGCAAATTTGGTTCGCAATCCTTTGCTATTTGTGTTGGGGGAGATAGCGACAGTACTGGATAAAGCGACGAGCAGTGGTGGTGCTCGAGGGAGTTGAATTAGATTGCGTAGCTCGAGTAGAGATGGGTATTTTTTGGTGGGGTGTCTTTCTTTCTCGCATAGCACCAAGGAGGTTGGATGCGTGGGGGAAGTGGAGCGATGGGCTCTTTCTTTTTTCGTCTACCCCCAGCTGTAGCAGGGGTGCTAGTGAGTGGGAGTGTGTGTGGGATGGTGGGGGTAAGTATAGGAATCTCCATCGGGATTCCTTCTGTTTGGGGAGGGAGGGATGGTTGAGGGACCATCTCAGGCAGATGTAGATACTAGACTGGGATTGCCAACACCATATTAGGAAGGGTGAGCGTTGCGGCTACCTGGAAAGCTTGTACACTTGGTGGGGGGTAAAAGAAAGGGATCTGGGTAATGGCTTGGGGGACTATTTCCCAAACTGGGATATGGCCCTAGGGGAGGGGAACATCAGGAATGGATAGAGATGAACAAGTTTCAGGAGATTCCTGAGAGAGAGATTTTGCGACTAGTGGGACATTAGGGATGAAAGAGGCCTCGGTGGGAGGGAGAGTATCTTTAGTTGTCGTTCTATTGGTGGAGATGACACATACTTGTGTTGAGGGATGGATGAGTGGTGGTGCTTCGTGGTATGTTCCTAGCAAGGATGGGTCCTTAAAAAGTCTAGGGCCCATCTCGATGAGTGGATAGGCATCTGGATTAGTGTGGACAAAAGGGAGGATGTTGTCGATGTTGGATGAAGGGTTAGGCGCATAATGTGATACCTGATCGATGGTAATGATATTTTCGTTACAGGGAAACATTATGGTTCAGAACATAGAAGAGGAGACTGCCTTCATAGCATACATGTAGCTATGACCAAACAAAATATTATAGTCAAGTGGGGCATCGATAACCTCAATGTCAATAAGGATGGTTTTTACCCCGAGTTCGACGGGGACATTTTGGAAGATCCCCTCGGGAGACGAGGGTCGTCCATCGTAAGCCCTTAGAGTAATGGTGAAGGGTATTAACTCTGGAGAGCCAAGTTTATGCCATACGGTTTTGGACATGATGCAAGTGGATGCACCTTCGTCGATAATGCAACGCTGGATTGTGATATTCTACAAGAGCGGGGAGACGGGGTTCTCCATTGTCAAGATCAAATGTGACGAGCCGAGTATTGGCAGGGTAGACTGCCCCTAGAGCAGAAAGTAATGATTTCTGTTGAGTAGGACAGGTTTGAAGAACTTCTAAGATTGACATAGCAGTGGGGGATTGTGCCAAGTGATCGACTAGACTATAATTGTGGGCTTCCCTAGCTTGAGGGTTGTGGACATTCCTGCGCAACGGGATGCAAAGAGGTGTTTCAATATTAGGGCATGGAATCATCAAAGGTGGGCTAATCATGACTAGGGTGGCCTCCGAAGTAGTGGGAGTAGGGTTAGAGGGTGCGTTGTATTGACAATCACACATTTGTAGAAGGATTTATTCTTCACTAGTGAGGAGGATAGTTTGATCTACAGAAGTGCCCAGGTTGTGATATGGTCCTGCCTGTGGTGGGGCAGGTTGCATCTCTTGTTGGGTATTCATCACCCCTTGATGTGGTATGGGGTTTTGCAACATGGTCGAGGGTGGGTGTTACACATATTGTTGTGGGGCCTACTGGGGGGAAGGCGGTGCTGGGGGACGTGGTCCATTTCTGGATTCTTTCATCCATTTAGAGTCTGCTATTTGGGGGCAATGGTGAGTATAATGACCATACTCACCGCAAAGGGCACACGGGAAGTTTGTCTGAATATTGTTGTTGTTGTTCCCTTGACGTTTGTTGTTATTGCCCCCTTGGGGTTTCTGGTTCCCCTGGTTTTGGTTGCCCCCGGTAGGTTGGTTCGGCTGGGGTTGGTTCTGGTTTCCTCCTAGTCCGAGGTTATTATTGTTTCAATTTTTTCCTTTCTTCCTGGCATTGTTTGACTGATGGGATGGGTTATCCGTATTCAGCTATTCAAAATTTTGATACTGCTGAATGAGAGAGGGTTGAACAAAATTAACCCCAACATGTGGTTGTCCGTGTGGGGAAGGAATGGGCTGGGGGGGGCAGGGAATGGAAAGTACAGATTATTTTGTGGTAATGATCCGTAGGATGTATAGGAATGTGTGACGCTTTCACTAGTGTTTAGGGTGTAAGCAGAGGTAGAGGGGGTACTAAAACTAGGTTGGGTCACGGGGTGTATTGTGGGTGTTGGCGGTGGTCCGCTGGTGGGTGGAGGAAAGGTTAAGGGGTATGTCTGTGGATAAGGGGGTCTACCATATGCTGGTGGATATTGAGGTGTGCCATACATTGGTGGTTGTTGGGGATGTGAATTGTGGTGTGTAGTGGTACCAATCAATCCATCCATTGAGTGAGACATCCTAGGTTTGTCTTGGTCAAATGGCAGGGATCTTGGGGCATCAGGTAGGACTGTATACAAGTACCCTGACTGTGAGTAAATGAGTTTGAACTATTGGGCCTTGCTAATTGCTTCTTATTCAAACTGGGGGAAGGTGGAAGCCACGTCTTTGGCAAGGAGGGAAACAAGTGGTTTTAGGAACCAATTGAGACATTGTTGTGGAGTAGCTTTAGCTTTGCAGAGACTACGTCACCGATGCCATTCGTGAATGTGGTCGGCGATGTGCGTGGCAGAGGTTTGTTTAAATTCCAAGATTAGTTTGAGGCCATTGTCATGACGAATTGGTAGTTGAAAGAAGGTCAAGAATGCTTTGGCCAAGGACTCAAAGGTCACATGGGATCCAGATTTTTCTTCTACATGCCACTTAGCTGATGGGCCAGTGAGTGTACGTTGAAATAACCTTAATCGAACGGAATCATCCATGATGTTTTTTGAAGATAACCATAAGTGAATGGTCATGATATGGTTGGCGAGATCGCCTCCCGGTTTTCCTTCAAACTTGGGGATGTCTGAAGGCAGTTTGGTAGGCATTGCAGGCCATGTGGGGTCGTGCAATATAGGATCATTGGTGAGTTTAGTAAGATCCAGTATGTTGAGGGAAGCCAAGTATGGCATCTGAGGTGGTGGTGAAGGATTAGTTCCTACCATAGTGTGAGTGTTTTGTGTACTTGATCCTTGAGGGGGACTAGGCAGGTTTGTACTTCCCCCTTGAGAAGAAGTTGGCCCCCTTCTTCCATGTAAACGAGAGTGTGGGGATGCTTGATCTTGGGAAGTGGACCTAAGAAAAGATGATCCCAAGATATTAGCACTCACATGGGTGTGGGAAAGTATGGCCGATGAGTTGGCAAGACTAGGAACTCCCCCTAGAATGGGAGGAAGATTTAGCAAGCATTTGGAACGACGGGGATTATGTGGGTCCCCTATGATATCTAACTAGCAAAGTGGATGTGTGCAAATGGTGATGAGAGGAATTAATGAACAAGAGACTTTGTCTAATTTAGACCTTCACAATATATCTCACAATCGTATGTAATCACATGAACAACATACATAAATCAATTGATAAAAAAACATACATGTGGGTAGGTGGATTTTGTCCGCGTGGGAGAACAAAGAAAGCAAATACCCATGTCCTAAAAGATGTAACTTGCTTCCTCTCAAACAACATTGGACCTTCCAATAGCACTCAACAGTGGGGTCTGAAGCCACTAGAAGAGGAACTAGTGAAGGATGAAGTAATCAGTTATAATGAGGGGTAGAGGGTGCATATCCCGAAAGAGCTAGTGATATTTCCCAATAGCCACACAAAATCCGATCAAGGTGAAATTGCAGCCCACAATTGCCACCTGGGTAGATGTCCTAAAATTTTGGTCACTATGTACCTCGGTCAAAGTGCGACATTTAGATTTTTGGCCTAAGAAATGGGTCACGGGCTAGATCCCGTCCAAGAGGTGGGTACCTCAAGGGGGGATGCACAGAACAACTGGATCTCAGACTTCAACCTTTCATGAGTATCTCCCTGCCTTATGGTGTAGGAACACTTGACTTGGTGGATTTAAAGTTCCCTATTTGACAACTTCTATTGTTTGAAGATGTGAGAACCAGATAATGGGCAGTTATTTGGATGCCTATCCCCGAACTCCTACCTATACTAAAAAATTTCTTTTGGCACCTCCTCTGGAGGAAAACTTAGTGAGTTTTTAGAAAAAATTTAGATGTGGTTGTTTGAGAGATTGGGGTATGAGCCAAGCTCGTGGAAATTAAGTGGGAGTGGATAGTTTCGTCAAGAAAAGGGTGGGGTGTTTCATAATCCCTTTGGAGGAAACTTACTTCAACCTCCACGTTTCAAGATGAAAACTATTTGAGTGAATAGTGACTTTGTGTGTGCCAAGACTTTTAATAAATTAGGTGTCACCTTGCTGCATGTGGACTTCGCTTGGTCCTTACAATTCTTGATTACCTAATTAATTAAATGTCATTGGTACAACCTTGCGGAATTGTAAAGTCCCTAGGAAACTAGCATGTGGACATGTGGGTCCTTACTATTCCTTTAACTCCCTAATGTGATTTAATCTAAGAAAGTTTTGAAAATATCCTAGATTGTGCAGATGTGGGCATGTATGGGCCCTTTACAAAACCTTTAAACTTCCCTAGTGATTTAATCTAAGACAGTAAACTTCAATCACTATCCTATCTTTGTAGCATGTGGGCATGTATGGGCCCGTTACAATCTTAAGATGTGTTTTGAAAAATAAACTAAGAGGAGTCCTGAGGGGGGTTGTTGTCCTCTCCTAAAGATTTTGTCTTTTTAAGGGAGATGAAATTTTTCCTCAATCTCTTTCTGATTCTCAAGATCGCTTTGGGGCGTGAGAGAAGAGCATACTCAACGATTGATATCCAATTTCTGTTCCCAATTCAAGTTTTATATGTGATCTAAAAATAATTCCAACTTATACTCTTAGTCAAAGCAAGCCATCAACATGGAAAAATGAAAGCAAAAGAGGAAATAATGATTTAAACCCCCTAAGTGCCTATGTTTTGACTAATCCCTTTATATGGAGAGGGAATATAAGTGTGGTGCAGATTACAATGTGCATGGAATCAATTTTAAGAAGGTTATGGGCCTTCCACATATCACAAAAAAGCTTACCATGTGTGTTTTTTTGAACAGGTACGCGGGTCTCAGAATAGACAGAGGTGTTGTGAGCGCCAATGCGTGAACTGAAAGTGTCTTATGGGCACTAGTGCAAAGAAGGCGTTGAGCAATACAACAGTTTTGGCGCACATGCGCTGAAGACGCACCTGTGGATTAAAACATGCACTCATTGTCTGTTACATGGTCGTGAAGAAAATTTCGGATGAAATTCTCTCTGCTCAGCTTTGAACTTGGCTTTTTGCAGGTCGGATTGGGCCGGTTATAGTCCCTGCAAGTTAAAGAAACAAAAAGAAGAGCTAAAATAACCCAAATGGGGTAGAAAATTGATACCTTTCCCCAGTGGAGTCGCCAATCTGTTGCACCTCTTTTGTCACCTAAATGAGCAAAATAAGGGTGCTTACAAGCCCAGTTGGGTCAGCTAGGCAAGACAATAGTAGAGGAAAGAGTTAGAAGTGTAAAGCATAAAAAATAAGCAAGGAATTAAACTAAGAATGACAAAGAAATTAAACTAGAGTGCATAAGGACATTAGAATAAGAAATAAACAAGACTCATGCTGCCAATGGAAATGATTGTATTAGTGGAAAGAAAACACCAAAGAGAAAGGGAGACTTTGGGTCCCCCCTTCCTCCAAGGGAGGGCTCTTAGACCCCCAAATATTGAGCTCTTCTTATAAATAAGGAACTAAAATGAAATGGTGAAGAGAATCCAAAGCACATTCAATCTAGAGGTGATATGAAAGGCTAAATGAAATGGTGCTAGCATGCTCTTGATGAGGAAAGAGGATCCTCCAAGAGAATATCAACAGCATAACAATGCAAATGAATTCCTTGAAAATATAGTGCACCCATGGCTTCCTTTTATAGCATAGCTTTGAGGTATTATGCAACCAGTTCTTAGTGTGAATAAGGGGCCCTTTAGGTTTTTGACCAGCCCCCTAGTTGGATTCAGTTGAGATTTGGATGTCAAATCAACTTGGAAGCTGAACCAGAAGTGGGTGGAAGGCCAAACAATATCATAAATGCATCGTTTTGAGGTGTGCACGACTTTTTGCGTCCACAATCGCGCATCGGGCGCATGTGTGCTTTTCCGATGTTATCTGACTGTCGCACGTGCATGCGTGCCTTGTGTATTTTTAGTGCATGCTGATTTTATTGCTGGTTGTATAGTTTTGGACCTTTTGGAGATGCATTTTTGGTCCATGAGTGAACTAATGAGTGTTTTGAAGATGCTGGATTCCTATAACCATTTGTGGACGAAATTCCGGTGATAACAACTAGTTCTCGAATCAATGAGTAAATCAACTTATGAGGCATGGCACCCGGGAGTGAGGGGTGGTCTAGCTAAAATATTATCCTAGAAATCCATCGAATTTGACGGTTCGTCAATATGAGTCTCGATTTTCATTTTATCCCCAATTGCAAGTGTCATCCCAAACCATTTCGGGGACTCTTGGCCACTTCCTCCTCAGGGCATAAAATCCTAACGGAGCAACATTTTTGAGTTACATGAAATGTTGCATGCTTGTTTAGGCATGGACTACGTGACCACATTGTCCATCCGCTCCTGAGGAATCATTTCCTAAGTTGGAACCTTAAATCCAAATGTTGCATTGCTTCTCACTGAACAAAACACTAGTTCTCGAAATCAATGCAAAAAACAACTTCCGAGGGATTTGAACTAGGACTGACGGGTCCTCTAGATAAATTCCTATGTCAGGAATCCAACGGAGACTACGGTTCCTCAATCCGAGCCTCGATTTTCTTGATATGCTCAATTGCAAGTTGCATCCCAAACCATTTCGGGGACTCTTGGCCAATTCCTCCTCAGGGCATAAAAGACTAATGGAGCAACATTTTTGAGTTTTTTGAGATGTTGCAAACTACTTTAGGCATGGACTAGGTGACCACATTATCCATCCGCTCCTGAGGGAAGATTTCATAAATTGGACCCCTTAATCCAAATGTTGCATTGCTTCAAACTAAGCAAAACACTAGTTCTCAAAATCAATGAGTAAAGAAACTTATGAGGCATGGCACCCGAGGGTGAGGGGTGGTCTAGCTGAAATCCTATCCTAGAAATCCATCGGAGTCGATGGTTCCTCAATCCGAGTCTCGGTTTTCGTTTTATGCCCAGTTGCAAGTTGCATCCTAAACCATTTCAAGGACTCTTGGCCAATTCCTTCTCAGGGCATAAAAACCTAACAGAGCAACATTTTTGAGTTCCATGAGATGTTTCAAGCTTGTTTAGGCATGGAATATGTGACCACAATGTCCATATTCTCCTGAGGCACGATTTCATAAATTGGATCCTTTAATTCAAATGTTGCATTGCTTCAAATGGAGCAAAACACTAGTTCTCGAAATCAATGAGTAAAGCAACTTCTGAGGCATGGCACCCGAGAGTGAGGGTTTCTCTAGATGAAATCCTATTCCATTAATCCATCGAATTCAATGGTTCCTCAATCCGAGACTCGGTTTTCATTTTATTCCCAATTGCAAGTCGCATCCAAAACCATTTCAGGGACTCTTGGCCAATTCCTCCTCAAGGCATAAAAAGATAACATAGCAACATTTTTGAGTCCTGTGAGATGTTGCAAGCTTGTTTAGGCATTGAATATGTGACCACATTGTCCATCCACTCCCAAGGCATGGTTTCATATATTGGACCCCTAAATCCAAATGTTGCATTGCTTCAAACTAAGCAAAACCCTAGTTCTCAAAATCGATGAAAAAAACAACTTCCAAAGGATTGGACCTGGGAGTGAGGGTTGCTCTACCTAACATCCTATCCCAGTAATCCATCAAATTCGATGTTTCCTCAATCCGAGTCTCAATTTTTTTTTTATGCCCAGTTGCAAGTGGCATCCCAAACCATTTCGGGAACTCTTGGTCAATTCCTCATCAGGGCATAAAATCCTAATGGAGCAACATTTTTGAGTTCCATGAGATGTTTCATGCTTGTTTGGGCATGGACTATGTGACCACATTGTCCATATGCTCCCGAGGCATGGTTTCCTAAATTGGACCCCTAAAACCAAATTTTTCATTGCTTCTTACTAAGCAAAACATCAGTTCTCGAAATCGATGAAAAAAACAACTTTTGAGGGATTGGAACTGGGACTGAGGGGTGCTCTAGATAAAATCCTATACCAGGAATCCAACGGAGATGAAAATTCCTCAATTTGAGTCTTGATTTTCGTGATATGCCCAGTTGCAAGTCGCATCCCAAACCATTTCGGGGAATCTTGGCCAATTCCTCCTCAGGGCATAAAAGACTAATGGAGCAACATTTTTGAGTTCTGTGAGATGCTGCAAGATTGTTTAGACATGGACTAGGTGACCACATTATCCATCCACTCCTGAGGGACAATTTCATAAATTGGACCCCTTAATCCAAATGTTGCATTGCTTCAAACTAAGCAAAACACTAGTTCTCAAAATCAATGAGTAAAGAAACTTTCGAGGCTTGGAACCTAAGAGTGAGGGGTGGCCTATTTAAAATCCTATCTTACTAATCCATCGGAGTGGACAGTTCCTAAATCCGAGTCTTGATTTTTTTTTTATTCCTAGTTGCAAGTCACATCCCAAATAATTTCAGGGACTCTTGGCCAATTCATCCTCAGGGCATAAAAACCTAACTGAGCAACATTTTTGAGTTCCGTGAGATGTTGCAAGCTTGTTTAGGCATGGACTAGGTGACCAAATTATCGATCTTCTCATGAGGGATGGTTTCATAAATTGGACCCCTTAATCCAAATGTTGCATTGCTTCAAACTGAACAAAATACTAATTCTCGAAATGAATGAGTAAAGAAACTTCCGAAGCATGGCACCTGAGAGTGAGTGGTGCTCTAGCTGAAATCCTATCCCACTAATCCATCAAAGTTGATGGTTCCTCAATACGAGTCTTAGTTTTCGTTTTATGCCCAACTGCAAGTGGCATCCCAAACCATTTTGAGGACTCTTGTCCAATTCCTCCTCAGGGCATAAAAACCTAACGGTGCAACATTTTTGAGTTTCGTGAGATGTTTCAAGATTGTTTAGGCATGGAATATGTGACCACATTTTTCATCCTCTCCCGAGGCATAGTTTCATAAATTGGACCCCTAAATCCAAATGTTGCATTGCTTCTTACTGAGCAAAACCTTAGTTCTCAAAATTGAAGAAAAACAAAACTTACGAGGGATTGGACTTGTGAGTGAGGGGTGCTCTAGCTGAAATCCTATGCTAGGAATCCAATGGAGATGGCAGTTCCTCAATATGAGTCTCAATTTGTGTTATATACCGAGTTTCAAGTCACATCTCAAACCATTTCAAGGACTCTTGGCCAATTCCTCCTCAAGGCATAAAAACCTAACAGAGCAACATTTTTGAGTTCTGTGAGATGTTGCAAGCTTGTTTAGGAATGGACTAGGTGACCACATTATCGGTCTTCTCATGAGGGAAATTTTCATAAATTGGACCCTTTAATCAAAATGTTGCATTGCTTCAGACTGAGCCAAACACTAATTCTCGAAATCAATGAGTAAAGAAAATTCTGAGGCATGGCACCCGAGAGTGAGGGGTGATCTAGCTGAAATCCTATCCCAGTAAAACATCGAAGTTGATGGTTCCTCAATCTGAATCTCAATTTTATTTTTATGCCCAGTTGCAAGTGGCATTCCAAACCATTTCGAGGACTTTTGGCCAATTCCTCCTCAGGGCATAAAAACCTAACAAAGCAACATTTTTGAGTTCTGTGAGATGTTGCAAGCTTGTTTTGGCATGGACTGCAATACCACATTGTACATCCACTCCTGAGGCATGGTTTCACAAATTGGACCCCTAAATCCAAATGTTGCATTGCTTCTTACTGAGAAAAACCCTAGTTCTCAAAATCAATGAAAAACAAAAATTATGAGGGATTGGACCCAGGAGTGAGGTGTGCTCTAGCTGAAATCCTATGCCAGGAATCCAACGAATATGACGGTTCCTCAATTCGAGTCTCGGTTTTTGTTATATACCGAGTTTCAAGTCGCATCCCAAACCATTTCGGGGACTCTTGGCCAATTCCTCCTCGGGGCATAAAAATCTAACAGAGCAACATTTTTGAGTTTTGTGAGATGTTGCAAGCTTGTTTAGGCATGGAATATGTGACCACATTGTCCATCCATTCCTGAGGCATGGTTTCATAAATTGGACCCCTAAATCCAAATGTTGCATTGCTTCTTACTGAGAAAAACCCTAATTCTCAAAATCAATGAATAAATCAACTTCTGAGGCATGGCACCTGAGAGTGAGTGGTGCTCTAGCTGAAATCCTATCCCATTAATCCATCGAAGTCGACGATTCCTCCATCCGAGTCTCGATTTTCTTTTTATGCCCTGTTGTAAGTGGCATCCCAAACTATGTTAGGGACTCTTGGCCAATTCCTCCTCGGGGAATAAAAACCTTAAGGCATAACATGACATAGCATGGAAAGGGAAGGCATGATATGAAAAGGCATGGTATGGAAAGGCAAGGCATGGCAAGTGAATGCAAGGCATGGTATGGAGGGGCATGGCATGGAAAGGCATACCATACGATAGCAAGGCATGGAATGTCAACACATGGCAAGGCAAGGCAAGCAAAGGCAAGCCATGGCATGGCATGGAAACACATGGCAAGGTAAGGCAACCCATGGCATGGCATGGAAACACATGGAAAAGCAAGGCAAGGCAAGCCATGGCATGGCAAGGTAAGGCAAGGAAATACACGTTGACACCTTTTATTACAATTTTGTCATAATTTTCAACCCTTTAGGGCTTGATGTATTGAATTTTTTCTTTGGAAGGATTGGCATTTGGATGTGGTCTAGTTGAATGAGCATTGAGAGCATCTTCAAAATTAACTATAAACTAGTTAATTCTCAAAGGACATTTGAAGCATATTACAATGGGCCAAAATGTCTTAGAAAAATATTCATTTGTGAAATACAAGAGAAGAATATATATATAGGCCAATTAACTCTCAAAGGATTTTTATAGGCAAACATACTCACATATAGCACACAATGGAGAGGGTTGGCACTTACAATTATGCAATAGAATTTACAATTGATAGTTAAAATGTATAACACATTTTTTTATGATCTTTACTAAGGTTTATTGGAATTGTTGCATGTTTTACAACATTGGAATGACTTCTTATTTGTAACTTATTTGAAATTTTATTATGGTATGTGCACTTTGATATGATGTAATATGATTATGGTTTCGTTTCATATGTTGTAATATTATAAATATAACACAAAACTTACATATTGCATGAAATAAATAATAACTTTTCATTTTGAATGTTCTTTTTTGTAGAACACGAGTCTTCCAGAAGATCCAGTTGATCCTCATGAGATAGATCCAGATTATAATGGGTCTAATACAGACACGAGAGATGATGATGATGAGTTGGATGAAGAAGACACTGTGAATGACGACGATGATGACCACAATGATGATGATCAAGATAATGATGATGATCTAGTTGTTGGTAGTAGCCAGTGACATTGATCATATAGACTCCATCATTGATCATTGTTGTATATCATTATGATGCCTATTTTCATGTTTATTATCATATGTATCATTTTCACCTGCAATACCATATTATTGAGTTTTATCATTTTGACTTATATCATTTGGACATATATTATCTTAACTTACGTTGACTATTGGCCATGTATCATTTTGACATGTTATTGATCTATTGTCATATTTGACTTTCACTTGTAGTTATATATTATGATGATCTTATCAGTATTTGTTTGACATGATTCTTATCTAATATTGATATATTTGACTAGTTTTAATTATAGATGATGATCATGTTATAATCATTATCTTGTTATTTTATATACATTGTATGTTGTAGATTTTATTTAGATGGAGATTTAATAAGTATAATGATGTTGTTAGTTTGTATGTATGTCCAGTTCCCTAAAAATTCTTTATAAAAGCTATCATATAAAATACTTCAAATGCAATATGACTTACTCTATAATAATATAAGTTTTTTAAGATGCATGATATATTTAACTAATTAAATTGAAATAAAAGAAGTTAAATTACTAAATGGAAACTAAAAAGGACGCAACATGAGTTGTTAAAATGGAAGAAAAATGTGGCTCTAAAATGGAAGTAAAACTCAACATTAAATTTGAAGGCATACTTGGAGCTATTTTTGGATCTAAGTAGGAAGCTAAATTGGTTACTTAACAAGAAGCAAAACTAGATGCTAATTAAGAAGCAAATCCCAACACTAAAAGGAAGCAAACCCTGGACCTAAAAAAGAAGCAAAAGTAGACGCTAAAAAGAAAGCAATTCTCGAAGCAAAAAAGGATGCAATAATGGAAGCACATCTTGGCGTTGATTTGGAAGCCAAAATAGAAGTTGTTTTCGATGCTACACTAGAAGAAAAACTGGAAGCCTGATTGGGAGCTAAACTAGGTGCCACACCTGGAGCTAAACTATGCATTAAACCAGGAGCTAAATCAGGAGCTAAACTAGGTGCTAAATTAGGAGCTAAACTAGGAGTTATACCAGGAGCTAAACTAGGAGCTAAACTAGGCCCTAAACCAGGAGCTAAACCAAGAGCTAACCTAGAAGCTAAACCATAAGTTAAACTAGGTGCTAAACCAGGAGCTAAATTAGGCACCACACGTGGAGCTAAACTAGGAGCTAAACCAGGAGCTAAACTAGGTGCTAAACCCGGAACTAAACTAGGAGCTACACCTGGAGCTAAACTAGGCACTAAACCAAGAGCTAAATTAGGCACCACACCTAGAGCTAAACTAGGAGCTACACCAGGAGCTAAACCAAGAGCTAAACCAAGCGCTATTTTGGGCATTATTTAGGGAGCTATATCACATTTTAGGCGCAAAATCAAGAGTAAAACTAGGAGCGAAATAAGAAGCAAAACTGGGCGCTAAAGAGGGAGCAAAACTAGGCGCTAAAAAGGGAGAAAAAATTGGCGCTAAATCCCACACCCAAGTGAACACGTCATTTAGCGTCGGGTTTTGCGCCCTCTCATCAGCCCAATTCATGCCTTCAAATGCACTAAAATCTGGTGCTAAACTAGGTGCTAATGACATGCTTTGTTGTAGTGTTAGTGGAATCGACTACCCTCATCAAGTCTGGAAGAAGATGAAGTTGTTGTTTGATAGAGTCGACAAAATCCACATCATGCAGTTGGAGAAAGAGTTGATCTCTCTCGATCCTCACTCTTTTGTTAGAATAGAGGACTATGCAACGTGTGTAAAGGAACTCTAGTTGAAATTGGTCGAATGTGGAAAGAATTATCTGAAGAAATATGGACAACACATCAAGCTAGTCCTAATGAATTTGGGAACACCATTCAACATGTTCGTTTCGACTTTCCGCACGAACTAGCAGGCATGCAAGGAAGATGGTAAGGACTACACATTTGAATCTTTTTGTGGCCTTTTGATTACTGATCAACACAAATTGCTTGAAGAAGGCACGCTTGGTGGTAAACATCAAGCCCACTTGCTCAAGGGAAAGAGCAAGTTGAATCACAACAAAAGAGGATGGTTTGATACCCATGCACAAAGACCTGGATGCCACGACTAGAAACCTAAAGATAAAATAGATGCACCCCATCAAAATTGAAAGAAGAAGACATGTCAGTAATGTGGAAAGATTGGACATGTGGAGAAGGTCTAATATAAGAAGAGAGACAATTTGGAGGAGAAGATTAAATTCCTTGAAGGAGACATGTCCGCTATTCGTCGACCCACTGATAATTTCACCTTCCAAGTCATAACTTTTCATGCCTTGTTGTCTCATTCTATGTAGAACGAATGGGTAGTCGACTCTGGGTGCACTCATCGTATGGCTAAGGATGCTTCCTTGTTCATGTCCTTGAATGATGCCAAGGAGAGGAAGATTTATGTTGCCAATGATTTTTCTCTCGATAGTTGGTCAGAGTGATGTTTCCTGTCGACATGGGAGAAATGTCGATGTTTATCATGTGCAAAACCTGAATGCCAATCTGTTGTATGTTGTTCAGTTAACACAAACATGTAAGATTGTAGAATTTTGGCCATATTGGTTATTTGTTTGAGATTTGAAGAAATGTCAATCGATTGTCGTTGGAGGGTTTCTTGACCATAAGGATAATCTCTGTAAATTATGTGACATGATTCGAACAAACAATGAACTGACTACTCTTGTTGCTCACACTGATGAGAAAATTTGAATTTGGCATGAACAACTTTGACACCTAAATTTTTGGTCTACCTAAAGTGTTTTCCCTTGAAGGAGTCTATAAAGGTTGTTTGCCTGACAAGCATCATCAGGCACCTTATGACTCTAGCAAAGCGTGGGGAGCACATAACCCCTTAGAGCCGGTTCATAGTGATGTTTGTTGCATCAATCTACCTTCCCTTTCTGGTGCAAGGTATATTTTTACATTCATTGATGATCTCTCTCATTTCACTTGGGTCTATTTTCTAAAGAATACAAATATTGGCTTTGAAAAGTTCAAAGAATTTAGATCCTTTACTAAAAAACAATGTGGGCGACCGATCAAGTTCCTGAGATCATAAAATGGTGGTGAGTATGTAAATCGATGTTAGGGTCCTAACCTGCACATAGGTAGAGCAATATATTCGGATGTAATAAAGGTCAATATTAATAAGGCCTTTCAATAAAATAGAATAAGGCGGAGGTGAGAAGACCTAATAGAAGCTTTCGCTTCTAGAAGGATCTTCCTCTAGATGCTTCTCTTGATAGACATATTTAGTATAAATAAGGTTCGAGGGTATGAAAACCCTAGCTTGGAGATTATTGTAACAGAGCGTTGCTTGACTGGAGGTTGCCCCCTCGAAGAGGCCTGTGAACATTGCTTTCTGAATCAAAGTGTTATTTCTATTGTTGTTATTATATCATTTATGTGTTATTGTGGAGGTTATGCTGGTTATACTACTGTTATTCTGCCATTTCTAGCATTTTATTTTTGTTCTGCATACTTTTTATATCTGGTATATTACAAGTGGTATTAGAGCACTTTCCTTGGCAGAAATTGTGGGAATTTTTTTTAGGGTAGAGACGTATTCTGACGTCTTTAAGCCACAGAGATCTATCGTTATGCGCATAAACCCATGGTTGAGGGATTCATACACGTGGGAAATACAAGTGGTTCTTAAGCGCACATCTGTTGGCCACCCTTGTAACCCCTGTTGGTACCCCTTCGAGTGGTAGCGCATCAGACAACACCTGTGTGCGGATCGGCCTAGATTTCCTGAAGCCCTCTTTAGATAAACCGATCGACTTCCTGACTGTTATAGTGCCACCGAGAACAACACTCGGGAAGATACTCTCTAGTACCTGGGTAGTTGGGTAGTATGGCTAAGGGTACGATCTATCCTCCTTAGTTAGTTCCCTGAGATATTGGGCCGAGTACTATTGTTGGACCCCACACGTATATCAAAGAGCTATAGCACACGGTAAACCCTTGTTTGTAGAACCCTTGAATACCTAACCCTTGGGGGACAGAAACATAAACAAATTAAAACAGATAAGATCTGTTGCCGCGCAACTGTGTTCGGGTTGCCAAATCACTACACTTTTCTTACTAGTTAAGCATTTGGGGATTTCATCACTCCAGTATTCTTCAGACCGGAGTATAACTTCGCAGGTGTAAAAAAAAAGGTTTGGAAATTCTTTCACCATTATTTGAGACCTATTCCATTGGATTCATCTCTTCGCCCTTATCACATTCATCCATATCATTTTTTAGCAAAAATTTTTACCCCGCTTGCCCCTTTTCAATTCACCCATCCTCATGGCTCATACCCGTAGCCAAGACCTGGAAGCTCGCTTCAACACCTTGCAATTTGGTCTCCTTGAGACCCAAAAAGAAGTGAAACAAATTAGTGTCAATGTTGCCTTCATCGATACATCCATCAATAAAACCATAAATACAACCATGAAGTCCTCAATGGAGGAAGTCAAACAAGAACTGACCACCCATCTTGAATCTGTCTTTGCATCACTCTGCACCAAACTAAAGATCCCTACAGATGACCCTTTCTCTGATGCACCTCCAAAGACTGAAGGTGAACATACCTCACATTCCCATACCTTTCAGCACCATCACTTTCAATGTGACCTACGCCTTCCACGGGTGGATGTGACCAAATTTGATGGCTTGGACCCCACTGGTTGGGTAACCCAAATCGAAAATTATTTCTCTTTATACGTCATTACAGATGACTTGGCCAAACTCTGGTATGGTGTTCTCCATCTAGATCAAGAACGTTGGCAGTGGTGGCAATGGAGAAAAACTTCCCGTCAAGGGTATATTGCTTGGACCCAATTTGTGACTGAGCTTTATGAACGTTTTGACATTGACACCAACCATTTGGGTCATTTGACAAAGTTGAAACAATCAGGAATAATAGAAGACTTCATAGTTGTCTTTGAGCGCCTGGCATTTCGAATAGAGGGCATGACCGATGCTTTCTTTCGAAAGTGGATTATCAATGGCCTCAAGGATGAGATTCGGGCCCATGTCCTCATGGCTCGACCTTAGAGTTGGGTGGAGGATACTAAAAAAGATAAAGAAGCACAACAGATTGTATCCTCTCAAAACCGTAAACCCTCCTTTATCCCTCGCCCTAAACCCTAAAACCCACTACTCCCTCTGCCCCATTAAATATCCAAAAATTGACCAGGGATGAAATGGATGAACACCAACTCAAAGGCCTTTGTTATAATTGTGATGACAAATATTTCCCAGACCACAAGTGTAAGGAACAAAAGATTTTTATGGCCATCTCTGAGGATATTTTGGAAGAGGATGTTGAAACTCCCCTTGTGTCTGAGTCACCTGAAATCACTGACATAACCCCTCCCTCAGACCCTCCCGAAGTGGAACCGATCATTTCCCTCAATGCTCTCACTGGCTTCTCCGCCCCCCAAACCCTCAAGTTAATCGGTTACATCAAGCATCGAAAGGTCATCATTCTGGTTCATAGTGGAAGCACCCATAATTTTATTCATCGCCACATTGCCCAAGAAACTCATTGCTACATCCATGTCATCAACAATTTCCAAATCATGATTGCCAATGGTGGTTCCATGAAATGTGGAGGGTGTTGTGAAAATGTGTGTCTCCAAATCGATGACTACCACCTAAAATCCCATATGTTTCCTATCGACATGGGTGGTTGTGACATTGTGTTGAGTACAGACTGGCTAAGGACTTTGGGTCCCATTCTCATGTATTTTAAGGAATTAACCATGCAATTCGACCAGGAAGGCCACGAATATAAATTCCAAGGCATCACTGCTAGTTCACCTGAGGTCATTAGTTCCCATCGCATGGAAAAGCTGCTCAAAAAAGGTCATTCTAGTGTCATTGCCCAACTCCATGCCATACAAGCAACAGAGATACCCCTGGTGCCGCAAGACCTCCAAGCCCTCCTTTCTAAAAATAAAATGGTATTTTCCACTCCCCAAGGACTCCCTCCTTCCCACAGTGTTCATGATCATTCCATTCCCCTTGTACCCAGAAGCCTTCCTCCCAATATCCGTCTGTATCACCACCCCTTTTCACAAAAAAATGAAATTGAGAAAATTGTCAAGGAACTCCTTAATGTAGGCGTTATCTGCCCTAGTACGAGCCCTTACTCTTCTCTTGTAATCATGGTCCTGAAGAAAGAAGGTTCTTGGAGAATGTGTCCTGAGTTCCGTGCCCTTAACAAACTGACCATTAAAAACAAATTTCCCATTCCTGTCATTGATGACCTCCTGGATGAATTGAGTGGTGCCAAATTCTTTATTAAACTTGATCTTCACTCGGACTATCACCAGATATGTATGAAAGAGGTAGACATTCCCAAGACAGCCTTTCGAACTCATGAGGGCCACTATGAGTTTTTGGTCATGCCCTTTGGCTTGTGTAATGCCCCCTCCACCTTCCAAAGCCTCATGAATCATGTCTTCCGTCCCTTTCTCCGTCATTTTGTCTTAGTTTTCTTTGATGATAT
>ML785346.1:699347-717000 GCA_009831015.1 Picea engelmannii
ATTTTGTCTTAGTTTTCTTTGATGATATCCTCATCTATAGAAAAACCTAGATAGACCATCTTACTCATGTGGATCGAGTTCTCCATCTACTCTCTCAACACCAACTTTTCCTGAAACAGTCTAAATGTGCTTTTGGTGCCTCAAAAGTAGAATACTTGGGTCATATGGTTGGCAAGGATGGCGTTAGGGTGGATCCGAAAAAGATTGAAGCTATGCAAGATTGGCCACACCCAAAGACTCTCAAAATCTTGTGTGAATTTCTGGGCTTAACAGGGTATTATCGCAAGTTTGTTAAGAATTATGGAAATATTGCAGCACCTGTCACTACTCTCCTAAAAAAGAACTCTTTCACTTGGATTCCAGTCCTTGCTCAAGCTTTCCAAACCTTGAAGATGGCCATGTGCACCACTCCGGTTCTAGCCCTTCCTAATTTCACAAAGACCTTTGTGTTGGAATGTGATGCCTCGGGGAAAGGAATCAATGTTGTCCTTATGTAAGAGGGTTGACCTTTGGCCTTCACCAGTAAGCAACTATCTGAAAGGAATCTGGGAAAACCCATCTATGAAAAGGAAATGTTAGCTATTTTTCATGTCGTTTATCTGTGGTTCCCTTATCTCTTGGGGCAACGTTTCCAAATTAAGACAGACCATCAAAGCCTCAAGTACTTTCTGGAACAACGCATTTCCTCCCCGGAGCAACAAAAATGGGTGACTAAGCTCTTTGGATATGATTATGAGATCATTTACAAGAAAGGCAAAGACAATTTGGTGGTGGATGCACTGTCCCGAAAATATGAAGAAGAAGGATCCCTTTTTCTCTTTCCTTCATTGTAGCAGATTCGCTCCAAGTTGTTCACCAAGAATGGCTACAAGATCCCAAAAGTTCGCATCTGATCCAACAATTGCAGACCAATGCTCCAACTCCCTCAGGGTACTCTTGGCTCCAAGATGAGCTTCGATACAAAGGCCGTTTGTATTTAAGTAAACAATCAAAGCTTAAATCCACGATACTTTGTGAGCTTCATGCTACACCCACAGCGGGGCACTCCGGGTTCACCAAAACCTATGACAAGGTCAAACGTTCTTTTTTCTGGGATGGTATGAAATAGGAAATTCATAATTTTATCGCTGAATGTGATGTGTGTCAACGCAACAAGGGAGAAACAGTCAAATCTCTAGGCACACTACAACCGCTTCCAATTCCACTTGCTATTTGGAAGGATATCTCTATGGACTTTATTACCGGCTTACCCAAATCAGGAAATAAATCAGTCATAATGGTGGTTGTCGATCGCCTTTCTAAGTATGCTCATTTATGTGCTCTTCAACACCCATTTACTGCATCCACGGTGGCTCAAATTTTCATGGACCAGGTCTTCAAGCTTCATGGCATGCCGCACTCTATTGTTTCTAATCATGACCCAACTTTCACAAGCAATTTTTGGCAAGAACTGTTCAAGCTACAGGGCACCCAATTGCATCTCAACACAGCTTATCATCCCCAGACTGATGGTCAAACGAAAGTTGTCAATAAGTGTTTGGAAACATATCTGAGGTGTTTTGCCTCTTAAAAGAAAAATCAGTGGGCTCAATGGTTACCCCTAGCTGAATCGTGCTACAACACTTCCTACCATACAGCTACACGCATGACTCCTTTTGAAGCGGTATATGGACAGAAGCCACCTTTAGTTCTCTCATACTTACCAGGTACCTCGAAGGTCCAGGCAGTTGACCAAACACTTACAGTTCGAGAGGATATTCTTCATACCCTCAAAGAGAACTTGGTCATGGCACAGAATCGCATGAAGCAACAAGCAGATCAAGGTCGCTCTGAACGTCAATTTGTAGAAGGGGATCAGGTGTTTCTGCGACTGCAACCATACAAGCAAACTTCCCTTAAGGTCAAGCATTGTCAAAAGCTAGCACCCAAATTTTATGGTCCTTATACAGTTCTCAAGCATGTGGGACAAGTTTCCTATCAGTTAGCTCTGCCCAGTCATTCGAAGCTACATCCTATTTTTCATGTTTCATGCTTAAAGAAGATGATTGGAACTAGGTGCCAAATTCAAACCAAACTTCCCGAGTTAGCTGAAGAAGGATCCATTTGGCTACAACTAGAAGCATTTTTGGACCAGCATGAGCGTCGCCTGCGTCAGAGAACCATCAAGGAAGTTCTAGTCTAGTGGAAAGATACAACTCCAACATATGCCACTTGGGAACCAGCTACCATTCTGCAGTAGTTTCCACATCTCAAGCCTTGAGGACAAGGCTATTTTTAAGGGGGCAGACATGTTAGGGTCCTAACTCACACATAGGTAGAGCAATATATTAATATGTAACAAAGTTCAATATTAATAAGGCTTTCAATAAAATAGAATAAGCGGATGTAAGAAGACCTAATAGAAGCTTTCGCTTCTAGAAGGATCTTCCTCTAGATGCTTCTCTTGATAGACATATTTAGTATAAATAAGGGTTGAGGGTATGAAAACCCTAGCTTGGAGATTGTTGTAACAGAGTGATGCTCAACTGGAGGTTTCCCCCTCGAAGAGGCCCGTGAACATTGCTTTCTGAATCAAAGTGCTATTTCTGTTGTTGTTCTTATATCATTTATGTGTTATTGTGGAGATTATGCTTGTTATATTACTGTTATTCTGCCATTTCTAGCATTTTATTTTTGTTCTGCATACTTTTTATATCTGGTATATTGCAATCAACCTTTTGAAGAATACCTATTCAATCTGGTATTGAATGGTAGCAGTCGGTTCCTAACACACCTAAAAAAATGGCATTATAGAATGCAAGAATCAAACGTTGGTTGAAATGACTAGATGTCTTTTGCAGGCCAAAGATTTTCCTCCTTGCTTCTGGGATGAAGCGATATATTGCACAAACTATCTACTCAATTGCATTTCGACTCGAGTTGTTCCTTCCATGACTTCGATCGAATGATGGTGTGGAAAGAATCCTTTAGTCGACCACCTCCATGTATTTGGATGTCCTTCCTAGGCTCATATTTTTTATGATTACAAAAAGAAGTTGGATGCAAAGATTCATGCTTGCATCATGATGGGATACTCTAAAGATTCGAAAGCATATTGATTATTTGATCCTGTCAAATGAAAAATCACTATCAGATGAAATGTACACTTTGATGAGAAGTCTTTTAGAATCAAGTTGTTCAATTCCTTTTCTAGATTATTGCAATATCATCTCTTTAATATTGTCTCTGGCACTAGTTCTCCTGTTCTATTTTTTAGTCCTTTGAATGGACTGTCAAACTCTATTATTGTTTCAACTAGACCGTCGACCTCTAAGTAGATTAGCTCGTCGATATCTGTTTCGATTGGTCTGCCATCTCTGTTGATTGAAATTGTTATGACTTCTGATCGACCTTCTACAATGAACAACAATTCACCTATTTATTGTCTACCTAGATGGGCTGGCAAGACAATTGAAGTTGTTGAAGCTAATGTTGGTGATGTTTCCTTTAAACAAAAAACTCAAAGTCAAAAGAAACATGCCAGTGTTGCATTGTTGACTCGTGTACTTGAAAATTATGATCATGTTGCCTAATCAAATGCTCAAGGATGACTAGAATGGGAATAGGTTATGAAAACATAAATTGATTCTTTGTCGAAGAATCACACTTGGGACTTGGTTCCCCGACCACAAGGAAAGAATGTTGTGAAGTGATGATGAGTCTATAATACTGAATTTACCTCTGAAGGTATTTTTGAGCAACATAAAGTGCGCTTGGTTGTGAAGGGATATTATCAACAACAAGGTATCAACTACACTGAGAACTTTACCCTTGTTGCAAAAATGAACTATGTTCGACTAATTCTTTCCTTTGCTGCTCATTTTGGAAGGGAAATCCATCAAATGGATGTGAAGAGTGTTTTTCTTCAAGGAGACATATCTGAAGAAATTTTCATGGAACAACCACCTAATTTTGTGACAGATTCTAACTTGGTTTGTTAACTCGAGAAGTCACTTTATCGTTTGAAGCAAGCTCCCTGAGCTTGGTATGCTATGATCAACAATTTATTTCTTCGACTTGGTTTCAAACATTGTGAATAAGATCACAACTTGTATGTACTCCATACCAACAGAGACACTCTCATTGTTTTTGTATATGTTGATGACTTTTTCATTACTACCAATAATATCAATGTCATTCTTATATTGAAGAAATAACTTGATGACTACTTTGATATGACAAATCTTGGTACTCTTCATTATTTTTTGGGTCTTCGAGTATTACCACTATGTGATGGTTTTTTCATTTCTCAATCTAAATATGTAATAGATATTTTGACACATTTTAAGATGGTTGTGTTGATGTCCTTATACACACTTGAAAACATGAGCTAAGTCCTGCTCACTTAGTGTGTCCTTGGAGGCACAATGCCTAGGTTCAAAGTCCACGTTGTTGCTTTGACTTGAACCTCTTCCATCTAGGCTAACTCCTAGGGTAGACAAGGGGTGTAGACCCTAGTTACAAGATGAGATTAACATTTAATGTTCTATGAGTTGGTATTAATTGGTTAACTGGTCAGGGGGAATCTAGCCTATGATGTTAAGTAGCAAATGCAAGATGCAACGATGAAAGTATGGCAATCATAACCTTTTCCTAGGGCAACTAAGACTAGTGCCTAAGATTGAGCAAGGGGTCAACTAGATTACGGGGAGATTCGTTACAAAATATTACAAAGTTACAAATATTACAACAATATCAAAGTACAGATTAGATACAACAGAATATGTAAGATATACAAAGCTAAACTAGACTAGATACAAGATATACAGATATACTAATAGGTGCTTGAAATGTGCAGGAAAAGAAGATATTCAAGATGAAAAGACCATCAACACATCAATCCAAGCATGCTCACAATAGATAGAGTTCTATTGGACTGCTTATCAATGGAAAAAGTATGCAAAGCACTCAAGACCCAATCAAGAGAATGCCTCCAGGTGGATGTGCACTTCTTGAAGGATCACACCACAAATATAGGAGCACAAGATATAGATGAAATCTTGAAAAGCAAAGTGATCCAGATGACAAAGATATAACCACTTAGATTATTATTCTACAACACATAAAAGACTTGCATGTGAATATAAAGACAAGATCTGAATGCTTGAAAGTGTGAAATGTAAATCGCCAATGTTGTAGACCAAATATTGAGTTAAGTGATTAAGTGAGATTAATTTTAATCCTATCTAAGTGTCAACCCAAAAATTTCCTCCCCTAGTTACCAAGTGACTGCTGGATGCTCAAGAAGTTAGGCAATGAGGCCCACCCTAGCTTCATAGGTCATGCCTAAGATCAAAGTACTCTCGGAAAGGATGTCGCGCGTCGTCAGACCGTCCCCGAGCTAGCACCTTTCATTGCCTTCCTCTGACCCCATTTTAAATGGCGAAGATGGTTGGTAATGGTGTCCTATTAAGTTTAATAAAATAATTATTACACCTATGGGCTAAATGTGTAGTGTGTTTGAGTGCTTGTAGCTTGCTCAAAAAGTTTCCAAAGTACTGAAACTGAAAGATATGAGTGTGAACTCTTAGATAGTGAAATTGCAAATTAAGTTATTAAGTTGTTGAATTATTGCATGTAAATGTTAAGAACTAAAAAATGCTTGTGAAACTAAAAACTGAAAGTTGTGAAGGCTGAAGCCTTTAAATGACAAGATTGCAAGTTTATTGCTTTAATGAGATTATTGCATGTGAAACATAAAGCAATTGATACAACTTGTGGACAGTAAATGATGATTACTTAAGAGATTATATAACTCGTATGTCCATGCATGTGTAAGATAAAGATTAAAGAAACTGAAACTTGCATGAAATGAAAAATAAAGATCTAATCTAAGCCACCACGGGCTTTAAGCTAGCATATGTTATGTTGGATCTACTCTAGATAATTTTACTTTAAGCATGCATGTAGATATCACAACTAATCTAGCTAAACTGAGCAAGGAAAGACAGAAAGGAAGTCTAACTAAACTTGCAAAGTAAAGACTGAAAGGAAAGGAATGCAAGCCACTTGGGTACACTCCTTTGGGCTTGCTTACAGTGATTTAGAGAGAGAAGAAAGAAGAGAAATTGTTACCACTTCGAAAGAAGTTACTTGAGGGTTTGTTGTGTTTGAAATTAGGCAGCATGTACCCTTAGCCTGGCGAGAATCTACAAAAATCAGCAAGCTATTGCTTGCTGATTTGAGCTGCAACACACTCAAAAAGATTATGAAATTTTTGTTTTTCAACAGAAATTCACATGTAAAAACCAGAAATATATATATTGATTAAATTGACCTATCTAAGCAAGTTAGATACCAAAAACTGAATGTGATAGAAGGAGGAAGAAGAACATAAAATGCTTGTGAAATTTAAGTGAAGATGAGGGTAGACTCGTCCTTGAACCTATCCCAACAACCCCTTCAAGATGATCTGCAAAACTTCCAATAAATCGTGAAATGAAATAGATAATGATTGTATGAACTAACAACACAACATAGTTTCCATCATTAGTGAATTCAAAAATATATAAGCTAGCAATTATACAATTACTAAGCCTAGCCAAGTAAATTAATTTACCCAACAATCTATTCAATAACACAATAATATCAAAACAAGAGCAGTATCACCTCATGAGTACATGGATCATCCAGACAAATCTTGAAATCCCCGAGTCCTCCAAAGCAATTTCTTCTATTATCCAATGGGAAGAGGTTGTAGCAACAAAGTTGTTCCAAGCTCTTCAAGAACCAAAACCAATGAAGCAAGATGACAATAATGAGAGAAAGAGAGAGGGAGATGGAGAGAATTTGGTAGCATAACAATACTGTGAAGAATGGTGAATAATGAGGGAGTGAGAGGTCTCTTAAATAGCATGAGATGCTAAGGAGACCCCTCTTGGATCTTCAATACTTGTCAAAAATCCAACCACACATGAGCTTAAGGAAAGAAAGTGTGAGGCTTTTAGGTTTAGAGTGAAATGGAAGGTAGGATGAGTGGATGGGTGATGTGGAAAGATGAGAGGGGCATATACGCTAAAGGAAAGGCCCTCACATTTCTTTAAAGGAGGTTTCCATCCTTTACAAGATGTTTCCATTTCCCCTAAAGGAAAGGCGCAACTCCTTTAAGGAATGTGTGAGGGTTGAAGGGAGGAGTGTGAGGAACACACATTCAAAGGTGAGGTTGAGGAAAACACATAGGCTAAGGGAAGGACCCATGCCAAGATTGAAATAAAACTTCCACGTTTTAGTAGATGTTTCCACTTTCTTTCAAGAGAAATGCGCAAGTTGCCAAGAGGAGCGTGACCTTCAAGGAGAAATCATGAGGATGTGGGAGGAGTGTGGTGGCCACACTGCAAAGTGTGATGTGAATGGTAGAGGAAGGGCACACCTCATGAGGAGGGGCCCATAACCCATTATATAACGAGTTACTAAGTACTCATGTGGGAAAGGGGGTGAATTTCCCCAAGGGGGAGTAAAATAAAGGTGAGTAATATATTAAAAGTGGGTTAAAAGGGTAGGTAAAGGTTAGTAAGTGGTTGGGAAAGGTTAGGTGGGGTCCTTCTCATCAATTATCACACTTACTTCACCTTATTTGGTCATTAATTACAAAATTTTACATTTTCCCATGTCCTGGGTTAGCAATTAAAATTGTTGTTAACTAACTAATACTCCTAAGTGGAAAAAACACTAACAAAACTTGTCTGACTGAGTTGAAACCTGGTCCAAGGGTGTAGGTGGTCTCATTACATTTCTTTTGAGTACAAATACCCCTACCAAAAGCCGAGGGACCTAAGTTTTACATTAATTATCCAGAATTAATTAATTTAATTCCCAACCTTAGGAAAAATTAATTAATTAAAAAAAACCTATCTAAACTCGACTAAAACTCACGAAACTTTGTGTGTTGTCTTACATGGTCATTTACATCGTTCCTAAACACTAGCTACCCAAGAATAACTTCATTAGAACACCTTTCACCACTTTGAAGGATTTATTGCTAGTGGGAGTGAAAAACTCAAGGGAGATTAACAAGGCTGGTTAGGCCAAATCAACCTCCTGAGGATAAAAAAAACTATGTGAAAGGAACTCTCCTAATGAAGAAATCCTAAGGTAACTGACCTAACTATGATCCATGCAGGCTTATTACATTATAAATATTCCTGCATACAAAACTGTGTGTTGGAGCAAAAACATGCCTATAGAACCAAATAGTCTTCGACATGTTCGTATCTGATGATGCATATCTTCATGGCACATGGAATTGACCCCCTAGTTGAATAGACAGTCAACATTCAGCTCCACATGGGGACGTGTGGTCGATATTCTCACATGGAACGGAGAGCATACGAGAATCCAACATCTACAAAAAGGTGCTCACCAATATCCAACATAAGCATACATATATACAATGAATAAATAAAATGTTATAAACAAGATCGACACAATGAAATAACTAAAGTACAACATCAATCATTACAAAATGAATCTATGATACAGAAATAAATTCTAAGTACATATCAAAATAATGAATGAAATAATACGAAATTGAAATACAAGGAGAAAGGTTAGAGATACGTTATAGAGGGTGTCCCTATGGACACCAAGTTTCCATATGAAGAACACTTCAAGGAGGGGTCCTCTCACTGGCATGTTTGACTTTATGTCATCCCACCGGCTGAGAAAGGTTGCTAGAAGACTGATACACTTTATGCTGACTTGTGATCTTTCCATGTGAATCCCAGTTTCTAACCTTAGGCCACTTGGGGCAGTTCCCCTTAAACAAATTCTGACGGTTTTCCATAGGTGCCAAGTGAAAAGTGTGTGAACTTAATTTTTCCTTAAAAGGCTTGGCATATATTTTCTTAGGGATGATATACTTTACTTTTTCACTATTTACATTATCATCCTTAATACTTTCCATCAGATTTTCATCATAATATCTATCTTTACTTTTCCCAATTTCTGAAAAATAAGGAGGGTGTGGCCCAAGAATTCTGTCTGACTGATTTTGACATCTAACTGATCCATTTGACGAAGTTTGAGCTGATAACACATTTCTAACTGACAAATCCAACTTTGACTTTAACTCTGAAGAAGGCAAACCATTATCTGTTTTATCCAAATCTTCCTCAAGAAAAATCCCATCAAAAGAATCCATGGGGTCCCAAACATTACAAACGATTGGGGATTTACTATTTAGTTCCATCTTGGTAGATGTTGCAGGAGTATACTCTATCTCATAACATCCCATTTCTACCTCCCGATACACAATCTCATTATCTTTCCTCCTAGGATCTTCCACATGATATTTTCTTTCCAACTCTCTATTCAATCTGAACTCTAAACCATTTGGAGTTGGAATGGTGGCATAAGTTAAATCTATTTGTAAATTACCACCTAAATATGCAGTTATCTTTATGTTTAGAAATATACCCCAAGTATCTGGCACATCAATCACAACAATTTCCATCTCAATCATGATATATGGGAATGCAACTAAGTGTACTTGTAATCCCTTAATCAAACCATGCACCTCTATGGTTCTGCTATCCATAGCACAAATGTTATGATAAGGCCTGGATATCCTTAAGTTCAACTATTCCATTACTCTCTTAGTCATAACATTTGAGGTAGCTCATGAATCAAGCATACAATTATGAAGGATATAATCATTCATGAGCAAGGATAGAAAGAAAGGTATATTCTTTTCATTGTCCCTATCCATATTTTGCAGAATAATTGGTGCATCCTGATAAGTTCTTGTTGGTGGAATGTCAACACTTTTATGACAAGGAAAGTCTATGGCTTTGAGCATCTTCTCCCTCTGAGAAGAAATCTTCATTATTTCTGACACAGACACCAACATCTTTGCATTACTTAACCATCCTCCTAAGTCAATATTTAATTATGAATTTGCATATGCATTTGACTTAGGGGGGTTTGGAGATACCTTGGGAATGTTTGCTTGGTTTTGACTTTTATTTCCATTCCTTTGGTAGGTAATGCCTCTAAACTTATCCATTTCGGCTACTTGTTGTGGAGTAAGCTTAGGACCAAACTTTTATGTTGCCCTATCTACCACAACATCACTCATGCAATTCATGTTACTTGGACCCTCACTATGTTTATCCAAACCCATCCAATCATTCATGCCAACATTATACTTATGACCAAACATATTAACTTGTCCATTCTCATATTCATAAGGTCCCATCTAATTACTTAGATGGAGGAAGACTTGGCAAGTTGACTCATCATGAAATTGCTCACAAGGTCTACAATAATGAATAGCCTGATGGTCAACCCAATTAGTGGATTCAAATGGATTTGGTGGTCTTTGATCTTGGGGGGGATTTCTTAGGCCATATGTCATTTGGCCTATGTTGGGACCTACTAGCTTGGCCCCTTTCCATGGCTATCAACCTATTCTGCATGGCATTCATCTTACTAACTTGCTCCTTCAATTGATTAGCATGATTAATTTCCATTTGTTTAATCAATTCAGTGAGTTCCTTAATTCCATCACTAGAGGATTTCTAAGTTTCAACATTCTTCTTCTTCTGATCAAAAAGTTGGGAAGAAGATCATCTAGTAAAACCAGGAATGTTAGACTTCCTAGCATCCTGCATATTCTTATCTATTTTTATAGTTGTGGCTTGTGATGCTTTTAAATTTAGAGGATCTTTATCCCCTAAGGCATACCTCATTTCACCCTCAAAAGCCTCCATATAGTATATCAAGACTGCAGCATCTGAGGGTTTAATGTCATCATGAAGACTCTTCACTAAATTGTTGAACTTAACGTTGAATTCTTTGATAGTTTCATTCTCATTCTTATGACAGTAGTGAGGGCAGCTAACTGAAATTTGTGTTCCTTTTGATCACCCCATCTCTTCCTAAATTCATCCAATATTGAATCAAGGGTGCTAAACATAGTTGGATCAAACTCAGTAAGCCATTCAGTTGCATCTCCTTCTAGAGAATACACAAATAGGGTAATCTTTACATCTTCTTCACTATGACCTCTACAATATCTTTCAACACACATTTGGAAGTTCAAGATGTGAGACTTTGCACTGATTGCATTGTTTCCCTAAAAGGTAGGTAACTTATCTATAGATTTCTCAAGGACTTGGTGTGGGACACCTTGGATTGCTGCAAAATTCAAAGGCCTAAAAACACACTCATGGTTGCGTTAGTATTATTAGTGGGATTATTAATAGTTGGTTGATTATTGGTTTGGAACAAGAATTGGATATCAATGAGTGCTTCTTCTCCAAGACTTTCAAGTAGCCTCCTAGGGGCAAGGCGATTTATCCTCCTCCTATAAACCTTTTCAGGTTTAGGAAAAGAGTAAATCAAGCCTTGTGCAACACTCCTAGTAATATACCTGACAAATTTGTTCAATGGAGTCACCACTTGGAAAAGATTCACACGAAATCAACCAATGCAAGTTCAAAGAATTTTATGGACTAAAGGTTTTAATCTTTTAGTTTTAAAGAATGAGCTAAGTCATTTTGACCAAGGATAAATGACTTATTCTCGAAAACGGCACCATATATGTTTTCGACCTTATACACACTTGCAAACGTGAGCTAATTCATGCTCACTTAGTGTGTCCTCGAAGGCACAATGCCTAGGTTCAAAGTCCACGCTGTCACTTTGACTTGAACCTCTTCCGTCTAGGCTAACTCCTAGGGAAGCCAAGGGGGGTAGACCCTAGTTACTAGATGACATTAACATTTAATGTTCTAGGAGTTGGTTTTAATTGGTTAAATGGTCAGGGGGAATCTAGCCTATGATGTTAAGCAACAAATGCAAGATGCAACGATAAAAGTATGACAATCAGAACCTTTTCCTAGGGCAACTAAGACTAGTGCCTAATATTGGGAAAGGGGTCAACTAGATTAAGGGGAGATTGGTTACAAATACTACAACAATATCAAAGTACAGATTAGATACAACATAATATGTAAGATATACAAAGTTAAACTAGACTAGATACAAGATATACAAATATACTAAGAGGTGTTTGAAATGTGCAGGAAAAGAAGATATTCAAGATGAAAAGACCATCAACACATCAAGCCAAGCATGCTCACAATAGATAGAGTTCTATTGGACTGCTTATCAACAGAAAAAGTACGCAAAGCACTCAAGACCCAATCAAGAGACTACCACCAGGTGGATGCGCACTTCTTGAAGGATCACACCACAGATACAGGAACACAATATATAGATGAAAGCTTGAAAAGCAAAGTGCTCCAGATGACAAAGATATAACCACTTAGATTATTATTATACAACACATAAAAGACTTGCATGTGAATATAAAGACAAGATCTAAATGCTTGAAAGTGTGAAATGTAAATCGCCAATGTTGTAGACCAAAGATTGAGTTAAGTGATTAAGTGAGATTAATTTTAATCATATCTAAGTGTCAACCCAAAACTTTCCTCCCCCAGTTACCAAGTGATTGTTGGATGCTCAAGAAGTTAGGCAACGAGGCCCACCCTAGCTTCATAGGTCAGTCCTAAGATCAGAGTACTCCCGGAAAGGATGTCGCGCGCCATGAGACCATCCCCGGCCTAGCACCTTTCGTTGCCTTCCTCCGACCCCATTTTAAATGGCGAAGATGGTTGGTAATGGTGTCCTATTAAGTCTAATAAATTAATTATAACACCTATGGGGTAAATGTGTGGTGTGTTTAAGTGCTTGTAGCTTGCTCAAAAAGTTTCCAAAGTACTGAAACTGAAAGATATGAGTGTGAACTCTTAGATAGTGAAATTGGAAATTAAGTTCTTAAGTTGTTGAATTATTGCATGTAAATGTTAAGAACTAAAAAATGCTTGTGAAATTGAAAACTGAAAGTTGTGAAGGTTGAAGCCTTTAAATGACAAGATTGCAAGTTGATTGCTTTAAAGATATTATTGCATGTGAAACATAAAGCAATTGATACAACTCGCGGAAAGTAAATGACGATTACTTAAGAGATTATATAACTCGTATGTGCATGCATGTGTAAGATAAAGATTAGAGAAACTGAAACTTGCATGCAACAAAAAATAAAGATCTAATCTAAGCCACCACGAGCTCTAAGCTACCATATGTTATGTTGGATCTACTCTAGATAATTTTACTTTAAGCATGCATGTAGATATCACAACTAATCTAGCTAAACTGAGCAAGGAAAGACAGAAAGGAAGTCTAACTAAACTTGCAAAGTAAAGACTGAAAGGAAAGGAATGCAAGCCACTTGGGTGCACTCATTTGGGCTTACTTACAGTGATTTAGAGAGAGGAGAAAGAAGAGARATTGTTACCACTTCGAAAGGAGTTACTTGAGGGTGTGTTGTGCTTGAAATCGAGGAGCATGTATTCTTAGCCTGGYGAGAATCTGCAAACATCAGCAAGCTATTGCTTGCTGATTTGAGCTGCAACACACTAAAAAAGATTATGAAATTTCTGTTTTTCAACAGAAATTCACCACATGTAAAAACCGTAAATATATATTGATTAAATTGACCTATCTAAGCAAGTTAGATACCAAAAATTGAATGTGATAGAAGGAGGAAGAAGAACATAAAATGCTTGTGAAGTTTAAGTGAAGATGAGGGTAGATTCATCCTTGAACCTATCCCAACAACCCCTTCGAGATAATCTGCAAAAGGTTAGGTGGGGTCCTTCTCATCAATTATCACACTTACCTCACCTTATTGTTGAAATAATGTAACTGCAAAGAGTATTCTTATTATTATTATCTGATATATTATTTATAGGATTAATCCCCATTGTGGATTAATCATGTCGGTAATTATATTAGGACCAAATCCCCTTTTGTGGATTGGTCAACAGACAATTATAATAGGCAGAATAAGAAGTCGGCCCCAGTAATTAATAAGAAGACCTAGAAATCTAATAAAGGTGGGTTTACCCACCTAGATTAAGAAGTCGGCCCTGCCAGTGAAGAGCACATGCCAGAACTTGTATAAATAAAGGAGGCTAGTGCCTCATTTGAACACAACTCACTTGCTCAGTTTGAGAGACAAGTTTTGATCTGTTACTGGAAAAAGAGAGAGGAGAAGAGTGGCGCATATTTTGGAGAGGACTATCTGTATTGGTTTGAGTTATCTCTTGACATTGTAATGGCAATTTATGATAAGGAAGTTTTGGTTGGATTTTCTTCCCCTAGAGGGTTTCCCAGGATAAATGTTGTGTCTCTTGTGAATGTGTATTTCTCAGTGATATTGTTCTTATGTTGCTCTTATTTATTGAAATGCAAAGAACTATAATAATGGCATAAAACATTAACACTTATTTTCACATTAATTACAAAATTTGACATTTTCCCATGTCCCGGGTTAGCAATTAAAATTGTTGTTAACTGACTAAGACTCCTAAGTGGACAAAACCCTAACAAAACTTGTCCGACTAAGTTGAAACCTAGTCCAAGGGTGTAGGGGATCTCATTGCATTTATTTTCAGTACAAATACCCCTACCAAAATCCCAGGGACCTAAGTTTTACTTTAATTATCCATAATTAATTAATTAATTAATTAAAGTTCCAACCTTAGGAAAAATTAATTAATTAAAAAAAACCTATCTAGACTCGACTAAAAATCAAGAAACTTTGTGTGTTGTATTACATGGGCATTTACATTGTTCCTAAACACTAACTACCCAAGAATGACTTCATTAGAATGCCTTTCACCACTTTGGAGGATTTATTGCTATTGGGAGTGAAAAACTCAAGGGAGATTAACAAGGCTGGTTAGGCCAAATCAACCTCCCGAGGATTAAAAAAACTCAGTGAAAGGAACTCTCCTAATGAATAAATCCTAAGGTAATTGAACTAACTATGACCCATGCAGACCTATTACATTACAAACCCACGCAGGGGTGTGGGAATCTCGTTTACAAAATTGTGTGTCGGAGAAAAAAAAGGCCTAGAGAGCCAAATAGTCTTCAACATGTTCGCATCTGATGATGCATATCTTCATGGCACCTGGAGTTGACCCCCTAGTTGAATAGGCGGTCAATAGGACAATTGTAATCCCTATGCTACTCCTTTTCAATATGCAGTAAAGCTCACCAAACTCCCAAAGTCAATGCTACACTTTATCGACAATTGGTCAACAATATTATTTATCTCACTCATATTTGACCAAATATTTCCTTTGTTGTCAGTGTGGTTTCTCAGTTTATGCAGGACCCCAGAGAAAGCCACTAGAAAGTAGTCAAACAAATTGTCCGCTTTCTCAAGGGTACCACTCATTTTGGTATCAACTATTGTCAAAGTTCAGATTCGTTGGTTGGCTTCACCGACTTTGACTGGGATGGCAACAATGATGATGAGAATTCCACTTTCGGACATGTGTTTCACTTTACCACTAGACCGTTGGTGTGGTAGTGCAAGAAACAAAAGGTAGTCTCCTTGTTGACTACATAAGCAAAATATTGTGTCGTCATTCAAGCAAGTACTAAAGTAGTCTGAATCCACCAACTTGTGGGTGACCTTGGCTTTCTTGTTCAAACATCGACTACTTAACATGGGAAATCTATAAGTGGGAGTGAACAATTGTTAATCACTGTGGCAGTGATTTAAGAGAATAACTCATTGTCGTAATAAATTAAGAAGAATAACACCAAAAATCTATAAGTTGAAGTGAGCCAAAATCACTACCATCTTACATAACAAACCTAGTGAATTCAAAAAATGCCATCATAATTTCATAGGACCACTACTAACATTGGAACCTTGCTAGAACAGGACACACCCGACAACTAAAAATCGTTGATTTCTATAAGTATTTTAATTTAACAATGGTTGGGAATTGCCTTGCCAAGTTTCTTTAGTTTCATAAGGCTCAAAACAACCTTGCACTCGATTACTAATCCAGATTATTTTCGGCACGAAATGAGAGCAGAGATATAATAAAGCAATGTATAGATATATCTCGGATATCCAATAATATAACATAAATGTATCAAAGATGCAACCATAAACATAGAGATACAGTAATACACAATTTTCTATTAATGAGCGAAAATGTACAAAGACTGTAAAAATACAGAGTGAAGGACTCACTAGAATGGTGGCAGCTTATCTCTGAGAAGAGATGTGTCTGCTGCTCACATTATCAATAAGATAATTTTACAATGAGGCTCCAATGGAATTTTTGTCATAAATAAAATCCAAAACCCTAACCCCGGAAGAAGAAAAACCAACAGTTTTCTGGACCCCATTTTGGGTAGTTTGGTGTATCAACTTCCAAGGGGCATAATGATCCAGGTGGATATTGGTGGCCACCCACCTTTTCCGACTGGCTCAAAACAATTTTCTGGCAATTTTGGCAATTTACTATTTTTAGCAGATTTTAACTTCCAGGGCCATTTTGAGGGCCTAAATGAAGGTTTTTTTGAGATCGAGGTTTTCAATGATAGCATTGAGCACCCAAAATGAATCTCCTCGACGATACCTTTCCAATGAGCTATCACACGCCTAAAACATAGATCGTATGCAAAAGTTACGACCCTGGGAAGTTGATGTACTAACTTACCCAAACGAGGCCCACATGAATTTTGGCGCTTCATCTCCTAGGGTTAGGTTTTTGGATGTCTATGACTTTTGGCATTCTCGCCTATTGTAAAAAGGCCTCTAGAGCCTCATTGTAATCATCTTCTTACGGATGCGAGTAGCAGCCACATCTCTTCTCAGAGATAAGCTACCAGCGCCCTAGCTAGTTTATTTCCATTCTGTCTATAAGCATATTTCAGTTATTTGTTATTAATGAAATGAAGTCTTATTTCCGCTGCATCTCTGCGTTTATGTGTATTTCTATATTTCATTGTGTTCCTACATAAATTTGGATCAGTGGTATCAGAGCGATCTGCTCATTCTCAATCCTTCTTTGCATGTCCCCAACGAGATCGGGGTATAAGGAGTTGGGGCTCGATCTGGTTGAACCTTTGCAAGATCAGCCTCACAAACCCCAACGACTTCCCATGGGGGAAGAAAAGAAATATGAGGGAGCAGGAGATCCTATCAAAATGTTGCTCGAGGAGGCCCTCGAGAAACAAAGGAACGCGATGATGGACAACTTTGCCCAGATTCTTCAACGGATTCCGACTGGCGGTGCATCGACATCCAGAAGCCACTCTAGAGGTGCCACTCCTTTTAAGGTACAAGTAAACTTTGACATTCCCATATTTGACGACCAAATAGATGCAGATGTCGTAGATAGATGGTTGAATATGTTAGAAGGATATTTCTTGGTTCATAACTTTTCCGATCGAGAAAAGATTATTTTCACACTCCTCAAAGCCGCCCCTCATGTCAAGGACTGGTGGGAAACCTACTCGGAGCAAAAGGGCGAGGGAGAACCCTCTTTTTTCTTGGCCGCACCCACTTGGAATTCTTTCCAAGATGCCATCAAGGAACAATATTATCCCGTGGGGTGCTATGAGGACAAATACATACAATGGACTATGTTGCGGCAGCAAAGGGACCAAGATGTGCATGAGATGACAAATCTGTTTCATACCCTATGCACAAAGTTGGGTATCAAAGATTCAGAGAAACATTTGGTGTTAAAGTACCGCAGTTGTCTGCACAGATACATTCAGGAGGAAA
>ML785346.1:725983-753868 GCA_009831015.1 Picea engelmannii
GCCCCCTCCACCTTCCAAAGCCTCATGAATCATGTCTTCCGTCCCTTTCTCCATCATTTTGTCTTAGTTTTCTTTGATGATATCCTCATCTATAGCAAAACCTGGACAGACCATCTTACTCATGTGGATCAAGTTCTCCATCTCCTCTCCCAGCACCAACTTTTCCTGAAGCAGTCTAAATGTGCTTTTGGTTCCTTCGAAGTAGAATACTTGGGTCATCTGGTTGGCAAGGATGGCATTAGGGTGGATCCAAAAAATATTGAAACTATGCAATATTGGACGCACCCAAAGACTCTCAAAAGATTGCGTGGATTTCTGGGCTTAACAAGGTATTATCGCAAGTTTGTTAAGAACTACAGGAATATTGCAGCACCTCTCACTACTCTCCTCAAAAAGAACTCTTTCACTTGGACTCCAACCACTGCTCAAGCTTTTCAAACCTTGAAGATGGCCATGTGCACCACTCTGGTTCTAGCCCTTCCTGATTTCACAAAGACCTTTGTGTTGGAATGTGATGCCTCAAGGAAAGGAATCAACGTTGTCCTTATGCAATAGGGTCGACCTTTGGCCTTCACCAACAAGCAACTGTCTGAAAGGAATATGGGCAAACCCATTTATGAAAAGGAAATGTTGGCCATTCTGCATGTTGTTGATTGGTGGCACCCTTATCTCTTGGGGCAACGCTTCCAAATCAACACCGACCATCAAAGCCTCAAGTACTTTCTGGAACAACGCATTTCCTCCCAGGAGCAACAAAAATGGGTGACTAAGCTCTTTGGTTATGATTATGAGATCATTTACAAGAAGGGCAAAGACAATGTAGTGGTGGATGCACTGTCCCGCAAATATGAAGAAGAAGGGTCCCTTTTTTCTCTTTCCTTCATTGTACTCGATTAGCTCCAAGCTGTGCGCCAGGAATGGCTTCAAGATCCCAAAAGTTCACATCTGATCCAGCAATTGTAGACCAAGGCTCCAGCTCCCCCAGGGTACTCTTGGCTCCAGGATGAGCTTCGATACAAAGGCCGTTTGTATTTAAGTAAACAATCAAAGATTAAATCCACGGTACTTTCTGAGCTTCATGCTACACCCACAGTGGGGCACTCAGGGTTCACCAAAACATATGACAGAGTCAAACGTTCTTTTTTCTAGGATGGTATGAAACAGGACATCCGTAATTTTGTTGCTGAATGTGAGGTGTGTCAATGCAACAAGGGAGAAATAGTCAAATCTTTGGGCACACTACAACTGCTTTCGATTCCACTGGCTATTTGGAAGGATATCTCTATGGACTTTATTACCAGCTTACCCAAATTAGGGAATAGATTAGTCATAATGGTGGTTGTGGTTCGCCTTTCCAAGTATTCTCATTTCTGCGCTCTTCAACACCCATTTACTACATCCACGGTGGCTCAACTTTTCATGGACCAGGTCTTCAAGCTTCATGGCATGCCGCACTCTATTGTTTCTGATCGTGACCCAACTTTTACAAGCAATTTTTGGCAAGAACTGTTTAAGCTCCAGGGCACCCAATTGCATCTCATCACAGCTTATCATCCTCAGACTAATGGTCAAATGGAAGTTGTCAACAAGTGTTTGGAAACATAATTGAGGTGTTTTGCCTATGAAAAACAACATCAGTGGGCTCAATGGCTACCCCTAGCCGAATGGTGGTACAACACTTCCTACCATACAACTACTCGCATGACTCCTTTTGAAGCGGTATATGGAAAGAAGCCACCTTCAGTTCTCTCATACTTACCGGGTACCTCAAAGGTCCAGGGGGTTGACCAAACACTTACAGTTCGAGAGGATATTCTTCGTACCCTTAAAGAGAACTTGGTCATGGCACAAAATCGCATGAAGCAACAAGCAAATCAAGGTCGCTCTGAATGCCAATTTGCAGAAGGGGATCAGGTGTTTCTGCGACTGCAACCATACAACCAAACTTCCCTCAAGGATGATCATTTTCAGAAGCTAGCGCACAAATTTTATGGTCCTTATACAGTTCTCAAGCGTGTGGGACAAGTCGCATATCAGTTAGCTCTACCCAGTCAGTCGAAGCTACAACCAGTTTTTCATGTTTCATGCTTAAAGAAGGTGATTGGAACTAGGTTCCAAATTCAAACCAACCTTCCCGAGTTAGATAAAGAAGGATCCATTTCGCTACAGCCAGAAGCAGTTTTGGACCAACGTGAGCATCACCTGCATCAGAGAACCATCAAGGAAGTGCTAGTCCAGTGGAAAGATACGAATCCAGCAGATGCCACTTGGGAACCAGCTACCATTCTGCAGCAGTTTCCACATCTCAAGCCTTGAGGAAAAGGTTGTTTTTAAGGGGGAGGACATGTTAGGGTCCTAACCTGCACATAGGTAGATCAATATATTTGGATGTAATAAAGGCCAATATTAATAAGGCCTTTCAATAAAATAGAATAAGGCGGATGTAAGAAGACCTAATAGAAGCTTTCGCTTCTAGAAGGATCTTCCTCTAGATGCTTCTCTTGATAGACATATATAGTATAAATAAGGGTCGAGGGTATGAAAACCCTAGCTTAGATATTATTGTAACAGAGCGATGCTCGATTGGAGGTTTCCCCCTCAAAGAGGCTTGTGAACATTTCCTTCTGAATCAAAGTATTATTTCTGTTGTTGTTCTTATATCATTTCTGTGTTATTGTGGAGATTATGCTGGATATATTATTGTTATTCTGCCATTTCTAGCATTTTATTTATGTTCTGCATATTTATTATATCTGGTATCTTGCAGTAATTTTTCCACAAAATTTTTACATGGGGGAGAACCTTATGGAGTGCGAAGGTGATATTTTCCCTGTCGGAGAGATTATGAACATAGAAATAACCTTCTAGCAGATTTAACCATTTTTCTAGGGCATCTGTCCTTCAAATATGGGAATATCAAAATTAAATTGTACCTTGAAAGGAGAGGTGCCTCCAAAGTGGATGCTTGATTAAGACGTGTCTGCTATTATCGACAAGCATTGAAGGATGTGGGTAAAATTCTCCATCATTTCGTCCCTCTGTTGCGTGAGAGCTTTCTCAAGCAACATATTAATAGAATCATTTGCTCTGTCGTTTTTATTTTCTTTCTCCATGGAGGGTTTCTTGGGCATGCGAGAGCAATTTTCCTCAAGAGAGACAAGCTCAAGACCAAACTTTCTATACTCAGACCTCGTCAGGGACATGCACTGAAAAAACGATCAAGAGCAGCTTGCTCTGATACCACTGATCCAGATTATTTTCAGCACGAAATGAGAGCAGAGATATAATAAAGAAATGTACAGAGAAATATCAGATATCCAATAATATAACATAAATGTATTGGATATGCAACCATAAACACAAAGATACAGTAATACACAATTTTGTATTAATGAGGGAAAATGTACAAAGACTGTAAAATTACAGAGTGAAAGACTCGCTAGAATGGTAGTAGTTTATCTCTAAGAAAAGATGTGTCTTCTACTCGCACTCACAAGAATCTCATTTTACAATGAGGCTCCAAAGGCATTTTTATCATAAATAAAATAAAAAAACCCTAACCCCGGAAGATGAAAAACCAATAGTTTTGTGGACCCCATTTTGGGTAGTTTGGTGTATCAACTTCCCAGGGGCGTAATTTTGGCATACGATCTTCGTTTGGGGCGCACAATAACTGGTTGGAAAGGTATCGTCGAGGATATTCATTTTTGGGGCTCAATCAAGGCCTTTGAACATAATTTAGAAGTTTGATCCCGAAAAACCTTCATTTAGGCCCTCAAAATGGCCCCGTAAGTTAAAAATTGCTAAAAATAGTAAATTACCAAAATTGTCAAAAAATTGTTTTAAGCCAGTTGGAAAAGGTGGGTGGCCACCGATATCGACATGGATCAATTACTCATTCCACACAATGTAAAAAATATTTTAACGTACTTTGAATGAATTTGAAATATTAAAATGCCATCAAATTTCAAGTATGTGGTGCAATGATTTATATAGCTTAAAGCTATTTTAAATCATCGTCACCTGCTATCACTTTGAAGTCAAATAAATTTAAATTATACATCATCACATTGTTTGACTGTGATTAGAACATGAGTTTGTTCAATCATATAATATCAAGCCTCAATATTTCGAAGATCAAAGATGACGACGTATTTTATGGGTTAAATCTTAAGATTTTGTTAAACGATTACAATCTTGGATGGTTTTAGTGTGGAAATCGTCTTGATGGAATCCTCAAGCAATACATGTGTGGCATGAATTTTGGCTTCCTTCCGCTATGAGAATTATACAAAAATTGAGTCGTTTGATCTAATAATCAACCATACATGACTCTCTTAAATCTCTAAATTAATGGATTATTGCACATTTCGTGAATAACAATTTGTAAGAACATTGATAATAAAAAACAACATAATATCGATGCAAAATTATAATATTTAAATTACTCTCTTTAATCTTTGAATTGATGGATTATTATGCATGTCCTACGTAGCAATTTGTAACAATATCTTCCATTTCCAAAATAACATCCACCACCATTTATCCTTGCCATCTTCCATCCAAAGAATAAAGCTTCATATTTTCACTTGGGTGGCAATTGCGCATAGGGTCTTGACCCGAGACAATGGACAAAAGAGAGGGTGGAAGGGAGCTAATAGTTGTGTTCTCGTCAAGATTGGGGAGGAGTTAGTGGATCATTTATTTGTAACTTGTTATTTTGCTATGTAGATTTGGAATGAAGTATTCCAGCGGTTAAACTATCATGTTACATGGAATTCAAGTTCTTTAGAGCTTTGTATCAGTATATGGGTGACAAAGTCGTTGTTAAGTATGTTCGAAGACCTTCCCGGCCATGTGTTGTGGGAAATATGGCTCTAAAGGAATCAAACCTTGTTTAAAGACGAAATTGGAATACCATGGCTAGTGGCTCATAAAATTCGAGTTGCTTTTAAGGAATTAAAATGAGAAAGTGTGCCTAAATAGGACAAGCCTAGGAGAGAATGCCTGGAGTTTTTTTTATGGTGTCAGTCAAGGAATGCATTATGGTGTTGGTATTGTTATGTATCTCTCTTCTAAGCACTTTTATCGTATAAAGATGGTATCTGGGAATGGACCAAACTCTCAAGCTGAGCTAATGGTGCTCTGGGAACTCCTTTTGTTTGAAAATGAAAAAGGAATTAGGCAACTCGAGATGGTAGGGGACTCAGAGGTTTTTGTGGACTAGTTTCAAGGGAAAGCACTTTTGGAAAGTGTCATTTTTCCCCCTTCGCGGTGAAGAATCTGGGACCTACAGAAATCCCATGACTCATTATCTATGGATCACATTTACAGGATGTTTAACCAATAGGACGATACACTCTCGAAGGAATTTATTGCCTTGGAAGAAGGCCTCCTGATCTGCAAAGAATTTCAAGGTGGGACGGTTCTTCTGGAAGTTCAAAAATCATTATTTTGAGACAAATTTTTTGGGTTCTAGAATTCAAGATAAGTCTATCTTCTGTGTGTGTTTTAGTTTGAAGGTATTTGTATGGCTAGTTGTATGTAAGTTTGACAAAACAAGATAAGTTTGTATTAGTCTCGAGGGTGGTCTGGACTATGTGTTGGAAGGTTAGTCTAAGAACAACATGCTTGGAAAGATGATCAGCTTGATGTATATTTTGATTTCCTTTGAGATAATAAATATACAGATTTTTTTTCTCGAAAAATAAAAATAAAAATTGTAACAATATCTATAATCAAAATAATATAATATCAAATTCAAAATTATAAACATGTACTGTCAATTATGGAGTTTTTCCAAATTGATATAACCACAAAATTACATCAATTGTCGAATTCTTTGCAAAAACTTATCAAGGTTCTTGCGTCAATTGTTGAAACCTTGTGTCACTTGTCAAAGTGTTTGTTGATTGTTGGTTTGATCGATCGATTGACCTCCCTACCAATTCTTGTGGGTACTCTTCTTCCCCAAGGACCCTTGAGCTACAATTGGGTCGTATGGAGAATAACTCTAGAAAAAATATTTGAAGATGGAAACTCGCAAGCTTCAAAAGATCCCCACATCTTGATCACCTTCAAATTCCAAAAATAGGGTGCATAAAAGTGTTTTTCTTCATCCCAACACCCTCCTTTTATAGTATTTGAGACTTATGCCACATGTCCCACCCACCCAAAATTACAAATTATCTTAATCTTTAATATCCATATTTACATGTGTGACTCAAATGCACTAGTGCACATGTACTTACTATTTAAAAATATCAAATAAATAATTTCCCTCACCCACATTTTCTTGCCTCCTAAATTTACTCCTAGATGTTTCCTAGATATTCTTAAATATTCCCTTTTTTTTGTGATGCATGAGTAATTAAATGTCTTAGTTATTTAGTACTCTCTTTACTTTAACTCTAGCCTACCTTTTTTTTTTAGCCCACAATTCAAATTGAGTTTGGATTCTCATTCCTAATTCTTCTCCATGATTTATGAGTTCTTTTGAATTGAATTTTTCTTAATAATTAATTTGTTTAAAATAATATCATGCGCAACTTCAAAACCTAGGATTTCTTCTTATTATTTTATTTCAAATTGACTTTATTGAGAATGAATACGAATACTCAAAATGTTACTTTAGACTATTAATTTAGTTTCTCTTTTATAATTGAAATTACACATAATTATTGTTTCCCTTAAATGAAATGCATAAGAACAATTCTCTTTGTATATTATATTTTAAAATCACTTTTCATTTTATTTTTCATTTACAGTTTTTAGTAAAGATACCAAGGGTGTTATGTACATCATGCCCTTCAGGACTTACTCATTGTACTCAAAGTGTGTCATGCATGCATGCCCTTCAAGTATATGAATTTTGATTGATGGGGAATTGGTGCAATAGTGGAGACATTGTTAACTCACTTTGTTGCCCTTATTGACAGATTAATGGATATCGAGGAATAAGGCTTTCACCTTATCGCATGCCCCTCGGTTGATCCTCATGAGTAACCAAATATGTAGGATACCCTCACGACAATGTGCAACTACCGAGTAAAAGTGTCCTACACTTTTCAACTCCAGCCATGGAAGGAGTGCTAGTAGTTAGAAGCAGGGACGTTGCTCCACCTCTCCTAATAGTACACGGTATAAGTCTATACAACTCCATTACCCATGTGTGGATTGAATCGGCAAGCATGTTCCCTATGTCTACATTCAATGCATCATTTTATTAGTAATTTTCATTGTTGTTATGAATTATACAAAACATATTAACCAGATAATTACTATTTCCTTCCTCAGTCTAGAGTCCCAAAATCTTGTTGACGACATTCTGTGTTAATGTGCCCTTATAGTTCCTTGTCACACTAGGAAAACTATTAGTAATATTCAAAATTAATATGTCCAAGTCTCATGTAAACTCATGAAGAGAATTAATCATTGTCATTCATTTCATCGGATTATTGCATAAAATATTTATCTAAGCATCTGATGAATTTAATTTAACCAATTCATCATTCTCAAATTTACTCAACCATAATTTAAAATTAAGTCTCATTGTCATAATAAGAGTCAATAACCGGGTCGTCTGTGAACAAACACCCTCAAATAATAAATTTGGTTTGTCATAATAATCGAATAAAATAGGGCACTACAAATGCCTCCTCTATGAAGAAGAGACTAAGTAAATTGTTTATTCTCTCTTCATTTACATTTTTTTAGTGGCTTAAAATTTTAATTTGGATTTAATTTGCCTTTTTTTTAATTAAAAAAAATATGTCCGATCTGTTCAAGTCATCCAACTCGCATCGAACTATTCAGTGCATCTTTTTTTTTATAGGACACATTGCTAGTGATGCATCCAATAAAGCAAAGCATACCAATAAACCCCAAATTTAAATAATCATAATAATCACCCACTTGTTTTAAATGCTCTTTAAAATATTAGGAGGCACCAATGACAATGCTCCTACATATTATGAGCACACGATGAAGATTAATTTTAATTTTTAAAAAATTATGTGGTTGTCGATGGTCTAGGAAATGTATGGAGGCACCATTCTCGGTGCCTCTGTACACGTCAAGCATGCCATAATTGCAATCTTAAACTATAAAGGTTCTCATGCTTACCGGTGCTTAGAAATTTATGTTGGCACCATTGTTGGTGCTCTTGAACATCACAAGTGCACCGTTGAAGCCAAAGAATAAAAATAATTCCCACATTTTTTTGGTGTGCTATATACAACTAGGAGGCACCATTATCGGTGCTTAGAAATGTATGTTGGCACCATTCTTGGTGCTCTTGAACATCACAAGTGCATCGTTGAAGCCAAAGAATAAAAATAATTCCCACGTTTTTTTGGTGTGCTATATACAACTAGGAGGCATCATTAACGATGCTCTAGTGTCTTATAAGCACCACCCCATTTAGAGCATTTTTAAATTTTCAATTTCCCATGCTTATTGGTGCACCTGTGAATGTAACATTGTAATGTCACCTATGATCAATTACATCATAAGTGCATTGGTAATCAAAAGTAAGAAACTAAAATTTCATAGCTTGTTTGTGCATTTCATAGTAAACTTGCATACTTTTGGTGGCGTTTTTAAGCATATAAGGGGCATCGGCGTGGTGTCGATGTCTCTATACATAAGGTGCATTGATTAATGTATATAGTTAAAACAAATCTTATCAACTTTACTAATGTGTTAATATTAAATCATGAGCATCATTTATGACACGTTTTTATTAATAAGGAACACCAGTGAGTTTTGCACAATACTTTTTGAAAAAAAATAATCAATTTTGAATGAATATTACAAATGGTAATTTATTGTAAATTGCCTATGTTGTGTGTGTGTGCACGTGTGCATGTGTTCAATGAAATTTGTATGTGAATTATAGACAATGATGATAGAAAAAATAGTAGTAGGTCACCACATACATCTTTGTACATGAGTGGGAGGTACGAGAGAGGGAGAGGGCTAAGTACCCTCACCCTATTTCATCACAGACTCATGTACTTTTGAGGAATGTTGGCCTTCTCAAGTTTTATGAGGACACTATATCCCTCAAGGGGAACACATGCTTATTGACACAATTAATCCATCTCTAAAATTGTGCTAGGAAGGCATTCAAGCTCAGTCCTTACCATTACTTACCAAAACCTTAGCCACATCCTTTTATATCTTCATGAGAAAAAAAATCCAACTGCACGTCAAAAGGTTAAAACTAGGAATATAAGCTAGAAAAGGGGTCCTAGTTATCCTTCAACGAACACTTGAGGGTTTCTCCCTTTACAAATTTTCCCATAAAATGACCAACTACCCCTAGAGCCAACATCCTCTCAACCTATGAAACCTATAGATCTTGAAAAAACACCATCTTCACACTTTCCTTCCTAGCCCTTATACACTTCTGCCTACGTCCACAATTAGGGTTTACTTGCCACCTTTCAAAAGGAGCATGAAGATTAACACCACCATCCCCTCCTTCTACTCTATTATTTGACTCAAATCCACCAGCCTTCACCTCTTTCAATGGATCATTTGCAAGCTTATCCACGTCTACAACAACCTCACTAAAATTCATCCATTATGATTGCATTGAGGCTACCTTGGGAGAAAATTTTGAAAATGCCCGAAGAAACAACCTAGGCTAGTAATGATCCATCTAGTACTAACTTGAATTTATGTGCCTTGAATTGACAAGTCTCATTAATTATCAATGCAATTAATTTTGTGCACTCGATCATTAGGAGAGTAGAGAATGTCATTCAATATCCCTCTCTACATCGTGTTGTTTTCCACCTGGTCTATCTGACAACCTAACTTCCTCCACCACCTCAACATCCTTTACATTAACCATTGCCTTGGAACTCTTCGAGATATTGTGAAGCTCCTGATGTGACCTAAATACCCTCTGCATGATGTTCTCATCTTCATCCACATAATCCATTGGGCCAAGGTTATATTCTGAAGAGTCTTGGGGTAATTTTGTGTTCTGAAGAATTTTGGTCGACCAAGTTAAAGGTCAAGCAGTTGTAATTTTCACAAAGATCTAGACCATAGGATGTGAGAGATTCTAGTAGTTAGATCGTTCAGAAAACTTGCTTCGGAAGGGTCTATTTCGAAAGCCTGTTGGTGGTGTTTTTTTTTCAAAAGAGATTGTCCGACTGAGGTAACCGGTGCACAACTTGGAAACTTGAGATGATCGGGGCCGTTGGTCAGCACGATTGTTGACTGTCTAATCTATCAAACGAGCATGTTGTCTTGGAAAGGATGAGGGTGGAACATAATGCCACATCAATTTGTCATGTCAAATGACACGTTATCAAGGGAAAATGAATAAGAGAATACCATGTGGCAGTCAGGTATAGGTGGGACTCGCAGTGGCTTTTGGTAAAGGTAAAGGCAAAAGACTCAAGGATGAATCACGACCATTCATCGGGAGAAGAAAATAGATATCGATCATCCGTTGGGGATCAATATGTTGGAGTTACTTCACACACACCTAGGATTTATTTTTCCTAAGGTTTTTCCATGTTTATTAGTCATTATTAGTCATTATCCAGTCTCCTATATTTTAGGAAGAATATTCCTCTAGGGAGAATATTCTCTTTAGTTTTCACTTTAGTTTGACTAGTTGAGTGGAGTCTAGATGTTGCATTGGTTTTGTCACCATGCAACATTAGGATCATCACTAGATGATGCGCATTAGCCTTGGTATCATCACCAGACTAGCGCATTACCCATGATTCCCCAATATCCTCCTCACTTCACTCTGTTTCAGTCAGTTAACTGAAGACTAGTAGACTAGTTAACTCAGCTAGGTAGCAGTTCACTCTCGTAACTGCACGAGAGACTAGACTAGGTGGCAGTTTACTCCCATAACTGTTGGTGTGTGTCCAGATCAATCTAGACCACCACTATGGTGCATTGTATTCTCCTCCAGTGTGCATTGGCTGAGTTATACAGAGTATATCATGTGTAAATTATTCATTATTCATTACGGTTAATGGGAATTCTTCCATTCTTTCTCTCTTGCTTCTTCTTTCTCAATTTCTCTTTGCAAATGTGTGTGGTATTTTCTATCTATATCTATTATGTGGAGCTTCAACACATTTACATGGTATCAGATCCGACAGACTGTTAAGCAAAGCTACACCAAATAATTTTTTGCAAGTACCAAAGATTGAAGACAGCGGAAAAATGGAATTCCCAAAAGAATTCATTCTTACACCTTACAATTACTTTGCATGGAAGGAGAGAATAATCATTCATCTCCAAACCAGAGGATTGTACAGGTTAACCTTGAATATGGATATAGAACCGCCATGAGCCATAAAAAATTCCAAGTATCTAAATCGAATGGATGAAGCATTCAGAACAATTTGCAGTCTCATCTCTCTCGATCTCCTCTTTCACATATCTTCTTGTAAAACCCCCATTGAAGCCTGGACCACCTTGGAAGGGCTCTTTGGAAAATAGGATGAGATAAGGAGACACATGCTCGAGGTGGAATTTCTCACATTGGATCCAAAAATCTTCGACGATCTCCAAGATTTCTTTACAAAATTCAAGGATTTACTGTCGCAACTCAAAGCTTACAGGGTTGATAAATCTAAGGAGTAGAAACAAATGGTTCTCACCATTCTCTCCAAACTTGGTCCTACATTCTCTGTGTTTGTATCCACATTCCATTTAGTCAAATTCTCCTCTCAATCCACCTGGAAGATGCCTTCTCTTGAGGAATTTATCGAATCCTTGACACAAGAGCAAACCAAGCTCATCAACATGGGAAAAATCAAAGGCCCAAAGGCACATGCAGTTACTATGCAAGATGGAAGCCATCAATATCAGAAATCTAAAGATAAATACAAAAGGAAATTTTATGCAAATCTGAATAAGGAAGGGTACTCAAAACCCTTCATCGATGCCTCCTGATCCAAAGGTGGGAAGGGAAGAAAAAGGGAGAAATGCACATAGTTCCATAAAGGATTTCGTCCAGAATCTGCATGCATGCAAAAACATATATATCTAATGAATCAAATACTTCAGAAAAACAACCTTGGAGATCGCATCCCCAAGGGTGCCAAGAAAAAGAAGCCAGAAGATTAGAATCCCAAGAAAGGCAATTCTAGCCATGCCTTGATTGCCATCAACTCCTCTCCTGATGCTTGGATCGTAGATTCAGGAGTATCACATCACATGGTTGCCACAAAAGTAGTCTATTCTTCATTGGATGCATGCAAAGTTCCTCCTATTCTGACGAGGGACAAATCTCCAATCAAGGTCACCGGAAAAGGAAGGATTGAACTCACTGACGAAAGCTTCGAGAATGTGTTGCACGTTCCCAGACTTTTCAACAATCTTCTCTCTATGTATAAGATGACAAATTCTGGCACCGGAAAGAAAGTCATATTCACACCAAATATTCACACCAAATGCAATGGACATCTATGACATGCAAACCAATTCCAGGGTTGCTACCGGTGAGGTAAATCATCAATCTAGATTGTATACATTTTCTAAATTTATTGAACCAGATTTCGCTTTACTACTTACCCATGTTGATGAAAGTAGTAGGATATGGCACAAAAGGTTCTGGCATTTGAATTTCAGATATATGCAACAACTTAGCAAGAAAATATTGGTTGATGGTCTACCAGACATCCATTTCTCCAAATGAATCTGTGAGGGATGTGTTCTTGGAAAACACCCTCAAGAGAAATTTGACAAAGGAAATACTCAGAGAGCTCCCTCTCCTTTATATCTGATCCACAGTGACCTCATGGGTCCTTTTCCGCATCCATCAATCAGTAAAGCGAGGTTTGTTCTCATTTTTGTTGATGATTTCTCACGTTTCACATGGTTTACTTTCTCAGTCAAAAATCCGAGTTCTGTCAACACCTCAAAGATTTCAAATCCCTGATTGAGACACAACCAGGAAAGAAAATCAAAGTCCTCCGAACTGATAATGGGGGAGAGTATGTCAATCATGAGACCCAAAATCTTTGTCATGAGGTAGGGATTCAGTTGCAACACACAATTCCCTATAATCCAGAGAAAAATGGAGTTGTTGAGCAGAAAAACAGATCTCTAAAAGAGATGGCATCTTGCATGCTACATGAAAAGTCACTACCATAGAGACTATGGGCCGAAGCACTTAATTGTGCAACCTACATCCAAAATAGATATCCCCATAGATCTATCAAGGATAAGACCCACTATGAGGTTTGGAGTGGCCTCAAACCGGAAGTGACCTAATTTTGTATTTTTGGTTCACGTGCATGGGCTCAGATTCCCTCTTAAAAGGGGAAGGCACTTGATCCACAGAGAACTGAATGTATTTTTGTTGGATACCCCGAGGGTGTGAAGAGATACAAACTTATTGATCTTTCCTCGGACCGGATCATCATTGAGCGTAGTCTCCAATTTGAGAAAAGTGTCTCGCATGTACCTCAGCAGCCACATGTAGACAACTTCATTCTTCCACCTGTCCGAGATGATGAGCATGCCCATGCCGACTCTTCTTCAGATGAGAGTTCTGATTCATAGGATTCAGATAATATAGATATAGAGTCAATATAGTCATATGCAGATTCAGAGCATCCAGATGCAGATACAGAGCCAGAGCAGAGGCCCAAGTGGGCACATGCTACTCTTTAGGATGCAGGGGATCTTTTTGGTGATCCAACTGATAATAGGAGGACTCACTCTGATTTTGAGGAGCCTCCTATTGCACTCACTTCAACTGAACCATTGCCCTCGGGCATCTTTTCTTGGTTCAGTCTTCAGATCCGCAGCCTTATGGTGAGGCTGCTGGAAATCCCTTTTGGGAATCCACCATGCAGGAGGAGTACAACTCCCTCCTCGAAAACCAAACGTGGGATCTGGTTGACCTTCCTTCTGGAAGGAAACTTATCAAATGTAGATGGGCCTACAGGACCAAGAGCGCAGCGAATGAACAAATTAGCATATACAAAGCTAGGCTTGTTGCCAAAGGCTTTCAGCAGGTGCATGGCATTGACTATGATGAGACCTTCGCTCCAGTACCGAAGATGGATTCCATACATTTGGCACTTTCCATTGCGTCAACCAAGGGATGGGAAGTCCATCAAATGGACGTGAAGAATGCATTTCTTCATGGTGATCTATGAGGATATCTATATGGATTATCCCCAAGGATTTATGCAAATATTTTTATGGCCTCAAGCAAGCTCAGAGGGCATGGTATGCCAAGATGGACTCATACCTGTTGTCACAGAACTTTGTACGTTGTAAATCAAACATGAATGTCTACATGCTCATAATGATTGATTCACTTCTACTCTTAGTTCTGTATGTTGATGATTTGTTGATCATCGATTGCTCGACTTCAATGATTTTTGTAGTCAAGAGGATTCTACATGACAAGTTTTGGATGATGGACATGGGTCCGCTAAACTTCTTCCTTAGACTCAAGACCAGTCAAGATGCATCATGCATCAAATTATCTCAGGCCAAGTATGCAAATTATCTCAGGCCAAGTATCCTTGAGAGATTTCACATGACAGACTGCAAGTATACTTTGACTCCTTTCCTATCAAGAGTCAAGCTTGAGGATGGTGGGAACACTCCACTGGTTGACAACACATTGTATAGATAGCTAGTGGGGAGCTTGTTGTATCTCACACACTCCATACCAGACCTCTCCTATGTAGTTGGTGCAGTTTCCAGGTTCATGCAGGAGCCGCATGAGCTACATTGGAGGGTTGTAAAGCATATCCTTCGATATGTACAAGGAACCATCACCTTTGGGATTCCATATGAAGCAAAATCTACATTAGATCTCATCAGGTTCAATGATTCTGACTGGGTTGGCGATGGCATTGATCGCAAGTCCACATCTGGTTACTCACTTAGTCTTGGTTCCAAGCTTGTCTATTGGTCGAGCAAGAATCAAGTTGTCATTGCTCTATCTTCAGCTGAGGAAGAGTATAGAGGAGTAGTTAACATAACCATTTAGGCTATGTGGCTACAAAATTTTCTCACTGAGTTGGGAATTTAGTTTCATCGGTCGATCGTCATCTGGTGTGACAACCAGAGCACTCTGAAGTTCTATAAAGATCCAGTTTAGAGGCAGCGGATGAAGCACATCAAGATCCACATGCACTACTTCTGGGAATTGTACATGAGGTGATCATCGACCTACAGTTCAGTCCTTCAGCAGAAAAACCAACAGACATCTTCACCAAGACCTTCACTAAGCAAAAGTTCCATTCTCTGCGAAGTTGTCTTGGAGTGAAGGACACAGTTTCCAAACAATTGTAGATCTTTTTTTTACATAAATTGTACCTTGAGGGGGGGGGGGTTCCCATGAGGTTTTACCTCTTTCCTTACTTTATTTCAATGTATATTTTGTATTTGGGTACCTAACATGGCCTCGTTGTCATGACCCATTCTTTATTTTCACCATAGTGATGTTCAGGGGGGTGTTGGAGTTACTTCACACACACCTAGGATTTATTTTTCCTAAGGTTTTTCCTTGTTTATTAGTCATTATTAGTCATTATCGATTCTTCTATACTTTAGGAAGAATATTCCTCTAGGGAGAATATTCTCTTCAGTTTGACTAGTTGAGTGGAATCTAGATGTTGCATTGGTTTAGTCACCATGCACCATTGGGATCATCACTAGCTAATGCACATTAGCCTTGATATCATCACCAGACTAGCGCATTACCGATGATTCTCTGATCTCCTCCTTACTTCACTCTGTTTTAGTCAGTTAACTGAAGACTGGTAGACTAGTTATCTCAGCTAGGTGGCAGTTCACTCCCGTAACTGCCCGAGAGATTAGACTAGGTGGCAGTTCACTCCTGTAACTACCCAAGAGACTAGACTAGGTGGTAGTTCACTCCCGTAACTGCTGGTGTGTGTCCAGATCACTCTAGACCACCACTATGGTGCATTGGCTTCTCCTTCGGTGTGCATTGTTTGAGTTATACAGAGTATATCATGTGTAAATTATTCACTATTCATTATGGTTAATGAGAATTCTTCCATTCTTTATCTCTTGTTTCTTCTTTCTCAATTTCTCTCTGCAAATGTGTGTGGTATTTTCTAGCTAGATCTATTATGTGCAGGTTCAACACATTTACACAATAATCAAAAGGGATAATTTCAAAAGACCTTGTTTGAAAAGCCTAGGTCGGAAAAAACTTCCTAAAGGAGTGTATCTGAATTTCTTCAGCAAGAAGTGTTTCCAATGGTCTTTGAAAATAAGTGTTTCTGATGCTTTCAGAAAGGATTTTTCTGAAGGATCAAGTTGTTGGGATTTCAGACTTTGGATTTTGGAAGGATTTACGAGTGTGGGGAAAATTATTTGTTCCGATGGGAAGAAACCAAGAAGGAGAGACCACATGCTTGCGGGATGAAGACATGGAAAAATAAAAGGAGGACATGTGGGACTGGCAGGCATGTGCCATGCCATGTCAGTCGAATTGACCAGTTTCGGGTACAAGTCATTTTGACGGACAATTGTGTTGGACAACTGAGAGGGGTGGGGGGGTGAACTAGTTGTTACTGTGCTTAAACAATTATAACCATTTTAATCTCATTACATAACACTCAATGATGAACACAATAATGCAGGGAAGTAAGCAATAGAGTATTCAACATCAATCACACACATGAAGCACACAGAGACAGATATTCCTGAGGAAACCCATAACGGGAGAAAACCTCTTCTTTTTGATATGATAAGTAGTCTTTATTTTATGTACATTATCATTCTTATGAGCACCAACTCATTGTGAGGCTACCACCTCTATTTTGCACCAACTCCCTGAGTGTTCCAGCACCAACTTCCAATCACACAGGCACCAACCTTCATAACAGAGAACAATAGTTCTCCCTTGCACCACCCTACCTCCCTGGTTTTTCTGGCTACAACTAGATGGAAGCTACAACTCCCTCTGTTCAAGCACCCACTTGAAACTCTGAGGACAACAGTCCTCCCTAGCACCACCCTACCACCCTGAAATATAAATATTTGCTTGCTAGAATCTATTACAATGATACATTATTTATCAATAGCTTACCAGTCTCATCATTGTTCTACTACACTTCTCTTCTCTGTCTGCATCAATGTTCTCCTCCACGCATACCAGCCTCTTTGTTCAACTTTTCTACTGCATTTCATACTCTGTTCTGTTACTTCATTCTATGCATTGCGCCTCTTATATACTCTTATGGTCCTCTGCACAACCACCTTCTTCCCGCATGTAGAAACCTTATTCACACGTCGAGTCTTCTATCGGATCATCCTTGAAACTCTTTGTATTCTCTAGCGGTTATGCTTAGTCTGTTCACCATGAATGGTCATTCATCTTGAGATTATTTTGGCATCATTGGTAGTAACAGTCTTTGACACTTTTCAATCTGTCGATTGTCTCTTCATTCCACTGATAGTTACCTCGAGTCTCTTTAGCTTCTCTGGTGATCACCCTAAAGCTTCTTCGAATTCTCTGGCAGAAACAATCAGTGTTTTCTGGCAGTTACCTAGAGAACCTTTTTCGCTCATGCCTTTGGCACCTTTTCCCTTTCTGAGAAAACTACATATTGGGTGCTAGATTTTCTGGCTAATCCCCTTCCTTCCACATGACCACGAATTGTGATCAGATGCCTATCAAAAAGGCGTTTTTCAACTCGTCTATCTCCAATGTGGAGCCTAGTGACATGCTATATCCTTCGTTAATCCTTTGATGATGTGACCTCCAATTGTGACCATGGGCCAAGCAAATGGGTGCTTCGTGATTTCGTGTATCGCAAACTCTTGTTGTGAGTTGCCTTGATTCTCCCAACTCGCGATCTACGAAGTGGAGCTTAGAAACATGCTATCTCCTCTCTTAAAATTCACCAATGTGACCTTGGCTATGACCATGGGCCAAGCGCTCAAGCACTTCGTTATTCGTGATCTCACGAACTTCATCGTGCTTGATCAACGACCCATGACATTCCTCAATCGACGGTCCAGATCTCTCCTTCACACTTTGTGATTTCGCGACTCACGATGTTGAAGGTTAGAGAACCTCCCATCTTCTGAGTTCCAAACTCACGCTATGCCAGACCAACGGTCCAGATCTCTCTGTGATTCAATGGGGTGGAATGCTTTTCTTGTTTTGCGATTTCACGATTCGTGATGTCGAAGGTTGGCTCACCTCCCTTCTTCCGATTCTCGAACTCGCAATTATGAAGGTTAGCACCAACCCTCTAGTTTCTCTAGCACCCACTAGAAGGAAGCACCAACTCCCTAAGTGTTCCAACACCAACTGGATGGAAGCACCAACTTTCAGTCACACAGGCACCAACCTGCATAATAGAGAACAATAGTTCTCCCTTGCACCACCCTACCTCCCTAGTTTTTCTAGCTGCAACCAAATGGAAGCTACAACTCCATGTGTTCAAGCACCCACTTGAAACTCTAAGGACAACAATCCTCCCTAGTACCACCCTACCACCCTAAAATACAAATCTTTGCTTGTTGGAATCTATTACAGTGATACAATATTTATCAATAGCTTACCAGTCTCATCAGTGTTCTGCTACACTACTCTGCTTTACCTGCATCAGTGTTCTCCTCCACGTATATCAACCTCTTTGTTCAGCTTTTTTGCTGCATTTCATACTCTATTATGTTACTTCATTCTATGTGTTGCACCTCTTATACACTCTTATGGTCCTCTACATAGCCACCTTCTTTCCGCATGCAGAAATTATCACAACGCACTGCCTCTCTTCTTTGTTCTGTATCTTATTCACACTCTGAGTCCTCTACCAGATCATCCTGGAAACTCTTCGTATTCTCTGGAAGTTGTTCTCAATCTATTCACCATGAATGGTTGTTCATATTGAGATTCTTTTGGCATCACTGACAGTAACAATCTTTGACACTTTTCAATCTGTCGATTGTCTCTTCATTCCACTGATAGTTACCTCGAGTTTCTTCAGCTTCTTTGGCGATCACCCTGAAGCTTCTTCAAATTCTCTGGCAGAAACAATCAGTGGTTTATGGAAGTTACCTAGGGAACCTCCGTGCACTCATTCCTTTAGCACATTTCCCTTTCTGATAAAACTACACAGTGGGTGCTAGCTTTTCTGGTTAAGCCCCTTCCTTCCACATGACCACGAACTATAATCAGATGCCTATCAAAAAGGCATTTCGCAACTCAACTATATCTGATGTGGATCCTAGCGACATGCTAACTCCTCCCTTAATCCTTTGACAATGTGACCTCTAGCTATGACCAGGGGCCAAGCAAAAGGGTGCTTCGCGATTTCGCGTATCACGAACTCTTGTTGTGAGTTGCCTTGATTCTCCCAACTCGCGATCTATGAAGTGGAGCTTAGCAACATGATAGCTCCTCTATTAAACTTCGTCGATGTGACATTGGCTATGACCATGGGCCAAGCACTCGAGCACTTCGTGATTCGTGAGCTCATGAACTTCATCATGCCTGATCAACGACCCATGACATTCCTCAATCGACGGTCCAGATCTCTCCTTCGCACTTCGTAATTTCGTGACTCACGATGTCAGAGGTTAGAGCACGTCCCTTCTTCCAAGTTCTGAACTCACACTTTGCCAAACCAACGATCCAGATCTCTTCGTGATTCAATGGTTGAGATCTCCTTTTCGCATTTCACAACTTCGCGATTTGTGATGTCGAAGGTTGGCTCACCTCCCTTCTTTTTAAAATTCCGAACTCGTGATTGCATTAGATCAACGGTCCACGATCATCTGTGATTCGATGGCCCAGATATTTTCGCAACTTTGCATTTCAGATATTCTGTTGGGAGTTGCCTCGATTATCCCAACTCACAAAATCCGAAATACTTTGTATCAGATCAACGGTCCAAATCTCTCCCTTTGATCGATGGCTACAATCAAATCATGATTTCGCATGTTGGGCATTTGGATGCGAGTCAACCATGACTATCCCGACTTATGATTTTTCGAAACCACTCCAGATCAACGGTCGACGATCCTCGGTGATCCAACGGACCAGATCATGTCGGGACTTCGCATTTCATGAAGTTGGAGGACTACTCACCTTTGACTTTTCCAGTTTGCAAGTCAGAAAAATGTTGATCTCTTCGCCACGTGTCCTTCCTTAATGGACGATCAGGATTCCTTCGTAGCTTTGCAGTGTTGACTGACTCTGGGCTTATCCTCCTTGCAGGTCGACTGGATCTAACGGTTTCCAGTACTCTGTGCTTAGATCCAACAGATGGGATCTATTTCTCTCTTGCGCACTCGTTCCTCCTGTCTGGACTCTGATCCAATGGTCCAAATTCCTCACAATGCTCGATCTGATGACCATTATCACTCCTCCTCCTGAGATTACACTTCCTCTCGACTTGGAAGAATTTCTAACTGTCAAAAGCCTCGACCTTTGATCCTTCTGCGAGTCCTGATTACTTTGGGACTTGTCTGCGTTTCTGAAAATGCTATCTCTCCTAAGCTTTGATCTTTGCATACTGTGCTTGTAATCATTCCATCGTTGTTGTTGTTCTTGTTGTAAGTATTCCATCGATGTTGTTGTTCTTGCCATCAATGACAAGCACACCCTTTATGTAATCATGCCAACAAATTACAGCGATAAATCAATGCATTTCTGTGAGAATTTTCATATTTTAAAGGTCTTGAACTTGCAAAGGGGTTTTGAGGGCCTAAACGACATTTATAGGTAGTCAAAATTGAGAGAACTATGTGTACCTTTGGTATACATAGCCTCTACATCCTAAATGAAATAACTCGATGAGAGCTTTCCAATGAGCTATTATAGACACAAAACAAAGCTAGTATAAAGAAGATATAGTTGAAACAATACATGGTATAATTTATGTACCAATTTACTTCTAGAGAGCATGACTCCTTGCTCAGAAAATAGTTTGGTGCACAGGAGCAGTCTATGGAAATCTCATGAACCATATATGATAGCCATGCAAACATTTTTGCAATATGGGTACAGAAAAATCTATAGGATGTCAATTTTTCATGCAGCTAATTTCAAATCTAAAAATTACTTCCAAGTGACTCAAACAGTAAACCCTGGGGTTGTTATCACTAAATAATTTTACACTGAAATTATGACAGAAAATTACAGTAGCGGAAATGATAAATCAAAGATAAATCATCCATGCACTTGAGACACAAAATTTTATGCTCTGTAAATTGTCAAATTCATAAATTTATTAGGGCCAATAAAACCCTCTTAGCAGTCACAAATTCACCAATATGAGGACAAAAATAGTCCTTTGAAAAATGACAAATCAACAAAATTACCCGAGACAAATTCCAATTTTGAAATATGGTGTACGTCATATGTACGGCATGTTGACGTCATCCTGTACGAACATGTTGCTACCTTGAATAATCCACATGTGCGAACTTGTTCTTCTCCTTCACACATGCGGACCTATCTTCCTCACGTGCGGACTTGTACTTGCTCCCTCACACGTGTGACTGTATAGTCTGTCTCACGTGTGACTGTATAGTTCTTCTAACATGTGCAAGTTCTATGATTGTCTATTTCGACACATGTGACCTTTACTTTCTTCCACACTTGCGACCCTACTCCTCTCTTCTTCTCACATGTGGCCTTCCTTGGCTAAAAACAAAAACAAAATGTCCAAGAAACCCTAGCATAGACTTGCCAAAATTGCTAAATTACCCTTGCTGAAATTTCCAAGCTCCTAGCACAAGTGCTCACTCACTTATGTTGACTCCATAATGACACAATGAGATTTGTGACAATCTCTCCTCTACTTATATAGGAGTCTAATGTGAGTTTAGAAGCCCTTATCTTACTTTAAGGAGCCCTCCACTAAACTCAACATTAAATTATAATATCTTATTTCTGCTTGTGGGTGTGGAGCCCCAACACAAGCCCACAAATCCCATCATCAAACCCATGAAGCCCCAACACAAATCCAAGGGAATTTTCACCTAAACAAAAGTGCAATCTGGTGCTAATATCAACACTCCCTCTTAGTAAGGGAAGTATTCTCACCCACTCCAATGTCTCCTAGAAGTATCTATGTATCCCATACTGGAAGTGGCTCTACTACCCACTTTGGATCTGCTACCAAAACTGCACTCCAATCATCTGGATTGGCTACTACCTCTGTCACTGAAACAAATCCAGTTGCATGGCATGGTCCCTTCTCAGAAGACATGTTGCTTCAAGAAGCCTCCCACCTCTGAGCCTCCTTCCTGGATTCCTCAACCCATGACACCTTCTTGAAAATATTGAAAGATTCCTCTCTTCCACCTACACCTAAAGGTAGACTTCCTCTGGATGGGTGATTCTCCCTCCGAGACTACTAACTTCCTCTAAAGTCTAACTTCCTCTTGATAGTCTTGGGAGGATGCTCCTCCCAACCGGATACTGAGGGATGACTTCCTCTAAAATCTGGTTCCCTTTGAGCCTGTACAACCTCCAGAGTTACATGTTCCCTCTAAAATTTCATAGCCGGTGTAGATACCTGCTCCCTGTCCTCTCTCATGTTGTTGTTACTATCCATGGCTCTCAAAGGATGGTCCTTCAACCTATTTAGGTTTCTCTCTCTAACTCCAAGAACCACAACTATTTTGGAGCTATATCCTCTGGGAATGAATAACACTCATCTATCTCGAAACAAGACTGCATATACCTTCTCCTCAATAGCTAAGACCGAGAGCACACTCCTCCTGAGGTTTGGAACCCATAATAAATTTGACACCCTCAATACATCTCCTGACTCCATCTGTAATGAAACTATTCTAGATCCTCGTATTGCATGCTTGGTACCCATACCAAGCTCCACACAAAAATCTGAGCCAATCTCTGTGAAGTTGTCAAACAACTTCCATGCACCTATCATATGGCACGAGGCTCCACTATCCACTAACCATTTCCACTATTGAAAATTGTACTTAAAAGGGAGGAGACCAACAAGAAATTCGTCCGAATCTTATATGTAACCTCATCAACTTTTGTTGTTGATGCCTTCTGCTCCTTCCCCCTTTCCACCATTGTGGACACTGTGAAGCATAATGGCCATACTCACAACAAGAAAAACAGTTGACCTTGTTGAGGTACTTAATTCTTCTCAGTTTTGGAGATGCCTCTCTCTAGAGAACCTCATTTTCTATCCTTCCTAGCACAATCAATAGGGCCTAATTTTCATCATTGTTTCCCTTCTGCATGTCATTCCTAGACACTTGCCAAGCCTCTTCCTTAATGCAACCAGTCCATAGTCTGTCAAATGTTGGCATCTTCTCTCAAACACAAATCCCCATGAACAAATGGTTCCCAAGACTTGGGAAGACCACTCAATGCCACATTCATCAACTCTATGTCATCCACTTTCTCACCAATGGATACAAGTTGGTCATGAATATGAGAGATCGTCACGAGGTAGGTAACAACAATTTTTGAACTAGTCATCTTAGTTGTTCTAAGATGGTGCTTCAAGATCAACTTCCAGCTAACATTCCCACTTTGGTGCAATCCTACCAAAGCATCATCACCATGGAAATGTGAGGATTCAGGTAGTCCTTTATGGAATCCAACAACATTCTCTTGGACTTCACTTCATTCTTATTATGGCCTGCTAATTCTTTCAGATCAGTGGGACTTTAAACCACACCCTCAACATATTCTTTGAGATCATTTTCCTCCAAGAGAAGGAGAATCCTGTAACACCCCAGGTTTTGAACCCCCATTTTAAATAATGTATTGTTACAATGCTAAGAGGCCAAAGTGCACAAACAATTATTAAAAGGCCAATGTGCCCAAGACATGTAATGTTTTTATCATTATTAATAATAAATACATGGTTGGCTGCTAGACGGACAAGGACTAGAGCTATAGGGGGCTATGATTCCACAAGAGAGGGGGCTTGAGGGGCTAAGTGTTTATTCTTATTCTAATTACCCCTTTTTGTCTAAGGGAGGGGATCGGTTACGTGAGCTTCTTAGGGAAGGCCAGGAGGTTCTCAATTCCCTACGAGGTTACTTAAACCCGCCTTTGGTCTAATGGGGGGGTTCGACTGATGGATTGTTCATTGATTTCTTGTACATTCATTCATTTCCCTCACGCATTTTCATGCACCTAGTTACCCATTCATTGATCCATCCTCATTCGCGTCTTGGCTGGGAAAGGGAACCAAACTGTCGAAGAATTAACCACAGGCTAGTTGGATGTAGTGGTCATTGGTGTGATCCAGCCGTGACTCGAGGCCTGCATGTCTGAGATGCATGGGCCTGTGTCCAGCATTGCACACAACTACGAGTCCTAAGAGTTCCAACATTGAAATTCTGGACCAGTTGCACTGGAGCCTGAATAAGGAGAAGGACTGCCTAAGGGACTACGTGGAAGAGAAGGGTGGAGGTCCATTCTCTCGGGTGGTGCAAGCTGGGTAGAAGACAGCTAGGTACTTGGATTGTTTTGAGAGTTGGGAAGCTTGTGAGATCTTGGGTGCTGACTGGTTTGAGAAGCCAAGTAACACTCTGGAACAGTCCTTGTGCATTCATAGCCTTGGCTTAGGGGTGACGTTGTTGTTGAGTTTTGGAACAATAGTGTCTATGGTTGGGTGGAACGTCCTTGGTCTGCAGCCACTTGGTGTCATATTTCATAAGGATAAGTGCTTCTATTATGGTATCATTTAAAGGTATATGAATGTATTTTCGTTGTATATTTAATTATCACTTAATTAAATCTTTAGACTATGCATGCTTGTTGACTATTGTTGTGCATGTCATTAAAGTCTTTTCTTTTATGCATCTTTAATTTTTTAAAAGCTATCAATAAGAGAAAGAAGCCCAAGGGCGAGCTTGAAGGTAGCTTACCCTGGCCTATGGGTGGTTAGGTATGTTACAGTTTGGTATCAGAGCTTCTGGTTGAAACATCGAGCCAATATGGGCCAGGTCTGTTGGTCAGAGTCTCGGGGTCGAGATCTAATTCTAACTGTGGAGTCAAAAATCTCAGGAGGAATGGCGTTGCAGAATCTACGTAGGAGATAGAACTTCAAAGACCTGTGTAATGGGTTTGAAGGATCGTGATCGTCCCCTTCGAATTCGAGAGCGATCACCATTGTAGGATTAGGAGAGATCCAAGATCGTTGGATTGGAGGACAGGCGAACATGGGTCATCCGATGAAAAGGAAGCAAGGGTTAAGGTCACAATCGTCGGATCCCATGGGAGAGGGAGATCAACGGACAGGAGGCATTGCGGGGAACCAAGTTGCACGGGAGATAATTTCCCAAGATGGTCCCACAATCCAAACAATGGTTTCCCCAAGGGGTTACGTGTCAGCATCAGGAGAATTGCGAGGTAAAAAATGGGTTACTCCAAACCACAAATGCGTGCCCATGCAAATTGAAAGGCAGTGAGTGATGTGACATGTTAGGGCTCGAACATCAAAACTCTGTATAACCAAAGTAGATCTTGACCGTCGATCACCAAGAAGTACGTGTCAGGAGATCAACAACTCCTGAGAAATATGTTCGAGAGGTTTTTAGTTGAGATTTGAAACTCCCAAAGCCCAAAGAGCTGAAGTAAATCTCGATCGTCCGATCATCTGAAACAGATCTCAAGCATCGGATCATCCTAAGTATATCTCAAGCATCGGATCACCCAAGGTGAATGTGGGTGGCCTAATCCAGAAGAGATGTGGTGTAAATTTGTGGATTTCGTGTGAAGACCCGAAGTAAGCCTCAATCGCCCGATTCAAGAGGACACGCGGCAAAATCCTGTGTACTTCGAGGAGGTTTTGAAATTTTAGATTTCTGAAAACCGAAGACCCAAAAGGATCTCAACCATTGATCTGTCGAGAGCCATGCGTCACCAGATCTAGGGCTTCGGATAAAATCCAGTGGGGCCAAATAAGTTTTGAAATTTGAGATTTTCGAAGTCCGAAGACCCAAAGTGAATCTTAGTCATCTGATCCAGGAGGACACATGGCGACAGATTGGCCCATTCGGGAGAATTGGAAGTGTGCTAGTATGGAAACTACCGAAGCCCAAAGAGTTGAATTGATGGGGCACGATGATGTCACCAGGAGGTGATGTGGACCCAGAATTTCCCGAAGTGACATGGCTTGCGGACATCACCTAGGATGACATGGACACATGGGATGTGTTCCACGTGTCAGTAAGTTTTGAGCATTTGGAGTATGGAAAAGTCAGTTAGAATGTGACACGTGTCACCCACCTGATTGGGCCATGTGTCCGCTTCCAGTATTTCACCATGTGGCGATAGATTGGGCACTCCAAAGGGGAAATATGTGACAGGTAGCATTGGGTCGAGAACTCCTAAACTAAAGGTCGTAGTACATATCGACCGTTGATTCCAGAAGACACACGTCGAAGGATCGTCGACTTCAGGTAAAAGCACTTCGGGAGAAAGTGTAGGAGGAAGCTTTGAAACATCTGAAGCCAAAGAGTCGAAGCGATTCACAGTCATTGATCTATGGGAGGACACCCGTCGGTATATCATGAACTTTGGGTAAAAACGTTTCAGGAGGAGGCAAGCGAGGAAAGTTGAGACTCCCAAAGTGCGGAGTCCCGAAGTAGATCTCGACCGTTGATTGTGAAAGAGGACAAGGACCATTGATCTGGTCCTGGATGAAAGTTCTAAAGTCCCAAAGCTCTAGACAAGTGCTTTTTTTTAGCTAAGCTCAGCGTCATGGTCATGGTCATATGCAGATTGAGAACTGAGGGAAGGAGGGTAAGGGCTGAATTGGTTGTCTTCGAGATAGAAAAGTTCTAAGGAAGGATTTATCCACGGTTTCTAGTTGTAGTCACCTGGGAAGGTGGTTTGAAGGAAGCGCCTATGCAGGATGAGATTCTGTGTTGGCCAAGGATAATAGGACACTATTATTTTTAGAGAATGGAGATAAGATCTCCATGAACAAAAAATGAAAGAGACCTGTAGGATGGTTTGGCAATTTTGTTTATCATATGCATAATTTTAACAAAATGGTCGCTTGCACATTTTGCAGAATTAAGGGGTCGAAACACATCAAATCAGGATGCATATTGAGGAAATAGAAGAAGGCGAGGGAGCCTCTAGCCATGATAAGGAGTCTGAAGGCCATAATACTAGAGTTGGTAATGCAGAGATAGAGTCCAATGGATGCAAGGGAAAAGGAGAGCAGGAAACGTTACTAGAAACGGTAAGAAGCCTGAAGATGGAAGTGCAGAGCTACAAAGAAGACAACGAGAGACTGATGAGAGAGGAAAGTCAGATAAATGCTCGAGTGTTGCAAAGATTAAATCAGTTGTAGAGACAAACGAAGAAGGGATCAAACTCAAGACAAGAGGAAGAAGGCAGATGCCATGAAAGAAGGAATGATTGTGGAAGAGTTGGTTATTCCAGAAGTGCTAGCAAAGCTCATGGACACCACCCACCTCCTTACTTAGAAAGAAGGTTTTATGCATTGGAAGATCTCGTAAGCAGTCCAGAGGTGTCACACCAAAGAAGGTAACAAGAGGTAGATAGTTTGCAAGGAGAGTTGAGGAAGCTCAAGCCACCTTCCTTCGATGGTGAAAGAGAAAGGGAAGATGATGTCAAAGCATGGTTGCTTGGACTCCAGAGATATTTTCAGCTGCATAACTATTCATCGAATCTGGAAGCCAGGATTTCCACCATTATTTACACAGGAAAGATGCAATTGTTGGGTATGTGTTATATTCTTTGGGAATACCTAAAAACATTGTATATATTGTATGGCGAATGGTGAAATTCGATATAATGAAAATAAGAAAGGTTTTCCCGGTTGAGGGTTTCCGATAAAAATCTCTGTGTACTCTGTGTATGAGCCATTGATTAATTTATGTATTGCTTAAGAATCTATA
>ML785346.1:758247-793903 GCA_009831015.1 Picea engelmannii
ATCCTGGATTAAGGGATTAGGGTTTTGGTATCTACGAAATACCTAAAAACATTGTATATATTGTATGGCGAATGGTGAAATTCGATATAATGAAAATAAGAAAGGTTTTCCCGGTTGAGGGTTTCCGGTAAAAATCTCTGTGTCCTCTGTGTATGAGGCATTGATTAATTTCTGTATTGCTTAAGAATCTATATGCATTGCTTTACTTCGCAGGTTTGAAACTTACAGCAATGTGGTGGGACCAACTGAAGCAAGTGGAACATGTTAATGAAAATAGGATCACTTGGAAGCAATTCAAGAAGTACATTGATCCTAAGATAGTGGATAGATTACATTTGGAGAAAAGTAAACTTGGAAAAGCAAGTTTGGTTCAGTTAGACACTGGGACCAAAAGAAGAATCCATGATATGGTTAGAAGTTGTTCCATAAGTCTTAATGGCGTGAATACTAGTATTGATCTAAATATCATACCATTGGGGTCTTATGATATTCTGATTGGAATGGATTGGTTGGACAAGCATCATGTTGTCCTAGATTGTCATAACAAGACATTTACATGTCTTGATGGAAATGGAAAACAGAGCACCGTGAAAGGAGTTCCAAGACCCATCTCTTTAAGAGATATTTCAGCCTTACAGCTAAAAAGATGTTTTAGGAAGGGATGTCAATTGTATGCAGCTCATGTGGAAGAGCCAGAGAATACAAAGGGGCCAAGCCTCGAAGATTTCTCGGTACTACAGGAATTTGAAGATGTACTCCATGAAATACCTAGATTGCCACCAAGAAGGGAGATAGACTTCTTAATTGATTTAGTGCTAGGAGTTGCCCCGGTGTCAAAAACACCTTACAAAATGAGCACACTAGAGTTAAAAGAATTACAAATGCAGTGGGAGGAATTGTTGAAGAAAGGGTACATACGTCTAAGTGTTTCACCTTGGAGAGCACCAGTACTTTTTTTCAAAAAGAAGGATAGAACCTTGAGGCTGTGTATTGACTTCCGATAGCTTAACAAGTACACTATAAAGAAAAAGTATCATCTACCCTGAATTGATGACCTCTTTGATCAGCTAAGAGGAGCAAATATATTTTCAAAAATTGACCTGAGGGTAGGATACCATCAGGTAAGAATCAAGGAAAAAGACATTCATAAGATAGCCTTTAGGACTAGGTATGGGCATTATGAATTTGTAGTGGTGCCTTTTGGACTGACCAATGCACCAATTGTCTTCATTTGCTTAATGAATGGCATATTCAGGAATTATTCGGATAAGTTTGTCATAGTATTCCTGGATGACATACTTATCTATTCTATGTCTAAAGAGGAGCATGAACATCACTTAAGACTAATATTGCAAGTACTGAGAGAACATCAGTTGTATGTCAAGTTGAGTAAGTGTTCTTTCTATCAAAAGAAGATCCATTACTTGGGACACATTATTTCATAATAGGGTATAACAGTAGATCCAAAGAAGATCAAAGCCATTAGAGGATGGCCAACACCCAGAAATGTGTCAAACGTCAAATATTTTATGGGATTAGTTGGCTACTACAAAAGGTTCATAGTAGGGTTCTCTAAGATTTCTCATCCCATCACTTCTTTGCAAAAGAAGGGAAATAAATTTGAATGGACACTCAAGTGTGAAAAGAATTTTAATATGTTGAAGGAATTACTTACTAGTGCACCTGTGTTAAAGGTTGCTGACCCAAATGAAAGTTGTGTGGTATGTACATACGCATGTAAGGAAGGACTTGGGGGAGTCCTCACGCAAAATGGACATGTCATTGGATATGAGTCCAGAAAGATTAAGGAACATGAGAGGAACTATGCCACCCACGACTTGGAACTTGCTGCCATTGTTCAAGCCTTGAGGATGTGGAGGCATTATGTCATGGGGAAGAAATTTGAATTAAGGGCATACCATATTAGCCTGAAGTATCTTTTTGAACAGCCGAACTTGAATGTCAGGAAAACAAGATGGTGGGAATTTTTAAGTGAATATGACTTTGATATCAATTATATCAAAGGAAAGGAGAATAAAGTTGTCTATGCACTTAGTAGAAGAGTGCATATCATGCATGCTACTGCTATCAGTATGCATCAGTCAGACTTGAACAACAGAATTTTAGATGGTCTTGTTACAGACCAGCGTTACCTACAGTTAAAGGAAAACTTACAGCAATGAGATGTACAACAGAAAATAAAGGAGTATGAGATAAAGGAAGACGGATTACTCATGCAAAAAATAGAATCTATGTTCCTAGTTCTGGAGAACTGAGGAATTTGGTACTGAAGGAAATGCATGATGTTCCTTATGTTGGACATCCCAGTTACCAGAAAACAATTACAGCAGTAAGAATTCAGTTCTTTTGGTCGGGAATGAAGAAGGATGTTGTTGATTACATTGCTCGATGTATAGAATGTTAGAAGGTGAAGGCTGAGCATAGGCACCAAATGGGTTCGCTGCAGCCATTGCCAATCCCATAGAAGAAATGGAAGTGATCACCATGGATTTCATCACATGATTACCCAGAATGAATAAGCAACATGATTCGATCCTAGTGGTGGTTGACAAATTAACAAAGGTTGCTCATTTTGTGCCTGTGAAGACAACCCATACAACGACTAATATTGCAGAAATTTTCATGAAGGAAATTGCTAGGTTGCATGGGATACCTAGGACGATTGTCTCTAACAAAGATACAAAGTTTACCTCCAATTTATGGAGGGGATTGTTTAAAGGATTTGGCACAAACCTAAACTTTAGCACAACATATCATCCCTAGACAGATGGGAAAATAGAGAGTGTCAATTGAATAATTGAAGACATGCTAAGAATGTATGTGATGGATAAGCCATCTAAGTGGGAAGATTACTTACACTTGGTTGAGTTTGCATATAATAATGAGTATCAAGCTTCATTGAGAATGATCCCATTTGAAGCCTTGTACGGTAGGAAATGCGATACTCCAATAAGCTGGGATAACCCAGCAGATAGAGTGGTACTTGGGTCAGAGTTGCTCAAGGACATGGAAGTCCAGGTGGTCAAGATCAAGTAGAATTTAAAGGTAGCTCAGGATAGATAGAAAGTTTATGCAGACAAGAACATGACAGCTAGAGAGTTTAAAGTAGGGGAGCATATACTTTTGAAAGTAAATCCCAAGAAAATCTCTTTGAAATTGGGTAGTTATACAAAGTTGGCAGCCTGATTTTGTTGTCCATTTGAAATATTGGACAGAATAGGGCCAGTTGCATACATACTTGCATTACCTGCTTCCATGAATGTGCATAATGTATTTCATGTCTCTTTGCTAAAGAAATATGTATATGATCATAACCATGTTATTGATTGGCATCTGATTCAGGTAGAGATAGAGGGAGATTTTCAGGTTCAGTCAGTGCGGGTATTGGAAAAAAAAGTCAAAATGCTCTGGAATCGAGTTATAGAGCTAGTAAAAGCTCAGTGGACCTGCTACGGTCCTGAAGATGCTACCTGGGAGCATGAAGATGCCATGCGAGAAGAGTACCCGCAACTTTTTGAATAAATTTGAAATTTTGATCTCTATTTTGTATATGCACTAAGGACAGTGCCAAAATAAGGTGGAGGGAATGTAACACCCTAGGTTTTGAACCCCCATTTTAAATAATGTATTGTTACAATGCTGAGAGGCCAGAGTGCCCAAACAATTATTAAAAGGCCAGTGTGCCCAAGAGATGTAATGTTTTTATCATTATTAATAATAAATACATGGTTGGATGCTAGATGGACAAGGACTAGAGTTATAGGGGGCTATGATTCCACAAGAGAGGGGCCTTGAGGGGCTAAGTGTTTATTCCTATTCTAATTACCCCTTTTTGTCTAAGGGAGGGGATCGGTTACATGAGATTCTTGGGAAAGGGCAGGAGGTTCTTGATTCCCCACAAGGTTACTTAAACCCACCTCTGGTCTGATGGGGGGGTTCGACTGATGGCTTGTTCATATATTTCATGTACGTTCATTCATTTCCCTAACGCACTTTCATGCACCCACTTACCCATTCATTGATCCATCCTCATCCACATCTTGGCTAGCAAAGGGAACTGAACTGCCAAAGAATTAGCCACGGGATAGTTGGTTGTAGTGGTCGTTGGTGTGATCCAGCCGTGACTTGAGGCTTGCATGTCTGAGATGCGTGGGCCTGTGTCCAGCGTTTCTCATAGCTTCAAGTCTTGAGAGTTCCAACATTGAGATTCTAGACTAGTTGCACTGGAGCCCAAATAAGGAGAAGGACTGCTTGAGGGACTACGTGGTAGAGAAGGTTGGAGGTTCATTCTCTCGGGTGGTGCAAGTTGGGTAGAAGAGAGTTGGGTACTTGGATTGTTGTGAGAGTTGGGAAGCCTATGAGATATTGGGTGTTGACTGGTTTGGGAAGCCAAGTAACACTCTGGAACCGTCCTTGTGGACTCATAGTCCTGGCTTGAGGGTGACGCTGCTGTTGAGTTTTGGAATAGTAGTGTCTATGGTTGGGTGGAACGTCCTTGGTCTGCAGCCACTTGGTGTCATATTTCATAAAGATAAGTGCTCTCTGCTATGGTATCATTTACATGTATATGAATGTATTTCCGCTGTATATTTAATTATTGCTTAATTTAATCTTTAGACTATGCATGCTTGTTGACTACTGTTGTGCATGTCGTTAAAGTATTTTCTTTTATGCATCTTTAATTTTTAAAAAGGTATCGGTAAGAGAAAGAAGCCCAAGGGCGAGCTTGAAGGTAGCGTACCCCGACCTGTGGGTGGTTGGGTATGTTACAAATCTTGGCCTCCCAAGCCTGAAAAATTGTTTTCCCTTCCAACCTGTCCCCAATCTTCAAAGTGCTCACCATTATGACCTACCCAGAACAAGAAAAAAAATATGCAACAACAATTATGTTGTACCACTAACTGTAGTAGAAAATGTGTCTTAAGAGATCACTCCCTCCCTTCCTTCAAAGCCCTAACTTTGATACCATGTGAATTTTTCATGCAACTAATTTCAAATATGAGAATTACTTCCAAGTGACTCAAACAAAAACCCTAGGGATGTTATCACTGAATAATTTTACACTGAAATTATGAAAGAAAATTATAGCAGCAGAAACAACAAGATCAAAGATAAATCATCCTTGCACACGAGACACAAAAAAAAATTATTTTGTAAATTGTCAAATTCATAAATTTATGAGGGAAAAATCAACCCTCTCAACACTCACAAATTCACCAAATCTAAGGAAAAAATCAGTCCTCTAAAAAAACACAGATCAGTAAAATTACCTAAGACAAATTCCAATTTGCAAATATGTTGTAGGTCACCTGTATAGCCTGCCGACGTTAGCCCATACAGACCTACTCCTACCCTGAAAAATCCACATGTGCGGACATGTTCTTCTCCTTCACACGTGCGGACCTATCTTCCTCACAAGTGTAGACCTGTACCTGCTCCCTCACATGTGCAGATTGTCACACGTGTGACCATCCAATCTGTCACACGTGTGAGCGTACAGTTATACTCACATGTGTGAGTTGCACGACTGTCTATTCCCACATGTGCGACTTGTAATTTCTCCCACATGTGCGACCTTGCTCCTCTCTCCTTCTCACACCTGTGAGCTCACACGTGTGGCCTTCCTTGGCTGAAAATAGAAACATAATGTCCAAGAAACCCTAGGCCATATTTGCCAAAATTGCAGAATTACCCTTGCTGAAATTTCCAAGCTCCTAGCACAAGTGCTCACTCACTTATGCTAACTCCATAATCACAAAATGAGATTTGTGACAATCTCTCCTCTCCTTATATAGGAATGTAATGTGAGTTTAGAAGCCCTTGGCTTACTCTAAGGAAATCTCCACTAAAATCAACATTAAATTAGAATATATTATTCCTCCTTATGGGTGAGAAGCCCCAACACAAGCCCGCAAAGCCCATCATCAAACCCATGAAGCCTTAACACAAACCCATAAATCCCATCATCAAACCCATGAATCCCTAACACAAATCCAAGGGTGTTTTCATCAAAAGTGTAATTTGGTGCCAACAAAGATTCCCACATGCCCAACACCATGGATACTTGTGGGGATACCTTCCGAAGCTATAAAAAATCAACATAGGAAGAGAAAGAAAACACATGTAACATACAGGGCTAAAAATGGGAAAAAAGTCAAAACTTCTACATACCATGGCTATAAGCTCGAAGCCAGGATAAAGGTGAAATTTTCATAGATCGTTTAAAAGGTAGGCATGAAGATACCCAATTGGGATTCTGTCAAAATCTGAAAGGAGTTGGTGTAGGGATGCTTATATAGAACTAAAATTTCCAAGTTATGAGAAAGTGAAAAAATGACAAAGTTGTCATTTCCATATTGTTGCAAATTTTGACAGAAGCATTAGTTTGAAAATCTAAGAGTTGTTATGAATTCACTGTTAGCAATATTATCTATGTCTCATACAAAAGTTTCCTTAGTTCCTAATAGGCTACCTTTGTAAGTGGCCAAAGTTGGCATTTGAGATTATTTTTCCCTTGGGAGAAGCTGCACAAGAGGAGTAAAGTGGTGATATTCAATTGCACATAACCTTTTGCTCATAACTCATATTTGAGAAAATGAGTAGTCAATGGACAGCTAATGAAGAATATAATCATCTTGTGCACCCAAAAAAAGGATTTGAGCAGTAAATTTTACAGTCAACTTAGAAGAAGATGATTGGAGGCCATTAAAGAGCAAAAAAAATTATGCATTATTTTTCCACACACGCACATGTCTAACAAAAAATTTATTGCGTGCAAATTTTCTTTCAGAGTTTGAGGTCAAAAAAACAACTTTGGTTCTTATATGAGGACTAGAGTTATGGAAGATGCCCAAAAATCTTACATGCATGAGGAGGAGGTCAGAGGTTTGCATGTCTGCATAGGAAATATTGAGATAGAGTCTAATGGAAGAAGAGGTGGGCAAGATCTTGTAACTATGAGAATCCAACAAAGAGAAGTGCAGAGCTATAGGGTGGATAATGAGAAAAGTATGAAATCTCAGGAGGAGATACTACAAAGTCTTAATATGTTGCAGAGTCAAGCCAATAACGACTCTGGCATAAAGCAAGCAACTAGTGCTAGATAAATGACAACATTCAGATCCCATAATAGAAGGGATGATCATAAGAATGACAAGTAATCAAGAAGTATGATAAGATGTCATCATTCACCAAAGAAATACAATAGAAGAGTTCATGAAAGTTCAGGGCCAGGGAGTAGCTTGATTGTGTATCTTGTCAGGAGACACAAGAGAAGGCCTAAGGAAAACATTTTGCAAGGTGAGCTCGGAAAAACAAGCCACCAACTTTCAATGGTGAGCATAGAAAGTGATCCAGGGAATCAAAAAATGCTAAAAAATCAAAGTGTTCAAAATTGCTTGAAAATGGTTTGATTGTTTAGATCTCATCCTCACGATCCTAATGCAACTTGAACGGGCTCAAACGGAGTCCGTATGGAAAATATATGGTGTTTTGTTCGTTTTCCCAAACAAGAAAATTTTTGTTGACTATGCAGTCTGTATAGGCTGACATCGCAACTGACTATAAAATCCTTACAACCATATATGGTGACTAGGTAGGTGATTTGGACGGCATGTGACGTGGACCAAATGGTGTTCGACACGTGGCATGTGGCAGTTGTTTAGGTGGACCAATTTTTGAGTGCCATGTGGCCCACTTAGGGGTTGCCACATAGCACCCCCTCATTGTGTAAAATGTTTTGGCTCCGTGGGGATCGAACCTATGACCTCTAGAAGGGGAAAGGTTTCACGTAGGCCGGCCCACCAGCCCACCTACATTTGGTTCTTAACCATAATGTTTAAAGTTTTATTTAATCTTACCCTATGTTTCCATCGACGGGAAAAGGGTCGAGGCTAAGCCCCATCACTGGTCACGAACCTTACAACCCCTTCCTATATGGATGATAGCGTGGAGTTGTTGGGGGGATTTTCGGTGAGTGCGGGAAGTTAGTCCAGACCTTGGCCACATGGGCCATGCGACCGGAATCCGCCGGATGTTGTTTTTCTTCATATATGATATGATCGATATATTATTACAATGATGAGTGTTCCATATATATTTCTCCCTGGTTGAGTCTCAACAAGTGATTTGAAATCTTTAATATGCTCAAAGACCTCAAAATTTTGTATGAGAAAAACCACCCAAGTATAGCGGGAGTAATCATTCAAAAATGCATGTACCTTGCCTTGTTGATGGATGGATGCGGGAATGGACCCATGAGATCACTATGAATCAGATCCAATGGAGAAGAGGCCTTGTGAGCCTTCCCCTTCTCGAACTTCTCTCAAGGACAACCAGTCATTGTATCGAGAATCACAAGACTACCAGCTTGATATTAACTCACTAAAAGCAATCAAGTAGAGGAAATGAAAGTTGTGATGAAGAATAGTGTATGGAAGACTTATGAATGAAAGCATTGCAAGATCCAGAACTAAAGGTTCTCCCGGATGGAGGGAGAGGACTATGATGATAGCTTGTTCCAGACATGCATCTGCCTGAGACATTATATCTCCTGCTATATCCATGGGTTGGAGTTTACATCAGAAAAATGTAAGGATTGTTCTCCTCAACAGAGTAATCAAACAAAGAAGTGTATAGAAACCTCAAGGTTTTGAGGTATACCAAAAGGAGACCCTTGTATGTAGATGAAAGAAGACAACTTAGTAAAGAACGTTCAATGCACAGCAGAAGCGTGGTGAAAAAAATTCTATAACATAGATATTGTATCAGAATGGTTACTCAGAAGCTCAGGATGATGAATTGCTAATTCATGACAAACCCTCATGATGGCAGAAGAAGTACCACTTGGATATGTTCCAGTTTGACCCTTGCCACGATGTTATGAGCTAGCAGGAAAAAAAAAGATGAATCCAACAATGATATATTATATTGATCAGAGCTATATGAAGCCTTCAGATAAAACCAGTGTTCTAGAAAGACCAAAGTACATTGAGATCATGCATTACATTCTCCGTGATGAAGTCCAGAAAAGAGAAAGTGGTTCTCCAATATATATCTCCACAGATGAGTAGATAAGCAAACATTTTTGGTAAAGCCTCTATCCAAGATGAAAGAGTTTGTGTACTCAATCTAGAGCTCGTGGAAATGACTTCCTTCTTGAAAAAGGAAGAGATGACTCCTAGGTTGGGAGGGAGCACTGATGTGTTATTGATTTACGGAAAGTCATTTTTCAGTTCAAAAAATGGTCCAGGATGAGCAGTTCCTTTCCAGTTCAGAAAGTGGTTTGAGATTTCTGATGGATAGGCATTTTCAAGTTCGGAAAATGGTCCATATCAAACAGTCATTTTCGTAATGAAAATGGTTCGATGGATTGTTGATGTACCATAGACAATGATTCCCCTTGTGGCTAGTGTGGGGGAATGGTCTAGGACAATATCTCTTCTTGACGATCACTCTCATTAGTGGTCAAGAAGACTGGTCTGCCTCGCTGGACACACATTCTTTCGAAGCTCACAGTTGTGAGCAGTTTCGAAGAATGGTCCATTTTGGAGGTTGGTGCAGGACAGTCATTTCCTTAGGAAATGGTTCGGATAGTCATTCCCTAGGGCAGATTCATTCTCTCCAGATTGCACTTTGTTTAGTGTCGGAGGAATGACGTAGATAGGTGAATGGTCTAGGTTCAAAAATCAGGGACAGGCATTCCCTAGGGCAGACTCATTCTCTCTAGGTTGCACTTTGTTTAGTGCCGGAGGAATGGCCCAGATAGGTGAATGGTACAGGCTCAGAAATCATGACAATTATTCTTCCTTGCTTGAGAAGAATAGTCCAGATAGCTCATCATTGATGTTTTACCTTTAGAGGGCAGATACTCTTCCATATCTCACAGATGTGAGTGGAACAATGGCCCAGATAATTCAGTTTATATCATAACAATTTTTTCTGTGTAGGTTGATATTAGATGATATGATTGTTATGGACACTATATGTCTTTGGACAGTAGATGTATACTACTATGGTGGATGTGTTCCACTGATTGTGACTATATGTCACTGATCAAGTATCTGTGTGCTACTTTGTGTGGCAGTGTACCACTAGATTGTAGTTGTGTACTACTATGGATAGACATAGTTGTGTTCTATTGAATGGAATTGTTATGATTGCCTTGAAAACTATCAGTAGTCTTGGAAATGATTATTAGCTAGATGGATGATCAATGGAGAAAGATTCCCTAGACGGAAAATAGTCCAGGACATTTATTCTTCTAGGACATATGTCCGGACTAGAAGAATGGATCTTATGTCACTTTGTGGAGTGAGTGAGTTATCCAACATCATGTCTGATTACTCAGATGGAGTATGGTTTAGAGAGATGATGCAACTGATGACACTGATAGTGATGATGGTGCTCATGATCTAATAATGGGTTAGTCGATATGACTATGTTGATGCTATCGGGTGAATAGTATGTTTGTGCTCAAGACCATTACCTTCAATACCTCCCTATCTAGGAGGGAGTGTTGATATTATGGTAGCTGTGGGAGATATTTACCTCCACGTGTAAACCTGACAAGAATAGAATATTCTGGGAAGCAAGAAGAAACCTTAATTAATTGGTTAATAACCCTAGAAGACAAGTCGGCTCAAGAGAATGACTTGTATTAGGTTATTAGCCTTCAAGAGAAGAAGTCGGCTAAAGGAAATGTTATATACTAAAGAATTAATACCCAGAATGAGAAGTCAGCCCAGGCATTCTGCCATAAATAGTATAAATACAGGAGGCCAGTCTTCATTCTGGCCAGTATTCTCATAACTGCAGAAGCAACACTTGTGCGCACTGCAGTTGGTCAGTTGTGCGCAAGTTTGGAGGAGAGCTTCTGTTGCAGCTGTTGCAACTAGCAGATTTTGGTTTTGGCTTGGATTATCTCTTGGTTATGGTTTGGACTCTCTAATCAGCTCTTGTTACTCTTACTTGGTGCGCTATCCTTGGAAAAAGGTGTGCCACCTTTGTTTGGCTATCTAGCATAGGGTTTTCTTCCGAAAGGATTCTCTGTCAAGGTTAAGGTGCTTGGGGGTGGCTTCGGCCTATGGTTGGGTGAAAATATTGTTATATTGTCTATGGTTAAATGAGCACATCCATTACTTTATAACACATCCTTCACAAACCCCTTCAAAAAATTGGATATCAGGTAACTAGGTGACCATCCCCTTCTTGCTAAGTTGTTGCAAGTACTTGAAGTTCAAGTGACCAAACCTCTCGTGCCATAATATACTACTGTCATCAATATGCGTAAATAGTACAAAGGTATCAGATTCAATAAACTTAATGAAAGTGTATAACTAAGATTTATGATTTACCTCCCTGACAACAATCTTGGAGTTGTCTTGCATGTTGAATATGGACATGGAGTCTAGTGTGAACTCCACCTTTTTTCCTTACCCCAAGTGTGTAATTTGATACACCGAGAGAAGAGTCACATAAAGTTGAGGAACATGCAGGACGTTCTCAAAGTTTCCATGATCTAGTTCCACTTTCCATTTTTCAGTGACCTCGATTGGAGAGTCATCCCCCGTGAGGATAGGAGGCCCTATGCATTCAGTTACAAAAGATAGAATATCCTTTGTGGTTTTCATGTGATGGGAAGTGACTGAATCTACAATCCATGCATCATGAGAAGAATGAATATCTACTAATGTATGAAGTTTACCTTTCTGAGGGGTTTGATCTTCTGACCTCTTCTTCGCACCCTCAAGAATGAAGTCCTTGAGATTGTTCTTCTAAAATAATTGTGCCATAAGATCTATTTCTTCTTCATGCATGCAGATTCTAGATGGTTCTTACAATTGTAGTAACCACACTTCTACCCTTGCTTGTTTTTTCTACCTTTGGAACCTGAGGAATCATTGAGGGGTTTGGAGTACCCTTCCTTATTTGGCTTTGCATGCGCCTTTCCTTTGCCTTTTGTTTTGGATCTAGGATTTTGAGAGTTGTTTCCATTATGTAAAGCAAGTGTGTGTGCCTTGGGGCTTTTGATTATGCCCATTTGAATGAGATTATCCTACTCCTATGTCAAAGCCTCAATGAACTATGACAATGAAGGCATGGTCCAGGTTCATCTTGCAATGAATCTGTTAGAATGAAATGTGGAGACAAATACACTATAATATGGTTCAAGTTTTTCCATGATAGCAAGAACTAGTTGTTTTTCTTGTTTGTATTTGTCAACACCACAGTATGTCAATTCACAAAGGACAGATTTAAATTTGGTGAAAAAATATTGGATATTATCAAAGTTCTTTGGATTCGAGGATTTTATTTCTACTTTGAGAAAATGGCCCCTCATTTCATCCTTCTTTCCAAAGAGACCAGCCAAAGTGGTCGAGATCTCATTTGGGGTCTTGCATGTATCGATGTGAAACCATAGGTCGGGTGAAATAGACATGCATAGGAGACTCTGAGACTCATCCATATAGTTAAAGAACTTGGATTTTTCCACTACTAAGGTGGATTTTGATTCTATGGCCATGGCTATCCAATAAAACATTCTACCCCTGAGCTGGAGTAGAATTATTGGCTTCCATTCAAAGTAGTTATATGGCGTTAGAATTGCAGATGCGAGAAATTCCATCTTTCCTGCTTCTTTGTTTCATCTTTGGTACCTGCAAAAGTGTGTTGGTGATGGTCCTTGCTAGCGGGCATGTTGGATCTGATACCATGTAGATTTTATGAGATACCTTCACAAAAGATCTATCTAAAATGAATCATACACAACTTGCAATGGTGGATGAAGAGATAAGACAATAATCAAAGAAAATAATGAAATAATTTATATTATCTGAGTAAGAGAATGTTACAATACAAGTGATATACTTTGTATGACACAACTAACTTTCCATAGTATCTAAGATAATGCACATTAGGAGTGTTATAGAGATATGTGACACACATTGGCAGTCACTGGAGTCAACTTCCACTAGTCCTAGTTAAATGACCATGCGGTCATCAATTAACTAGCTAAACTGGAGTGAAATGAGAAGAAGATCACTCACACATGTGGAATGTGCTTTACTGGTGATGATCCCAATGCAAGTGTGCATTCATGGTGATGATCCTGAGGTTAGCATGCAACATTTGGTGATAAAGCCAAGGTTGACATGTAACACTTCACTCAACTAGTTTAGGTGAAAGGTAACTGAGGATTGATTGGAGGGTATATGGCACCATTGTCTAGGGGAGAATATCTCATATTAAGGGACCCTCAACATAGCCAAATAAACTTAGGAAAAGAAAATGAAAGAAAAATCCTATGTGTGTGTAACATCTCCAATAGTCCAAACATATGAAGGTGTCTGACTGAGGGCTTCCTTCCACACCATATTTCGACTGGAGTCACAAAAGGAATAGGTCGAGTCGAGATGCAATTAAGCAGATAGTTTTCACAGTAGACAACTTCAACCCAAAAGCGAGGAGACAAATCTTTGGCCTGCAAAAGACATATATCCATTTCTACTAGCATTTGATTCTTGCATTCTGCAATGCCATTTTATTGAGGTGTATGAGGAACCGACCGTTGTCGGTCAATACATGTATTATTCAAAAGGTAGATTGACACACTCACCACCATTGTCTGATCCTATGCATGTTGAAGTTAAGAATGGAGGTCCTCACTCAAGCATTTTCGAATCCCACTAGGCTAGGGTGATGTAACATCCCCAGTTTTAATCCCCATGAATTATAATATAATTGTATAAATCTGAATTGGGCTAGTGAGACGATGTATTGGGGCAAAGAGCTCGTAGATATTTAATGTGGCTAAGGGCCGAATTGTATATTATGTGCATTGATTTATTAATAAAAATAGTAACCATTGGTTATGATACAAAAGATATGAAGAACGATGGGGGATATGATTCCACAAGAGAGAGGGGTCCAAGGGGGAATTACTCATGGGCATTAATTCAACCCACATTCCCGAATTATGTTATGAATGTGTAAACCTTAAAAAAAAAATAGTGTTCCCAAAGCCAATGTTCAACTCATGTAAGAGGGTGGGTGTGAGGAGTGACATCCCATAGTTATTGGAGAGCATGGGCAAGAGTAAAATTAACTTGGGGAAGAGTCTAAGTCTAGCCAAGCAAGCAAGAAAAGAGAGGAAAATTTGTATGGCCAAGGAGGCAATTTTTTAGACAGTCACATTTTTGCATGGAATGCAGTTTTTACTTGGAGATTTTGGACAACGTGAAAAGAGATGAGTGTTGGGAAAAGCATCAACCATGTTGGGCTTGAAGGCAACCATTGTTGGGCTTGAAGGCAACCATTGTTGGGTTGTTTTTTCTGTTGAGAAGGAGGCATGTGTGCCTGTAAATCAGGTTGTAAGCTTGTGAAGCATTTTTATGTTGAGAAAATAACTCAAGATCCTTGTGAGGGTTGTTGTGAGCACTCTTGGAGTATCTGGGAGGATTCTTGATCAATCAGATGCACTGGAGCCCTGCGGGAAGTGGAAAGGCCTGAGGTACTATGTGTAGTGAAGGGGGATCCCATTCCTTGGGTTGTGCAGGTTGTGGGGAACATAAAGAAACCCGAGTTTTGGGTCTGTTGTGTGTGGAGAGTGGATAGCCAGAGGGCTAGATCTCCTTGTGGACTCGTAGCCTTAGATTAGGGGTGGCTTGTTGTTGAGAGAAAACAAGCAGCAATGCCTACGGATGGGAAGTTCATCCTTCATATGCATCCAGTTGGTTAGCTATTAACATATAAGTTCTTTGTTGTGTTTATTGTGATATTTTGCTCTGTAAATGGTTTATATGGATGTTGTGTGTTTGTTGTTTGCTTGAGCAGTTGCATTCATGTTTTAATATATTTTGTTAGATGTATTTAGAATTTTGGTATCAATCAATTGGTTAATTTGTGTGTGTGATATGTAACATGCAAACTATATGACATTAATAAGTATAAAATATTATGTTTTAATGTGTATTATGCATGTAATGTTGCTCAGTTGGAGGTTGGGTACATTATAGGTGAGATAGACATGAATGCTACTCTAGGCTTATAACCTGTCCAAATTTATCAATTAACATTCAAGAAATATGTTCTTGGGCCTGATGCTATTATCAAGTTGTGTGTTTTTGCTAAAAAAGTTTTAAAATGTTTGTGTATAAATGTTTATAAAAAATAAATGAACAAAATAAAGAATACATACAATCTAAAAACAAGTAACCACAAGTCTCAATTGAGAAGAAACCATATTTTTTATTAATGATTACTTTTCTGAGTTACAACCAAATGCCTATTTTTAAACCCCTGCAAGGGTATGGACCAATATCAGACTTAGAAGTCTAGGATGGTATTTTAACAAACATACAAAGACAATTGGTGTCTGAAATAAAAAGACCAAGACTGAAATATACCAGATCAACCAAGCCACAAGCTCATCAAATCTTGACTCTGCAAAATAGTTTTAATCAGAACTGAAAATAAATTCAGAAATTCTAATGAAACTAAAAAACTTACAAGATAAATGAAGCGTGTCAAAAGTCTATGTTTCTCGGTCCATTCTTCTTTGTCGCCTTTAGAATAATCATGTTGTCGACACTAGGATTTAGCTCTTATAAAACCCAGAAAAAGAAAGAATGAATATCATAAATCTCAATTTGAAACAAAAGGAAACCTTATAAGAAGTATCTCTCTCTAATTTCTCCCCTCTTCTCTCCTTGTGCTTCCTTTTATTCTCCAAAAGTAGTTGAACTCATTTTAGTTACTAAGGTTAAATAACTTTAGTTAATAATAGGACAAGTAATTTTATGATAAGGATAAACAATAAATAATATAATTAGTAAATAGGTGGGGACCCCCTTCTATTATACCTCGTTTATTTTCAATAATAATTTCCAGATTTTCCTTGTTGCTCCATAATATAATCAAATATGAAAATCAACATCATAAATTATACCATAAACATGCATCAAAACATCATGACATATGCCACTTGTAACTCCAAAAAATAATATGATATTTGAAGTCTCAAAATTAAATATCATAATTATATCGTTTGTCCAAAAGAAAAAGTACCACTGTCAAGTATACATTAAGATAAAATTAAAACAATCCGGGGAATTTCTTTTTGAAAAATTCTTCCCTTTCTCTAATGAAGTCTTCACATTGAGACTTATTCTATTCCAACCGTGCCACTTTTGGATGCATATCAGTTATATTTCTCTTAACACTGCTTGTTGATTTCATCTTGGAGTGAGTAGAGGAAGAAGACTTAGCTATGTTGGGAGAGGTGATTGGTTGCTTACCTATGTCTGCCTGAGAGTTATGGAGGGGAGTTTTGAGGAGACATGGAATCATTTGTAATGATAGGTAGTGTTGTGTGAACCAGAGGAGGATAAGGAAGATCAATTGGCCATTGATTAATACCAAAAGAGGGATTAACAGGAGCACCACCCCATCCATCATTGGGTGGTTGAACATGAGACTCGAGGACATTAACAATACCAGGATGAGGTTGCAAGATAACATTTGGTTGAACCTGGGGCTGAGGTAAAGCATGTTGAGATTTGAATGCCCTATTTGGATTAACTGCTGAAATTCATCATAATCAACATTAAAGTGTATAGAGAACCTCGATTTCTTATGCCCCCTAGGTTACCAAAATGTGTTGGGTAATCTCCCTCTTCTTCCTTTGTTTCATGCTCTACTACTGCCACAACTGAAAAAGCTCATCTATATGCCATCATATTCAAGTTAGTGCATATATAAGACACAATAAATTAAAAATCTAAAACAATTTATCATCGTGATTAAATTGTATCTTAGACTAACAAAACCATGCAACACAAACGGGATATGAAGGGAAAAAGTGAAAATAGGGACAACAATGCAAACTCTACCAACATACCATTCTTCTTTAAACTTTGGAATCTGAACTGTAAATCCTCATACAAACAAGTCATTTTATTTTTAAAATACGAACAATAGAAGTGTATGAAAAGGGAATTTGTATGATAGGGGTTTATGAAAAAGGTGTGTCATTTGTGAAAAGTGCTAATATGGTGGGAATGTAAGAACTGTTCATTATTGTATTCCTTTCAACCATGACTGTACTCTTTCATTATAAACAATCATCCCATGTTTTATTCAAATTATATACACATGTTGTAACTCATCATCGAGTTATGTTCTTATTTGATCAAGCTAGCAACACATTCCAATTATATATCCTTCAATTTCACCTTTTTCTTTAACTACATAGACATGGAAATAATGAGAAATGGAATTTTTAATGAGTGACAATAGGGAAATTACTTTATAAAAAGTGTTATTTATGAGTGGGAAATGAAATCTATATAACTATCCTTTAAAACATCCATTAATTATCTTCCTTATTCCATCCAAAACATCCATCATTGCTAGTAACATATCTATCATTTTATGCTAATTGAGCACATATATACAATGTTTCCAATATGAAATATTGTTGCTTTTATAGCTATGACCATAGAGTAAATGGATAAGTCAAATTAATCTCAGGTGTGCCATGATCTACGATTATCATCATATGTCTTGAATCCATTGTTTAAACCAAAGTAATATCATATCAAATCGCTCAATATAAACAAAGTTATGCAAGTTATGAGCCTCGACATAGTAATAACATGTTCATCCAAAAGCATAACTGCATTATATTCTGATTTATTCAAACTTTGCTCATAACTCAAACAAATCAAACCAACCCATTTCTCAAAAGTAATTTGTTTACAAAGTAATCATTACAGCTAGTTGATAGGCTAAGCTTTATATTGCATGCATGTGATGCTTTGACCAAATGTTCACTTGTAGAGTGCTTATCACAAAATTGGTTGCTTTTCATTTCAAATTCTGAACTTAAACGAAAATGAAATAATCTCATACCAAACACCATCCCAATAAGCATACGACACCTTTGATAAAAACTAAAGATATGCCATGCCATAACAGTTTGAGTTGAAGAAATGATAGACTGCATGTAACTCAAATGACCCAAGTTTGAGCCCGTGGGCCTAAATGCAGAAATAGGGTATAAACCCATTACCCTTTTTCTTTTAAAACCAAATAGATTCAAGATTCACGCAAGGCAATAACTCATAATGAAAGAGCAGGCTATGTGATGTCATTATCATTCACAAGACACAAATTCCCTCATTGATTTCTAGTTTGAGTTCAAACTCATCCCAAGTGTTAGCGCTCTGTAAATTTCCTAGAGGTTGTTCGGAAGAAGAAATCTACGAGAAGTAACTTTATCCAACCGTTTTTGAAGCTGGGATCTAGCCCTTCCAACTTCAGAGAGGGATCTCTCTATGATTTAAAAATGTTTCAAATTTTTAAATATTAGGCTAGATAAATTGATAAGTCGATTTTGTGTCGTAGTGTTTGTTGAATTGGTTGAGACAGTTTACACATCCATTGGGCTATGGGGTCCGTGTTGTAAGGATGAAATCTGAACCAAAAAAACAAAGGAACCTTTCACAGGGCGAGATAATATAATCACTGGATTCTTAGTAGCATAAATGAGGAATAGCAGAAAAGATGAGAAAGACAATTACAACAAAGAAGCAATTAAGAATTTCTTTATCGTAAAATGAGAAGATAAACACTTAAATCTTTGAGTCAGAAACAGGGTATACGAGATAAATCCTGCAACGTTCGTTACTTCCAAATATTAGATTTATAAAACAGTATGATAACAAAGTGAGAATAATATTTAACTTAGAAAGAACAACATCACCAGTGAACACACACAAGAATCCTGTAAAAGTGCCTCTTTGTATTAATGGAAGATCTCTTCAAAAATATTACAGTCTGATAGCTTGCAGGGTGTGAAGATCAATAACCCTCAATACTTCGAAAGATGAAGTATTTATAACTCAAAATTACAAACGATCCTGTCATTAATGACCAGGACGTGCTAAATCTATTTTTAGCCTAACTAACTTAACAAATTACAAAAATCTAGGAACTACTTGATGATGTGTTATAACTGCATGCTGATTTCTGGGTGGGTCGTTGATGAGGCCTTTGCACAACCTCATCTGACTGGAAAAATGACTGGGCTGGGACAACTCGTCTGCTACTCGATCAGATCACAGAGTTCTTCCCATCGAAGATGACTGGGCACGTTGACTTTGAGTAGCTTTCGATACACTTCATCCATTTTTGTGTACTTGGCGAAGGTAGGTTTGGTGATGAATATGTATCGAATCTCATGTTGAATGCTAATATCCCACTGAAGTGCATCTAGAAACACCTTGCCAATGATGCTGCCTTGAATTCCTGAAAACTTGGAGTTGTCCTTAGCCACATCGGCTAGTCTCTTTTTATAGTCTGGGAGTGTCATCAATTTGTCATTGATTACCTTCAGACCAGGAAGACCTTTCTTCTGTAGAGCCTCAATCTTACCAAAAAATCTTTATACCACTAGGTCCATGGCCTGAACCTTTTCTTTCAGCTGAAGCATTAAACCTCTCTTGGTCAAAACTCTTTTGACCTCAAGGATGGTCTCTGTTCTGTCTTCAATTTTCAGCTCTTCTAGCTCCTCCCTAGTCTTAGAATTAAGGAACTTGATGATCTCATTAGCTTGTGTTGGCATCTCTCCCAATTCTAATCTTATCTTCTCAATGGCCTGTTTGCTTCTCTGCACCAATTCATTCTACTCAAACATGATTTGTATCATGGGCCATATCTCGTTCATGGACTTGGTGATGTCTGTCCATACACTTTCTTTAACCTCGGCCAAAGTTTTTCCTGCCACTGTTTACTTCTGGAGCTGTTGTAACTCTTGTTTGAGCTGATCTGTCACCTGCTTTTCCTTGGAGAAGATAATCTGAAAGGAAGATTTGAGTTCCTGAAGGTTCTCAATCTCCTTTTTGAGCCTGTTGATCTCTGTTTTCTGCAGGTTCATCTTTTCCATAGATTTAGCCAAGTCGACTATCTTTTCCAGGGATGTCAGTGGAGTCACAGATGGGACTTATGTCACTAATGTTGTGCTCACTCCTGAAATGGGAATGGCACTCAATGGAATGACTTCCATTGGCTTCAGTTGTTCTTTCTCTTTCACTAGCTTCTCCATCTCAGCTTCCATTTCCTTAAGTTGTGCATTTTGCTCCATGAGTAGTTTGAGCATTTCATCTTTTTCTCCTTCTTTATTTGCTATCTCCTTCACCTGTGACTCTTCTGTTGGCGGCAGTTTCAGTTATTTTCTTAAGGAGGCTATGTCAACATTCTTCTTTTTAATCATCTCCTCGACAGCTTTCACATTTGAAGGATCGTAACCGATCTTGAGGACCAGTTCCTCCAAAGTTTTGATTATGTTGTCCTTGGCAAAGGACGATATCTTCTCTAACTTCAATTGTGTTTGAAAGTTGTCCAGGGACACTTGCAATTTGGAAGCAGTAGTGGAAGCATGCACCAACGTGTAAAAGACCATTTCCCCTGTTTGCTTGTGTAGATCCATCTGATCAGTCGGATGCACATCTTTCGTCTGGAATTCGAAGGTGGCCCTTTTGTAATCAGTGATCACCTTTGGATATGGCACCTATGCCTGGAGGAATGCCATATGCATTTTTCCCTTCTTGGTGTCAAATGTCGATAGCAGCCTATGCTGTATAGTCGACATCTGCTTCCAGAACTGGGTGCAAGTACTGCTGGTCAGGGTCTGGTTCCTTTTCTTGATTAGCTCATACTTTTCAAAGATGCTCAGCTTTGCTCCTCCCTTGCCTGGCTGGGTGGTCAACGGAGAATCTGAATATTTCTTCGACAACGTTGAGGTTATGATATGCTGGAGGCTTGCACTAAGGGGTGGCCTATCGACCTTGGTCACTGTAGTAGACGGGACTTCCTTTTCCCCAGTCAGGTCAGGAGCTGGAATGGTTTTAGACCTCTTGGTGTGCAATTGGAATTTTTCTGGCGACACCTCAGTGACAGGTGGAGATAAATCTTGCGATACAGTGGCCGGGGGATCCTGATGTTCTGCTTCGACCAAAGTGTTAGGCTCCCATGCAGTCTGGTTTGCAAATTTCTCAATTTCAGGCCTAGGTCCGTGGATATATGGGATGTTCTTGTTTTTCACCCTCATCTCGGAGATGATCCCACATGGATCGTAATGCCAAGGGAAACTCATGAAGAACTTCATTTCCTTCAACAGCATGTCTGCTTCTTCTCCGGCGCCACGATTGTTGCAGATGAAAGAGCCAATCTGCCCTTTGATTATGAGCTATTGTTTTTTCTTTAGAGACACAAAATGGATATCATCAGAGTTTATCATCTGCCTTATATACTCCAGAGTAAAAATTCCGACAGGCAGGTATTTTGGAAGCTTATACGGGACCAACTCGCACCTGTATACTCTGATCTTAGTGTAATCTTGGTACAAATACCAATCACCCATCTTGGTGTGATCCGAAAGATGCAGGATCTTCTGAACTTCATCATTTATCCGAGGTTCGAGCCTGCCGCTAAGCATACTTACCACTAGGTGGTAGAATTGATCGATGAACTCCTTGAAACTGAACTCTGTGGAGTTATGCTTGAGCAAGGAGGTCCATGTGGTCACTGCCTGGGGTCTACCATCTCCATCCATCTTCTGCATGGAAAAGACAAATTTGTCCGCTTGGAAGAAAACGAACAAATACGCCAGTATGGAAGAGTACCGGAACATGCCTTCTGTTGCGAAATTAACCAACTATTCGTGAATATTGTTCACCAGGAATGTGTTGAAGTCAAACTGGGTAGTGGGCTTCTCATCGGTAGAGAAGATGGATAAAAATCCCAGAATGGGTTCATCTACCCACTGATCTGAATAGTATCCCAACAAGGCGCATAGGGACGAGATGATCTGGTTTCCTTTGGTCGAAAACATGGAAGAAGGATAAGGGGGATTTGTGGAGGGAAATTGAGCGGATGGTGGGAGGAAAAGCTCGAATATTTGAGCTCTTTGGGGGAAGGTCATTTTATGGTATAATTCTGTGAGGATTTCCAGGTTGAATGGTGATGTAGAGTCAGCTCGTGGGATTTGCATCATTTGGTCGATGGATTCAGGCATGATGAGGAACAGAATTTCTCCGGACGAGGAGACAACAGCTCTTTGCTCAGGAATGTAGTGGGCTTGGCACTTGAGGGCAAACTCTGGAAAAGGGTGAATCTGGGGAAAGAGATATAGAGGTAAGTTGGACTCCCAGAGTCCAATTTCGTCACTCTGGTCCAGGAAAACTTCCTTGAGCCACGACTAAAGGTCTACGAAATCAAAATCACACTTTGTGTCTGTGATTAAACGATCTTTGTCGGCCAGTGGGATTCGGTCAAGGTCGACAGGAGGCAGGAGAAATGGATTCTCCTCTTCTTCTGCTTGTTTTGACTTTGGCGCCATTACTGCAACAGTACCTGCAAAAAAACCAATGTTAGCAGGGCGACTGCGAGTGGGGGTGACTGACTATAACGGAGGAGAAAACGGTGTGAAATTCTCTGGTGCAAGGAGTGGGTAAATGGAAAGTAGGAAGAATAAGGGTAGTTTTGAGTAAATGGGTGTCCATTGGGCGTGGGAGACAGGTCGGTTGGTTAACAGATAGGTTATCTAGTAATAAATGGCCAATGGATCACTTAGAGTGTGAGATGGCAGGTGGCAGTGACTGAGGGATACGGATGGGTGATGTGGCGGTTACCGATTGGGGTAAAGATCATGGTGAGGGGGCTTTCCATGAGCGAATGGGGGGAAGGACTGACAGAAATTATGGGACGTGACTCTTTCGGGAAAGGTGGATGATGACATCAGGAGGTGATGAAAGGTATGTCAGTCAGTAGGAGGCGATGGAACTCAGGACCGGTAGATCGATGCCACGTTTAGACAGGGGCCTACCAGCTCCCTTATTTAAAAGCAGATCAATTGGGGGGGTCTGGAAAACACCTTGATCCGTTGATCTGTGCACTTGCTTCTTGGCCGCAGATCTGTGCACATTGTTTATCACACATTCCGGACCCCCCCCCTCCATTAAAGGCAGAATGGACGGGGGGGTCCAGAATCCAATATTGATCATAGATCTGTGCACTTAAACCTGAGCCGTCCAGATGCGCGTGGGTCTTATCAGCGATTCCAGCCCCCCCCCCCCCCCCCCCCCCTCCGTTAAAGATAGAACGTAGAACGGTCGTGGGGGTCTGGAAAGATCTATTCACCGTAGATCTGGGTGCAATCATCTGGACCATTGATATATGAACGGAGCATAATTGGGGGCGTGTAAAATTCATGCACTGAGAAACTTAGGGTAAGTGCATTTCATGGGTTTTTTCCCAAGGCTTTTCATGTCTACCCCACCAAGGGGTTAGTCCAACAACCTTTAGGTATCCAAATCATGGTGTAACATTTATCATCAAGCTGGTTTTATTGAAGTAAAGACACTAGCCTATATTCTAACCTAGTTTTCTATGACAATTAACCCAGATTAAACTATTGGGTTAAGAATTTACTCTACCCTGGGGCTATCTAACCAAGATTAGACAATCTGGCTAGATTTATTCACTAATCTAACCTAGACATTTTGGCTAAGATTAAATGGTTTAGCCAAACTTATTCACTAACCCTATCAACATCAATTTAAAGAAAACTTGGCCATGCTTGAAAGGTATGGACCAAGTTACTATTATTGCATGGGGATTTTATTGAAATTATTTTATGCCCTCTTTTCTTTTCTTTTTCTTTCCTTTTCTTTATTTTTTCTTTACTTTTTCTTCTTCTTTTTTTTTTCTTTCTTTTTTCTTTTTCTTTTCTTTCCTCTTCAAATTATTTGCAGAATGAAAAATCATTTGTCAACAAAAACACCAGAGATAGAGAATATTCCAGTCACCCGTTGATCCTATAACTTATAGGGTGATAACATCAAGTAAGAATGATACATAGTCAACTTAAATAGATTTTATTTGAAAGCAAATCAGAATTGTAGCTCAAGTGCAACCCAAGAAATAAATATAAGTTCGAGCATGTCAATTATCAACACAAGACGTATTCGAATCAACAAATGCCATGATGAGCTTAACTCAATAAATCTAAAAGAACCAAAGTGTGGGTGGATTCAAATATTAATCGAACAAGGCATAATACTTCGACTTGAGTTTGAGACCCATAACTTTCCTTCATAACTTGAAAAGGGTTTGTCCAATCTTGTCCAAAATCATCACAAAACCCAAGGAATACGATAAAGGATTCAAGCTCAAATCCATTCCTAATGCATATAAACCAGAACTAGCTCAAATTATTATTATTTTTTAAACGGTGATGGAGAGTGAGAGTTTGAAACATGCAAGAGATAACCCAAGCAATTCCTCATTGAACCATCATTCTTTTATCTCTTTTTTTCAAGCAATGACAGAGTAGGGAGAGAGATAACATTTCATGCACACAATAATGCTAACCAGAGCCATATTTAATCAATCATAAAGACAAATATATTGCAAAAGATGTAAAATGGATTGTGGACTCATACATTTGCCTAAATGTGTTTTTATACTAGTGAAGAAAGCCAAAACAATTACCAAAACTACCAGAAGTGAGGTTTTTTTTGTATAAATACCACCCCAAACTCGAACTTCTCTCTTCCTAGGCCTCAACTGAGAAAAATGACCATAAACAAAGGAAAAACTGAGTAATAGTATGTGGGACTGTAGGAGTAAATGCCCACGTCCTCGCAACTTTAAAGCATTGGAAACCCATCACTTCATTTATTTGAACAAACCATCACATTACATGCCAACTCAACAATCCATTCAATATGCAAAACGTTCATGGCATGCGAGCTTTATACCATGTTAAATCAAATACACATAAAACTTGCTGCAATATAGCTCTCAACCTTGAAATCAATGTACTTGTATACCACATGCAAAGTGTATAAATCCAAATGATATTATATCATAAGTAAAATCATCGTCATACACCAACTTCAACCCATGCATAAGTTGTGCATTGAGTGCATTCTATGCAAGGTGTCATTTCCAATATGATGTCTCAATCATAAATCTCAAATTTAAAATAGTTAACCATGATACCCAACACATATGCCTTCTTTTAAAATATGTGCAATGTTTATATATAGACCCATATGAGTATTTAAACCATGTAGAGCTCATAGATGATAAAACCAAAACCTCTTTCAAATTTGCAAACTATATAATTTTCCTTTGACTTGTTTGCATGTTATGATATATCAATAGTCATGGTTTGGAACTATCCAATTGTTATGAATTTTAATGTTTGCATGTGGTGACTAATTGCACATACTTCAATATTGTAACTTGATATTGACATGTGTTTTGAACATGTATCAAACTTTATTCCAGAGACCATATTATCAATGTTGCAATGATGCTAGGACTTTTATCATTCATGCAAGTAAATATTTTCAACTTTATTCATTTGCAGAGGAGACAAAATTAAACCATTTCTTTAGAATGTCAAAACCGTAGTATATCATGTTGAGGAAAATCTTATAAAACCAATATTTTGCATTCAACCCTTGGGGACCCCACCTATTAGCTATATAATAGTAATAATAATAGGCTTTGTAACTCTTTTTGAGAATTTATAATAGGTGACAAATTTTTGATTCAACGAGGCACTTGATGGGTCGGCCACATTGCCCTTCAGCAAAGGCTCTAAATTCTTTGAACTATTCAAAGACAAGATTCTTATTCTTCATAAAATAAGCCCAAGTGAAATGAGAGAGATCATCCATGAAGGTAGATTGATGCAACAAAGATCATTGTGAACTAGCTCGAGGAGGTTTTGTGCTTGCCATGCTTTGGCAGATGTTACAATGTTATTTTCCACCTAATCATTAGGTCATTATCACCTAAAGATCACATATCCAACCCAACAACATTCACCACTTCTTCCCTGAGATTCTAGCCTAATTTCCAATTGGTCACTCTTATCCTTCATTAGGGGTGCGACCAAAGAGTTCGGTCGCATTTTTCCTTCATCGGGGTGGGGGGGGGGGGGGCAACCAAAGGGTTTGGTCACCATTTTCCTTCATTAAGGGTGTGACCAAAAGGGTCAGCCGCTCCCTATTGCTTGTTAGGGAGTGACCGATCGCTCTTTCCATGTGTATAGGGCACGACCGAGTCTAGAAGCTCCTATTTTTGGATTTGGTTTTGATGGATGAGACTTCCCACCATTTCTCAGGGGTTTAGCTTCGAGAAGGCTTTCATTATGAGCTCGAGAATCTTATCCTAATAACTATATGGCCTTATCCCTAAAGCCCTATAAGAACCAAGCCATTTTCCATGGGAAGGGAGGAAAAAAGAGCTAGCAAGGTTACTCTGGTGATTTGGTTGCAAGACTTGGGAAAGGAGCTTGGAAGGAGGTCATCTCTTCAGTCTACATCTGTAAGTTGTAATATTGCTACTTTGGTTAATATAAGACATAGTGGATGTTTCCCTCTATCTAATTATTCATACAAGTTTATGTATTCATTGGTAGAGAATTAATATAATTATGTGTTATGATATACTATTAGATCTGTTGTCAATCCATGCATGATTGCTTTAATCTTTGGGAGGATTTCATCTTATTTGGTGGTTTTCATGTATGAATCAGATCTAGGAACATCCTTAGTTTATGTCTTTGTTCCTATCTTAGGCATTGATAGAACCTAAGAGAGCTCAGCTCCTGCAAGGTGCAAAATCCCCATAACATATTGGTGACCATACTGGGGAATGTGCCTACCACAAACTTCGACAACAATTTGGAAAGGCACATAAGAAGGAAGACGAGGTTATGTTAGATCATTCCAATCAATAGTAATCAAATTGCTTGGTGGGGGTGTCACTGGAACAGGTGGAATGCCCCCTTGTCTAGAGGAATCCATAGTGACAAGAAAGACCTAAGCGACATCCTCACTCTTCAAAGGAGGAGTGGGATCAATGGATGGGGATATTGAATCGACCACTCGATGGACCAGATCGACCAATGAGGTTCTTGGATCGATCACTTGGGTTTCACTCTTCAATGGAAGAGTGGGATCGACCAATGACGGAATCAAATCGACCACTTTAGCAACTGGGTCAACGGAGGATGAAACCAAATTGACCACTTGATCAACCAGACTAATCGACGAGGGAACTAGATTGACCAGTTCATCAACTAATGTCGGGTTGGGAGAAATTTTATGATGACGTATTGGAATTTTTTGGTGAACATCAACAATATTTTTCAACAGATATGAAGCTTCATTCATGTGGGGACAAAGGTGGGTGTGGTTCATCTCCTTACGTAACAAGAAAGGAAAATTGACTTTACCCTTCTTATTTCCAACTTGATTACTAGTCGATGGGTTGTCACCAACATGGCCTACAATGGTTGATGACGCAGATTGAGAAGAAACCTGAGACCACACTTCTACAACCTTGGGAATACGAGGGAAATCCTTGTGAAGGTGATCACCCTTGCAAAGCCTGCAAGGGAATTTGGGATTGTGATTTTTAGACGTGACGACACCATCAACACTCCTAGCATGATTCCCAAAGGCTGGTTGATCACTTCCAACATGTCCTTCAGCGGTTGGAATCTTTCCCTCTTTGTTATTTTTCTTCTTCTTAATATTTTGTTTCTTCTTCTTCTTATCCACCTAGTTACCAACTGTAGAGATTTCACTAGGAGAAGAGGAGGAATGGAAGAAGATCCTAAAGGTGAATAAGGCGAAGGATTGACATGAGTTTGATGATCCTGGGGTGGAGTGTTTACATATGAAGCATTAGGGGAATTGACTCTCACTAAGGTAGAAAACAACCAAACCGGTAACCCAATCGTGAGACCATGAAGAGTTAAAGTTGTGATGTAAGGCAGACCAATGTGTCCCACAGAAGGAGAAACAAAAAATGTCCCTGGAAAAGGGATTCCTTCGTTGGTATACCCAGGGACTGACATCATAGATACAGAATCAACCCTAAGTTCCACTGAGAAAACAAACAACACACGCTAGAAAATCTAGGAAACAAACCAAACAAACCAATAACTTCTCACAGTGAACTTACTAGTTGGTGATGAAATCCAACATCATAAAAACAATATGAGAAGGGTTGGGGATGGAGTGGGTGGACCAGTTATGTTGGCGACTTTCTTAATGGACTTATGCCCCGGTGCAAGTCCCCTTATGATGAGACCTGCAGGTGACCCTCCAAGGAGCTCGAGTGAGTTTGAACAATGTCTAACCCAGGTATAGTGAAGACTCCCCTTCACTGTCACCTTGTGTAAAGACTCTAAATATCATGGCCACTAGGGTTACCAAGTTGCAGTCAACCTCTGGGTGGGTATAGTTGACAGTCGGGTTCGAAAGTATGGGCAGGATATCAAGTCTGAAATTCTCCAAGAGTACCGAGAACAAGAGGACTGGAAAAAGCTCCAAAGGACCCCGAACGGATTCGAGATTCACGAAGTTCTGAGACCAAATGAAAATAGTCGATTCTCAAGAAAATCCCCAATATACTAACATTCCACGATGTTTGGTTAAGCATTGGAAGCGTAATCTTCGTTGCTCTCCTACACGCGACCTCGTGTTTAGCCCCTATGTGAGAGGGGGGTTCCGACTATGCTTATACGAAAAATGGATTTTCTCTCCCTATCGCAAGATTTTAAGTTGGTTTTAGTTGCTTTGGAGAGTTCACCTCACATCCTATTCCAAAGCTCTATCTTGATCTATTGTTGATGTACAGGCCCAAAAAATAAAAGTTACTAGATCATTTTTATTAAGTGCTTGATGTTTTGGTTGTTGGTTTACTCAAGGGTGTGGTAGTGAAACAGATGATGTGTAAAGGAATCGACTCCAAAAAGGTGCAGATAATGATGCAATGCAATAATTCATTTTCGATGAAATCTAGCTAAAGCGGGGAGGGGAGTTCTTTACTTGTTTATAATGACAATTAAGCACTCAACAACATGCAATCTTAATTTTGTTTTCAATGAAATGGACAAAAATGCCAAATGATGAACTAAATTTCTTGCAATATGAAAGAAAACAACTTTCCTAAGCTACTTTTGAAAACACGCCAACAAAATTTGATGCTTTCTCTTTTTCTTTTCAAGTAAATGAAATTTGAAAGGAATTCCTTCCATTTCTTATCTTTCAATCTACAATGTGTAATGCATTGAAAAGTAGATAAGAAGGAAGAAATCAAATGTTCCAAAGTGAAACACGCAAAGCGCAAGGTTTCAAAATTGAAAAGAGTCTTCCAAATGACCAAAAAACAATCAACACTCAAAGCAATCAAAGCAAGAGTGGGAAAACAATCAAAGATAAATTTCTCGAAACAATCTCTCGGGGAGATGCCAAGGATCTGCAAACTAATTGAGGAAGTCAAGGCAGACAGGTTTGGTCAGACTAACGCAACAATAATTTCAATAAGATGACATATGAGTGGCATACAGAAAGAGAGGAAAAATTTTCAAGAAAAAATGCAAAAAATTTGACAAAAAAAATGTAAAATTCACAGCAAGGAATCTAAGGCAGATCCAAGGTGGATCTGGAGTGTTGAAGAGGCCACAAAAAACAGATCTAAGTGATTATTTTGAAGGACAAATCTTCAAAAAGGGGTCTCATGATAATGTTCACTCCCTGAAAATGGAGACAGAGTAACCGATCGCTACCTGTGAAGGGAGAAAGGGCAACCAAAAGGTCTGGTCGCTCTTGGTTAACCTAAGAGAAGGTTTGGTCACTCCCTTAAAGAGAAAAAGGTGCAACCAAAAGAGGTTGGTTGCTCCCTTATAGAGAAAAAGGTGTGACCGAAGGAGTTTGGTCGCTCTGTGTACACAGGGGAGGTGCGACCGAACCTGGGAAGTGAAAAAACGGTGGATCTGGGTGAGATCTGATAGATCCGGGATATGGGTTTCTTCAACTAGACTCAGAAAAGAGTGGGGAAATGATTGGGATGGAATAGGAGAAATTAAAAGGGTAGATATATTTAGAAATAATATTCAAGAATTCAACAACCTAATGAGATTAATACATGGAGAAAAAAATTCCCCAGTATGGTCGCCAATCGCCAATCTGTTGTAGGGATTTTGCACCGTGCAGGAGCTGAGCTCCCTTAGGTTCTAACAACGCCTGAGACAAGAATAGAGACATAAAATAAGGATGTTCCTAGATCTTCTTCATACATTAAAACCACCAAATAATATGAAAGCCTCCCAAAGATCAAAGCAATCATGCATGGATTGACAACACATTTAATAGTATATCATAACACATAATTATATTAATTCTCTACCAATGAATACATAAAATTGTATGAACAATTAGATATAGGGAAACATCTAGTATGTCTTCAATTAATCAAAGAAGCAATATTACAACTTACATATGTAGACTGAAGAGATGGCCTCCTTCCAAGCTCCTTGCTCGAGTCTTGCAACCAAATCACCAAAGCAACCTTGCTAGCTCTTTTTTCCTCCCTTCCCATGGGAAATGGCATGGTCCTTATAGGGCTTTAGGGATAAGGCCATATAGTTATTAGGATAAGATTCTCTATCTCATAATGGAAGCCTTCTTGAAGCTAAACCCCGAAAAATCGGTGGAAAGTCTCATCCATTGAAACCAAATACAAAAATAGGAGCTTCTAGACTCGGTCGTGCTCTAGACACATGGAAAGAGCGATCGATCGATCCCTAGCAAGCCATAGGGATAAACCTACCCTTTTGGTCACACCCTCAATGAAGGAAAAAGGTGACCAAATCCTTTGGTCGCCCCTCCCCCCCCCCCCTCTCAAATAACATTATAACACTAGAGTCAAAATATGCTTGATGATTCTTTCCAAACACACATCCTTTATAGACTCCATCAAGGGGGAAAATTTAGGTAAAGAAACAACCATATTTTGAGTTTTCATTGACTGCATACCTCGAAAATTTAGGTGTCTGAGTCGTTCATTCCAAGTTCGAATTCGTTTGTCAGTATGAGAAATAAGCACAGTCGGTTCAGAGTTAGGTTGAGTCATGTCACAAACTTTATATGAATTGTTCGTTGGGTCAAGAAACCCTTCGACGAAAATCGACTAACCATTTTTCAAATATTGAATAAAGAATTGGTCTTGCTAAAAGTCCACAACCTTACATGTTTGTGTTAACTGTGTTGAAATCCCTACTCTAGCACCTAGATATCTTATTATCTAGTGATTTCCTTGCTACAAATCAGATTAACAACTAACGAAACAACATACACTGCTGGAATATTCAACTCAAATAAAGATAGGAGAAACAATAATAGAAACCAAAATCTCAAACACAATACACAAAGATATTCTACCTATCAACTAATCTTATCATTCAAATAACTTCAAAGCTTACAAGGGCTCCCTTATTAGGAAAATGGACCAAATAGAAAAGAGACAAAGTACATCAAATCCTGATTGGTTGATCTGCTGCCAAACCTATTGTATGATCTTGTATGACAACAACACAACTATTCTGCGTGACTTTTACACTGAAACTCGTGCTATTTTATGTGACCTATACCAGAATACCTGCACTGTTCTGTGGAGGTGGATCCTTTTGTTGTATGATTTTTCTCTCTCTTCCTTTGGCCTATATATCTAGATGGAATTCCTTCTCCACCTATCTAAGATATCTTTGAATCATAGTTCTTCATGATCCAACTCTCTCCATGTCAAATCAATCTCTCTCGATCAATATGTCAAGTGTCTTCCTCGTTTACCCTAGCCTTGCTTTTATAAGATTGAGTTATGACTTAACCCTAATCTCCAAAGTGATTAACAGTTGAGATTACTTCTCACCTCACTTCAACGATTATTATTTAATTCACTAATGTTAATTAAAGCATTTCTTTAAATAAAACTCAACTCACTAATAAAACACTTTACTTTAATAATTCCTTTAATTAAAGTAAAGTATCAAGGTAGAAGGCTTTGGACGATTTCCACACATCTAGACACATAGAATTGTGCATAAATACATTTCTAATTCTACCATGCATCAACACTCCCTCTTAGCGAGGAAGGTATTTCTTGAAGAGCCATCTAGAACTGGTTCTCCCTTCGACCCTAGCACAATGTCACACACATCATCCTGCTCAATAACATCCCCTCCAACTCTGTTGGTTAACTAGTTCTTGAACATTAGAAGTCACAGAATAGATGATGCTACATATCAATTCCACAAAGTTTGGAAACTTTTTTGAAGGCATGCTCTCCCTCTATGTACTCCTAGAAGCCTCCTGCTTCTAAGCATCCATCAATGTCATATCGTACCAAATCGGTCTCCTTACAGGATTGGAAGGGGATAACTCGCTCTTCCCATATGAAGGTTGACTCCCCACACTGGAAGTCTGTGAACTCTACCCATCCTTTAGATGCTCACCCTTCAAATCCTCCTGCTCTTGTCCTCTGTTACAGTGATCCAGGTGGATATTGGTGGCCTCCCACATGTTCCAACGGGCTCCTTTTGCCAGTTTTTAGTTCCAATACGTTCTTTTGTACTTCTTTGTAAATGTGGGTTATAAACTTCCTGGGTTATCTGGATCCCTACACATATTCCAGGTGGATACTGGTGGCCTCCCACCTAGTCCAACTGGCTTATTTTGTATGTTTTCATGTCAGCGTGTCTTGTTGTACTTCCAAGGTTTTTTGGAGCCCTAAACAATGTTTTTTTGGCTCACCATAGTCAAAATGTAGATGCAGTTAGAGTTTGATGGTGGAATGTGTAGTTCTCTAAAAGACCTTTCCAACGGGCTATCACATGCCTAAAATGAAGGTTGTATGCAAAATTTATGACCCCGGAAAGTTGAGGTACCAACTTACCCATAGGGGCCCACGTGACTTTTGGCCTTTCACATTCTAGGGTTAGGTTTTTGGATGTCTAGGGTTTAGGAATTCCTATTTAACATAAAAAAAGGCCTTAAAAGCCTCATTGTAATAATCTTCTTGCGAATGAGCACAACCGTCACATCTCTTATAAGAGATAAAGCTGCCACCATCCTAGCGAGTCTTGCACTCTTTATTTTTACAGTCTCTTTACAATTATTTCATTAATAGAAATCAAGTATTGTTGTATTTCTCTGTTTCTAGCAAGTTTCATGAGTATTCCATTGTAATTTCTTTTCTTTCATTTCGTTTCGAACATAATCTGGATCAATGGTATCAAAGCAGGCTTCTCTTGATCGTTTTTCAGCACATGTCCCCGACGAGGTTCGAGTATAGCTAGTTGGATCTCGAGTTTTTCTCTCTTGAGAACAATCACTCTCGCACACCCAAGAAACCCTCGATCATGGCAGAAAATAAAGATGGTGGAGCATAAGATTCTATTAACTTGTTTCTTGAGCAATCTCTCGCGCGACAGAGGGACGAAATGATGGAGAATTTTGCACACATTCTTCAACGCCCATCGATAGCAACATGCGCATCTTCATCAAGCGACCATTTTGGAGGAACCTCTCCCTTCAAGGTACAAGTTAATTTTGATATTCCCATATTTGAAGGTCAGATAGATGCGGATGCCCTAGAAAAATGGTTAAATCTATTAGAAGGTTATTTCTCTGTTGAAAATTTTTTCGACAGGGAAAATATCACCTTCGCACTCCTCAAGGCTCTCCCCCATGTCAAACATTGGCGGGAAACTTACTGGGAGAAAAGTTCCACAGAGGAATCTGAAATCTATGGGGTCAAGCCCACTTGGGAATTTTTTGTGGATGCGGTCAAAGAACAATACTATTTTGTTGATAACTATGAAGACCAGTACATGATATGGACCGCACTGTGATAGGAGAAGAACCAAACAATGTCGGAGTTCACAAATACTTTCCATACATTGCGCACCAACCTGGGTATCAAGGACTTCGAGCAACATCTAGTTCTGAAATACCGTGGGGGCTCTGCATAGGCACATCCAAACAGAAATAGATTTCCTAAACATCTCATCAATGAGAGCTACTTATTGATATGTTGTCAAAATTGAGCAGAAATTTAGGCACTAGAACAATTGGGAATTTGGGTCTGCAAATCTGGAACAACCAAAGCACGATAAAGAGGACCCTAACCAACAACCCCTAGATAACCAGTCCAAGACACAAGACAAAAAGGGTAAAGGAAATATGAAGAATGACACTGGGAAGTGGTGTGACTTCCACAAAATCCCCTGGCACAACACTGATGAATGTCGCTTGAAACAGTCATCGGTGGTCGAGGTCAAAGACATGGAGCCGAACCCTGATTCTGAATCCGATCCAGAAAATATTAAAAATATATAGATCATTGACACAGACCCCACTGCCACTGTCGAGACCGCAACAATTCAACCAGAAGAATTAGTAGATCCCGAAGAGGGGGAGCACCTCTTCCATTCACAAATGTGGGTGAAGCGGAGCCCATTGCATTTCATTGTTTATAATGTAAACCAGAAGAACCTCATCTCAACTAAGGCCATCAAACAGTTGGGGTTGTCAACAACACCACATCCGCAACCATACAACATCAAATGGCTTCACCAGGGACGAGATCTATGTGTCATCCAATAGTGTCGCCTGTCCTATGGCATCCAACCCTTCAAGGATGAGGTATTGTGTGATGTTGCCCCTCTTGATGTCTATGATGTGGTTTTGGGCCAACCATATATGTGGAGAAGTCATGTTGTCTATAAGTCTAAACCCCATAGTGTCATTATTACTCTAGGAGGTCATCTCTATAGGATACCAAAGGTAGTTTCGACTACTGCTCCACCAAAATAGTGTTGCAAGGTAGTCTCTCATACTGCAAAACTCATCCTCTTCATTGTTGGATTACTGAGAGGGGGGGGTGAATCAGTAATAACATAATTATAATCCTTTTTCTTCAAATGTTATATCAATGTAGAATTATTATCCAATAATGAGCAGTAATAAATAAACAATCACACACATACACAGTACACCAGTGTTTTACGTGGAAACCCAAATCGGGAGAAAACCACATAATGCTTATTCTTATATGTCTTGAAGAATTATATTCATTGGAAGCACCAAATTTCTTTGTTTTCCAGCTGCAACTGGAAAGAAGCTCCAACCCCCTAGTTTCTCAGGCTACAACCTGAGGGAAGCTCCAACTCCCCAAATCTCTAGCTACAACCATAAGGAGGCTACAACCCCCAATGTTCTCCAACTACAACCGGAAGGTGGCTACAACCACCTATCCTTGCCCCGTCCTGCCACCCTAAAGTAGAAGTAGAATGATGAAACCACTGTCACGCTATCATTGTGAGATATATCGTTGTAAACTTGTACCAATAAATCTGAACCATGTATCAACCATGCATCAACCTGTACCTCAACCTGTAATCAACCTGTACCATAAATAAGTGCATCAACCATGCATCAACCTGTACCATAAACAAGTGCATCAACCATGCACCAACCTGTAATCAACCTGTACCATAAACAAGTGCATCAACCATGTACCAAGTATGTACCAATCATGTGTCAACTACTCATCAACTATGGCTCATCAATATGTACCAACATCATCAACTATACACCTCATGTATGTGTCAACTCATCAACTACTTGTCTCAACCATGTACCTCAACCAAAAGTCCTCATCAATTTCATCATCCAAATCTGATTTGTAGCTCTGTAATAGACCT
>ML785346.1:800186-815220 GCA_009831015.1 Picea engelmannii
ATACCGTTACCCATCAAACAAACTTGGGTCCATTACCCAAACCTGGGGTCTCCAACTTCTCATGGCCATAACTCTCTAACCGTGAGGAATTATGTGACATTCCACATACCACTAGAAATGACATGACAAGCACTATCCATCTAGTATATTTTTCCTGACAAATTCACTTTCCTTCATCTCATTATTCCATAATTAAGCATGGGTTCTCTTATTGCACAAAGCGTCTTCCCGTGAGGGCTTTCACCATAAGGGGACCACTTTGGAGTTCATCCATATTTACTTTTTATCAACCATGACAAAACAATAATGAGTCATATTTACATCAAACACTATTGGTTCCATTACCCAAACCTTTGTGCTATGGGTCTTTCTTCAAGGGTTGACATCAATGACAACCAACCTTAATCAACATTCACAGTCTATTCAAAGGATGCACAAAAGACCGCTACAACCACTGCAGCCTCAACACCTTCTATCCAACAAAAATAGATTGTCAAAGAGAAAGAAGATATTGTTTCTTCACCTACAATGGTGCCTACACAATGTCCCATCAAACCCAAAGACAATAGGTTGGTGGAGCATATTCAACCCCACCAACAACCAGTTTGTGACAATCTTCCACAGACCAAGCAACACAACTTATCCAACAAAGCATGTAGCTCACCAAGATTCAGATTCATAACATGTTTTTCCCTCTTCCCTGAGCCCTCAATGCAATGGATACCATTGCTTCCTAAGGGGGAGGATTGATCCAGGTGGATATCAGTGGCCTCCCACCTGTTCCAACATGATCCTTTTTCCAGTTTTTAGTTCAACACATTTTTTTGTACTAATTTGTAATTGTGGGTTCTACCAGGGTTGTCTGGAGCCCTACACATCTTACAGGTGGATACCGGTGGCCTCCCATCAAGTCCAACTGGTGTATTTTGAATGTTTTCATGTCAACATATCTTGTTGTACTTCCAAGGTCGTTTTGGAGCTCTAAACAATGATTTTCTGGATCACCACAGTCAAACTGTAGACTGAGTCAGAGTTTGACGATGAAAAGTGTAGTTCTCTGAAAGACCTTTCCAACGGGCTTTCATGCGCCTAAAACAAAGGTTGCATACAAAAGTTACGATCCTGGGAAGTTAAGGTACCAACTTACCCATAGGGGCCCACATGACTTTTGGCGTTTCACCTTCTAAGGTTAGGTTTTTGTATGTCTAGGGTTTTGGCATTCCTGTTTAACATTAAAAAGGCCTTCAAAGCCTCATTGTAATCATCTTCTTGTGAATGAGGGCAGCCGTCATATTTCTTCTCATAGATAAAGCTGCCACCATTCTAGCGAGTCTTGCACTCTGTATTTTTACAGCCTCTTTACAATTCTTTTATTAATAAAAATCAATTATTGTTGTATTTCTCTGTTTCTGACAAGTTTCATGAGTATTTCATTATAATTTCTCTGCTTTCATTTTGTTCCGAACATAATCCAGATCACACAAATATCAATCCAAGATCCCCTTGGATCCTCCTACATGCTTGCCTTACAACCTATATAACCTGCCCTCTTTGACACTAATGTTGACTATTGTGTCACGGATAGCTCCCTCTGAACATATGAGTACTTGGGCTCTCTGGAATGTCATGGTAAAACCCCTATCCTCCAAAACTGAAACCGAAAGCAAGTTATTCTTTAGTACTGGTACATAAAGCAGATCCCGGGATTCTAACAAACCCCTTGACTCAAGTTGGAACATAACAATTCCCTTCCCCTTCACAACATACTTGGCATCATCACCAAGCCCCACATGGGTCCCTGAGTCCTCTGTTAGACTGTTGAATAGCTCTCGTTCTTCTGTCATATGATTAGGACCACCATTTTCCAAGTACCAAGCATTCATTGAGTGGGTATCAGTGGAGAGGTAGGATAACATTGAGGATTCCTTCTCAAAATTTGTTGCAAACTCATCAAGTTGCTTCTCTGCTAATTCTGCATATTTCCTTTACCCTTCTTCTTCTCTGGACACTAAGATGCATAATGTCCATTCTCATGACATGAGAAACACTTTATTTTACTCAAGTCTGTCTTCTTCCTTGGCTGTGATGATCCTCCATCATTGTTACTCTTCTTGCTATAACTCTTTCCTTTTCCCTTCTTTGTATTACCAACAAGAGCCAAGTTCTCATCACTACTTCCCTGCTTGTTGCTTTTAAACTCCTCCCGAGTCTCTTCCTGGATGTAATCATTCCAAATCCTCTGCCAATCTGGGAGATTTTCCTAAGCGTAGACTCCTTTGACAAATGGTTCCCAAGACTTCAAATGACCATTCAATGCCACATTCACGAGCTCTATGTCCTCCGTTTTATCCCTTACGGCTGCAAGTTGATCACTTACCTGTGTGATCCTCATGAAATAACTGGTAACATTGTCAAATATAGACATCTATATTGATCTGAGTTTATTTCTTAAGACCATCTTCCTATTCATGTTAGTTGATCCAGGTGGATATTGGTGGCCACCCACCTTTTCCAACTCGCTCAAAACAAATTTCTGGCAATTTTGGCAATTTACTATTTTTAGTAGTTTTTAACTTCTAGGGCCAAGTTTTTTGGGATTGAGCTTCTCAATAATAATCAAAGGCTCTGATTGAGCCCCCAAAATGAATCTCCTCGACGATACCTTTCCAATGAACTATCGTGCGCCCCAAATAGAGATCGTATGCCAAAGTTACGCCCCCGGGAAGTTGTTACACCAAACTAACCAAAACGAGGTCCACAAAACTATTGGATTTTCATCCTCCACGGTTAGAGTTTTGGATTTTATTTATGATAAAAAGGCCTTTGGAGCCTCATTGTAAAATCATCTTCTTGCAAATGCGATTAGCCATCACATCTCTTCCCATAGATAAGCTACCACAATTCTAGCGAGTCTTTCACTCTGTATTTTTACAGTCTTTGTATGTTTTTGCTCATTAATAGAAAATTGTGTATTACTGTATCTATGTGTTTATGGTTGCATCTCTGATACATTTATGTTATATTATTGAATATCTGCAATATCTCTGTACATTTATTTATTATATCTCCGCTCTCATTTCGTGCCGAAAATAATCTGGATCAGTGGTATCAGAGCAGACCGCTCTTGATAATTTTTCAGTGCATGTCTCCGATGAGGTCCGAGTATATCAATTCGAGTCTCGAGCTTTTCTCTCTTGAGGATAATCACTCTCACACGCCCAAGAAACCCTCCATGGTAGAAGAAAAGAAAAACGACAAAGTAGACAATTCTATTAATTTGTTGCTCGAGCAAGCTCTCACGCGACATAGGGACGAAATGAAGGAGAATTTTGTCCACATCCTTCAATGACTGCCAATAAAAATAGGCGCATCTTCATCAAGCAACCACTTTGGAAGCACCTTGCCTTTTAAGGTACAAGTTAATTTTGATATTCCCATATTTGAAGTATAGATAGATGCAAATGCCCTAGAAAAATGGTTAAATCTACTAGAAGGTTATTTCTCTGTTCATAATTTCTTCGACAAGGAAATGATCACCTTCGTACTCCTTAAGTCTCTCCCCCATGTCAAACATTGGTGGGAAGGTTACTGGGAGAAAATTTCAATAGAGGAGTCTGGAATATATGGGGTCGAGCCCACTTGGTATTTTTTGTGGATGCGGTAAAGGAACAATATTACCATGTTGGAAACTATGAGGACAAGTACATGAGATGGACCACACTGAAGCAAGAGAAGGGCCAAGAAATTATGGAGTTCATGAATACCTTCCATACCTTGAGCACCAAGCTGGGTATCAAAGACTTTGAACGACATTTGGTTTTGAAATACCATGGGGCTTTACACAGATACATCCAAACTGAAATGGATTTTCTGGACATCTCATCACTCGGTCGTGCTTATCGATATGATGTTAACAAACAAGAGTTTGGGTCTATAATTTTGCAACATCCAAAGTATGATAAAGACGACCCTAGAAAATAGCCCCCGAAAACCAGTCCAAGCGACAAGAAAAGAAGGGTCACATAAAGACGAAGAAGGACACCGGAAAATGGTGTGATTTCCACAAAATCTCCTGGCACAACACTAATGAATGTCACTCAAAACAATCATTGGTGGCCGAGATCAATAAAAATTAGCCAAAACCTGATTCAAAATCCGATTCTGAAAATACTAATAGAAGACAGATCATCAACGCAGACCCCACTGCTGTTTTTGTGACCACAACAATTCAATGAGAAGAACCAACATATCCTGAAGAGGGGGAGCACCTTTTTCATTCATAAATGTGGGTGAAGGGCACCCCGCTGCATTTTATTGTTGATAGCGGAAGCCAGAAGAACCTCATCTCAGCAGAGGTCGTCAAACAATTGGGATTGTCGACAACACCACACCCACAACCATACAACACTGGGTAGCTTCGCCAGGGATGCGATCTTCGTGTCAGCCAACAGTGTCGATTGTCATACGACATCTAGCCCTTCAAGGATGAGGTATTATGTGATGTTGCCCCACTGGATGTCTCTAGTGTTCTCTTGGGCCAACCATATATGTGGAAGCGTCATGTTATTTATGAGTCTCGACCCCGTAGTGTCATTGTTACTCTGGGGGGTCACCTCTACAGGATACCAAAGGTAATTATGAATATTGTCCCACCTAAACAGTGCCACAAGGTAGTATCTCATACTACAAAATTAAGCTTCTTCACAGTCTGTTCAAAGTGTGAACAAAAGAACACCACTGCAGTCTCAGTCCAAGCATCTTCTATCCAATAGAAGCGGGTCGACAAGATTGCAGCAAAGTATAAAGATTCCTTCTACACATAGGCATCTCATGTAGCCAGATTGGTTAAAAAGGTCCAACCCTTCCAGCCACAGGTTCGTGACAACCTTCAAAAAGCTAAGCAACACAACTTCTCCAACAAGGCAAGCAACTCATCAAAATGCAGATTCAACAAACTCTTTTCTCTCTCCCCTGAGAACTCAACGCAGTGGAGACCATTGCTTCCTAAGGAGACAATATTGATCTAGGTGGATATCGATGGCCACCCACCTTTTCCGACTCGCTCAAAACAATTTTCTGGCAATTTTGGCAATTTACTATTTTTAGTAGTTTTTAACTTCTGGGGCTATTTTGAGGGCCTAAATGAAGGTTTTCGAGATCGGGCTTCTCAATGATAGTTGAAGGCTCAAATTGAGCCCCCAAAATGAATCTCCTCGACGATACCTTTCCAACGAGCTATCGTGCACCCCAAACGGAGATTGTATGCAAAAGTTACACCCCCGGGAAGTTGATACACCAAACTACCGAAAACGAGGTCCACAAAACTGTTGGCTTTTCATCTTTTGGGGTTAGGGTTTTGGATTTTCTTTATGATAAAAAAGGCATTTTGAGCCTCATTGTAAAATCATATTCTTGCAAATGCGAGTATGTTACACCTCAAAATTACTCGCATCTTGTTCGCAAGTGTCGCATCTTGACTATAGGTGTTGTAAGTGTCAAAAACATCATACTGCCATCTTGCCTATGTCGTGCCTCTGACGACATCATGAAGACACTTAAGACACCTCAAAGGATAGTTTGGAAGAAGAGAAATCACTTGATAGGAGGTACAATCTTTTTACCATTGGAAAAACCACTCAAAAAATGAATTTTGGAGAGGAGCGCTCCCCTACCCACTGTCAGGGAGTGATGGCGCTCCCTGAGCCTCTTTGGAGGAGTGCTTGAGCGCCCTGTGCACCCTTATGGGGGAGCGCTACCCTCTTTTTAGCAAATTCTGGGTTTGTTGAGGCAAATAAGGGAAGAATCCCTCAATTCCTTAAGGTAGTTGGATTCGAATAGATGGTCAAGGCATGATCTTAGGGGAGATCCTCAACTGAAGGAGAGGAATCCTCAACTTATCCCAAATATCTCTCAAATGGTTGGACCTCTCCAAGGTTATATAAGGAGGCCTTCTCATGGTGAAAGGGGGAATGACAATTGACAATCACATCTAACCTATGATCTCATGAGTGAGATGTCATCAAAGCAATCAGTGGAGATTGATTGAGCAAAGGGGTTGGACAAGGAGAATTGGAAGAGGTTGTTGCACCTTCATTCAAAGGATTGTAAGTACTTTTACTTGTTCTCATTAATATAATCAATGCTTGGCCTATTTCTTTCAAACTTGTGCTTGTTCCATATGAGTTTGTCTGTAGTAGATGGATCTATGATTGAGCTAATCTCAGTAGAGTAGGAAGTCCATTGTATCTTTGTTTGTCTTACAAGATCTATCAGGGAGCTCAGGATCGAAGCTCAATCAGGAATTTCCTAGGACAAACGTCACTAATAAGGTACATATCTTTCTCCTTCTCTTTCATTCATTAGCTTGATAAGATCTAAAAGGAAGTCAGTGTCCATGTTAAGCATTTTTTGTCTTGGCCTTAGAAGTCTAGAGACCAAGAGGGAATCCACTTGTCCGCAGGGGGATTCACCTACAACATAAATTGGCGACTCCACTGGGGAGGAGCTCTGATTTTGGTTTCCATTCCCAGATCTTGTTTTGGCCCTTTTCCCACTGATTTGAATGTCTCTGATCCTTAGGTTTGATTGTTGGCTCTTGGATTTATCTTAAACACGGAATTTTGCATTCTTCCTAAGTTTTTTTTTAGTTTCTGGGCATTTCTCTGAGCTTTTGCAGCAGAGCGCTCCCCTGCCCTTACCACCAGAGCGTTGGCCCTCCCTCTGTGTCCCCTTTTGGGGGAGTGCTACCCCCTTTTTCTGCAAAAATCTTCTTAGGAGTGGTTTTTTCTCAGTCTTTTTGCTATTTCATCTGCTCAGGGTTTATGCTATCTTAGTGTGTCCTTGTTTAGCCTCCAATTATTTGATTTCTAAGTATTACTCATCTCTTTCTTGGATTTTTAACATTTGTCCTTGCTTTGCAATAACTCTTTGTCTTTGTTGACCTAGAGTTAACTTGTTGTTTTCTTCTCCTTTATCTGATTGAGTGAAAACTTTTGTGAGGAAATCCAAAGGTCTGTGAACTTTTCCTTTGATCTTTGAGGTCAACTTTCCATCATTTCTCTTTTGTTTGAGGTTTTTGGTTCTTGTTTGCAATTTGGTTATCTTTGTCCTTCTTGTCTATTTCATGATGAGAGTGTATTTTTTGTTTTGTGTGAAGTTTGCTTCTGATTGTTTAATCTTGAAGTCTGATTGACATTTAAAAGTCTTGCATTTGATTATCATTCACATATAAGCAAAAGGACATATTTTAGTGATTGCTTTGGATATTAGAAGGCATTTTTGAATTTTTTTAGCATTACATCGGATTTGAGTGAGAAACAAATTGATTGAGGACATTGCATATTAGTGTTTGATAGTGAAAACAACTTTCTCTCTTTCCCTTAGATAGCCATTCATCAAAATAAACGATTGCTTATCATATTCTTGTGCATTTTTGGGAATTGAGTCATCATACCATCAGTTTCATTGTCATACACCCTTTGAGTAAAGAACAACCATAAAATCAATGCTAATTAAAAATTATCTAGAACATTTTTGTTTTTAGGATCTTCCACCAACATTAGACTAGGATTGGCACTTTGGATTAGGCTGTGAGTACAACTCTCCAAAGTTTTCAAAACGAACATTAGCATCCTGAGATAGGGAGAGTCAAATCCAATTGTCGTATAGGCTTTCTAGGATCCCCCTCTCACACAGGGGTTACACACGAGGTCGCATTCGGGTGAGTTACAAAGATTATTCCTCCGTGGTTCAATTGTTTGTAGTGGTCAGATCGTATATTGGGGGTCACTTGAAGGTATACCCACGATTATGTGTGGGAGCCTCTCGAGTTGATTTCAAACTTGTTATCCTACCCATACATTCAGATCGGACTATTGACTATACCCGCCAGGGGCTGACTACGAGTTGGTGTTCGTAGTTGCCATAATCCTTAGGTACTTACACGAGGCGATAGTGAAGGGAAGTCTCACTGTACCTAGGATAGACATTGGTCAAACTCACTCAGGCTCCTTGGAGGGTAAATCCACAATTACTGCGTGGAAGCTTGCACCAAGGTGAAAGTACGTTAAGCAGGTCACCATTGTAACTATTCCACCATATCCTAGCCCCTTCTTGACTTGATCACACAACATTGGATTTCATCACCAACTAGTACGATCATCGAGATAAGTTTTGTTTGCTTGGTTTTGATTCTTAGATTTTATTAGTGTATGATGTTTCTTTTTGTTAGCTGGCCCTAGATTGTTAACATGTACTGTTATTCTCCAAAATTGAGCTTATAGACGATAAAGGTCTTCGTCGATCACGTAGGATGCAAGGGCTGCCTCTGGAAGGCTACCAACCCTTACCTCCTAACCCTCCAGAAGACAACTACCGTGGAGAGGTAGAAAATCAATCTAACGCTGGGAGTGTTGTTGCTCCTCCATTAGATAACTCAGAAGGCGCTTTGGTTACGGTTGAGAATCCCACTCCTCGCACTACATTTGTGTCAGTAACCCCTATCAAACCACTTTTTCTTCATTTAGACTCCCTTGGGAACGTCATAGACGAAGAGGTCCCACAATTACCTGCGAGAGCTTTTACCGAGACATATATGGGATCCACAGAACCAACCTTCAGTGATGAGTATAGGACTCTTGTTCGTCCTACCACTACAGTAGATACAAATCCCACACCTGCTCATTCTGTATGGAGGACTTCATCAGGGCGCGATCTTTATGAGTATTTTGAATCCTTTCGACAACCCTTTCATCCTCATGACCCTCCTAGTGAAACATGACCATCTAGTCAAACTATGAATCACCCCATCAATTAGGTCATTAACCCTACGGTTGCATCAACACAAGTCTATCCTAATGTTGGACTCATCACCTCTACTCATTCCCAAGGCACTTCGATCCCTACCCTCGCTTTTACAAACTTTCACTCTACAGCTCCACATGTTCTGCACGATCCGGCCGGGACATCTTTGCACCAGAGAATGCAGACCCTTACCATCCAAATACAACCGACTAGAGGGAAAAAACCATCTAGCGGACCTATCCCTCCTGGAGGACCACCATTCTATGGCGAGCCTACCCCTCCCGGGGGACAACTTCCTTTTCATGCTCCTACTGGAGGGTAACCTCCCTTTGTCAGTCATACCCCGGTCGTTAATCCACCATTGGCAGGGGGGCAACCTTCGTTTGTTAGAAACCCTTTACAATCCTGGGGAGTATCTTCAGGAGGCACTTTTACCCAACCCCACATTGGGGGGCACTCATATCATAACCCACAAGGAGGAGTATCAAATCTTGTTCCTTCCGGAACATCTTATGGACAACCTTATCTGGGTGGCATCCCAAACACCACCTGGAGTTCTCAGGGACAACAACCTTATCCTCCTCATGGGTCTAATGTGTATCTGCCTCCGGGATCTACTCCTTACCATCCTCAAGGGAAAAATGTTTATCCTCCTTATGGGCAATCAAATCACCCGACTTATAATTCTCAGAACCCACCAAGTTATGCAAATGTTTCTCATCCATCATCAAATCCTGCTTATCCTGGCCAACAACAACCGTATGGAGGACCTACTGGTTACAACTATCCACCTAACCCAGTTTATGGTCCTACTAGTGTTCCTATGCCTCACCAGTATCATCCGCAAATTAACCGACAACTACCTTTCCTTGTAACTTTGGATCTCCCAGACTTGTCTCAGTTGACTAATGATCCTATTTTTCATTCACCAGTTTGGCCAGTTATCCCAGCTAAACTTCCTTCCGATATTCTGAAATTTGACAGAAAATAAGATCCAAATAACCATGTGATGACTTTCCATTTGTGGTGTTCATCAAACTCCCTCGTGGATGATTCTATATGTTTGCGTCTTTTCCAACAAACACTTACAGGCTCAGCAACAAAGTGGTATATTGAACTACCACGTGCTTCTTTTCATGATTTCAACTCCCTTGCCATGTCTTTCCTCACGCACTTTCAACTACCTATTCGCTATGAGACGGGTACTGAACTCTTGACCTCCCTTCGTCAAACTGACTGTGCATATCTCTGACCATATTCATGAGTGGAGACGACGACGAAGGATGATCAAGGTAATCATTCTTGACATATTATTGGCGGAATGGTTTACTAAATCACTTTTACCCCCGATCGCTCGCAATGTCGCTATGGGTGGTGCAATCACCGAGGAAGAAACCATTGCTCGGGATCAGTACTTAGATTTGGTTCATTCCCAATCTGGTACATTGTATGATTTGCTTCCAAATGTTGCTCGAGCTAATACATATCCATCCAAACCGTCATCCTCATCTCATGCAGATAGTGTTATCGGTTCCATCAAAACTCAATCTACTTCCCAACAAACCACACTCTCCTCTACCTCCCCTCAAACTAAGATTTATGAGGTGAATGCAGTTCAATCTGCCCCTTCACAATAATCTGGAGATAAGAAGAAGACAAAGAATAAATCAAAAAATACTAATAACAATGAACAACCAAATAATCAAGCTCAAACACCTGCTATTGAAAAGCAGCCACAACAGAAACTGAAATTCCCGTGTATCATTTGTGGTGATGATCACTACACTCGAGACTGTCCACATCACAATGAAGTGGCCAAACTTTTCCAGGGAAATTCACAACCTCCTGTGCTTACTCAGTGTTTTCCACAACAACAATCCATAGTTTCTCAAACCCCCTCTCCCGGGGGAAGTTCTAGCCATCCTCATGATGAGGCCTCAACGAGTGCACATATTTATATGTTTAATGGGATTAATTTGAACACTCGATCTAAGACATACGACACACCAGGTAACCCTAACAAAGGAAAAGACACTAACGGTACCGGTACTTTACTGAATCCATCACCATCCTCCGTTAGTCTTCCATCAGTTAATCCTTCGTCTAGATCACTTTAGATTGAGAAACCTACGTTCGACTCTATCTTACGCCCTCCTAAGAGCATTATCCGAAAAGCTACCTTTAATCCTAGTTCACGTGCTATGTCTGCATTAGAAATCCTACAGCACTGCCCCAGTCAACGTAGAATGCTCTTGGATACTATTGGTGCTGTTGATCCTGAGTCATCCAACCATATCATGTTTAACCTGGACAATTATGCGTCTCGACTCTCCCACCAACTTGCTTTCCAAGTTGATGTTGTTGTTCATAATCAACAAATCCACTGAACTATTCTGGATGAGGGAGCCTCAACTTGTGTCACGTCTTTAGCATGTTGGAAAGGTTTAAAATTACCCGCACTTAACAAATCCCCAATGATGTTACGCCCCTTCGATGGGCAAGGTTTCCATCCCCATGGGCTTTTACAGTCCCTGCCCATCCAATTGGGTGGAAAAACTGTCACTATTGATGTTGAGGTGGTCGATGCTCCCTTCGATTACAACTTGTTACTTGGAAGAAGTTGGTTTTATGCTATGACTGTTGTTGCCTCGTCGGTCTTTCAATGTGTACAATTTCCTAGGCAAAATTGTCACTATTGATCAGTTGGATTTCTGCACGACCGATGCTCGCGCTCCCGCTACCAACAATATTCCTTTCTTGGGAGACCACAAGATCACGTATGAAACTGTTGGTGTTGGCTTACTGAAAAATTCTAGCCTCATGGATACCTTCCCTACACCACTTCCACCGACTACACATCATATTTCCACCGTCGATATGATTTCGACTGTGGCTTCTCAATATTTGGAATCATCTGACCCTTGGATTGTACCTAGTCCGTTGGAATTCGATGCACTAGGTGACACCGTGCCACTTAGTTCAACCGAAACATCATACGTTTCTATCTAATCCACTTCTCCCTCGTCAGATGACCAACATCTATTGGCACCCAACAATTACTCGATGCCATCACGGTTAAGTTCCTTGTCGTCTACAATCGACTACATTTCCCCAATTTTTCCTTCTGATGCATCTATTAAGGAAATGTTGAGCATTAACAAGCTACCTCGAGATGATAACCATCATCGATCCTCTTTTCTTCCCCCTTGTGAAGAAATTTGGGCAGATATACATTCTATTTCCCCTCCTGCTGTCGATTTTCCATCGTCTCCCATGTCTTCAACTTCCGACAACTTGGATCCAATCGTTGACATGGTGATCTCTTCGGTAGGGCTATTGGAGCCTAATCTCTTACCCATGTCACGACCCTCAACATGTGTTCCTTCCAGAGTGATTTTCTTCCATCCAGTGAAGATCTCTTGGAAGCCATGAATGAATTTTATCCCTTGACATGGTGTTCTTCCAGAGAGTTATTCTCTTGGAAGCCATGATCAAGAAGAGTCCATGAGCATAGTTTCTCTTCTCTGTTGCAAGCTCATTAAAAAAATGAAACAGAGGTCACGAGCACAGTTTCTCTTCTCTGTGGCAAGCTCGTTAAAAAATGAAACAGAAGCTTTGAGCATAGTTTTCCTCTCTGTAGCAAGCTTGTTAAAAAATGAGACATTCACCTCTTTTGAACCTTAATTTCATCCACCCTTATTCTTTTTCTCCATCTAGTAGAGAAATTGGTGACAAACTCAAAGTCAATGAATGAATTGAATCTTGGAGGGCATGTCTCTAGCTTTTGATGATCATTCTGGAGTTAAGCCACTAGCTTTAAAGCTGGGGGCATACCGAGCTTAGTCTTTGTTCTTTCTCGTGCTCGTAAATCCATGAGAATGCAACCAGGTAAAATTTTATCTCTTTTTCAGACCTGCATGGATAAATGAAAAAGGAACCCCCTGGAGTCGTCTTTGAGCTCTTTTCAGACTCTCTAAACATGAAAAAATTGCTGAGTGATTTTGCTTCCTTTCCCACTCGTTAAAAGGTTTGAAAAGGCGTCTTTAGATTGATAATTTATCTCTTTTTCAGCCTCGTGAGACTAACATTATGAAAAAGGACAACATTGGAGTCGTCTTTAAGTTCTTTTCAGACTCTCTAAATATGAAAAACCACCGAGTTTACCTTCCCTGGACTCGTTAAACGATCATACATTGAAGGGCCCATATGGGACCAAACCCTTACTTCTTCTAGTTCGTTAAACAAAGGAAGAGGGACTACCGAAGGTGAGTCATATCGAGCATGTGTTACCCTCCTCGAGCTCGTTAAATTAAAAAGAGGTACTCGTCTATCTGGACAGGGGAAAAATTGAAAGAAGCAAGCCAAGCAATTTTTGAGAACTCTACCAGTAACTCTTACGGTCGCCCTTGAACACGACACTTTGTCTTTGCACGCATTTTAATCCGTTGAACCTCTGCACTGAGCCAATCCTCTGAGTTTCTTTTACTCCTTTGGGTCACCTGATGAAAGTCATAGCATCCACTGCATCATCAAGTGTTGGTCCATGTCATGTTTTTGCTATCGTACCTCAATGTTCAAGGGAAGTATCTGCCTCGAGAGTCAACCATCACAAATATCTTATTTCAATACCCGTGTCAGTCCATGTTCATTTGATCTACCAATTACATCTCTGTGTCAGTTTCGTGTCGTTGATGGGGGATACATCAAGGCCCTCCTTCGACGAGTCTATTCCTGTCAACTTCAACACATTATCTAGGAGCTAGACTTAGAAACCAGTTAGTACCTTGGGACCTGCATGCCTCAATGGCAGGCCTCCTCATGTCCAACAGTGGGTTTACACCATTGACCTTTGATCGGATGATTCCATGGATGTTCGACTTCAGCTCATCTATTCACATTCGTCGGAATGTACTAGAGTACCTTGGGAATCATTGACATCAATGGTGATTTCCCTCGCGCTTGTTAACGGTTTACATCATTGACCGGTAATCAAGTGGTTTTTGCCATGTTCGACATCAAGACATCTATTCACATGGTTAGATTCATACTACATTGAGATCGGTAAGAAGACCTTGGGTTGAGTCATCACTCTTATATGTACTTTGCCCAGGTTGCGAAGGAGTTCTCTTGAACTATGACACATATACTGTTACATAGATCCACTTTGTATTGGTCATGGCTATGTCTTGTCATTTCGTAGATCAACTGTGTATTCTTCGTGGCTACGATCGATTCAGGTCATAGGAGTATAGATCCACATTGTATCTGCAGTGGCTATACCATTTTGTCAATATAATTATGGATCCACAGTGTATTGTACGACGACCATACCTAAAAAGTCTTTATCATTCAAGCATAGGTATGCCTGCCTTGGGTTTGAAACATGTCATAATATTTGTTTGATGGTTGTGTGCAGCTTTTTCCGGTTTCTCTGTGTCCATACCCTTGCTCGAAAAAGTCTACAAAGTACTTCAGTCATCATCATCTTCTAACTTCATACTTTGGGGGGCAATCTGTTACACCTCAAAATTACTCACATCTTGTCCGCAAGTGTCGCATATTGACTATAAGTGTTGTAAGTGTCAAAAACATCATACTGCCATCTTGCCTATGTCGTGCCTCTAATGACATCATGAAGACACTTAAGAGACCTCAAAGGATAGTTTGGAAGAAGAGAAATCACTTGATAGGAGGTACAAGCTTTTTACCATTGGAAAAACCACTCAAAAAATTAATTTTGGAGAGGAGCGCTCCCCTACCCACTGTCAGGGAGTGCTAGCGCTCCCTGAGCCTCTTTGGGGGAGTGCTTGAGTGCCCTGTGCACCCTTATGGGGGAGCGCTACCCTCTTTTTAACAAATTCTGGATTTGTTGAGGCAAATAAGGGAAGAATCCCTCAATTCCTGAAGGTAGTTGGATTCAAATAGATGATCAAGGCATGATCTTAGGGGAGATCCTCAACTGAAGGAGAGGAATCCTCAACTTATCCCAAAGATCTCTCAAGTGGTTGGACCTCTCCAAGGTTATATAAGGAGGCCTTCTCATGGTGAAAGGGGGAATGACAATTGAGAATTACATCTAACCTATGATCTCATGAGTGAGATGTCATCAAAGAAATCAGTGGAGATTGATTGAGCAAAGGGGTTGGACAAGGAGAACTGGAAGAGGTTGTTGCACCTTCATTCAAAGGATTGTAAGTACTTTTACTTGTTCTCATTAATATAATCAATGCTT
>ML785346.1:815270-848221 GCA_009831015.1 Picea engelmannii
TGTTCTCATTAATATAATCAATGCTTGGCCTATTTCTTTCAAACTTGTGCTTGTTCCATATGAGTTTGTCTGTAGTAGATGGATCTATGATTGAGCTAATCTCAGTAGAGTAGGAAGTCCATTGTATCTTTGTTTGTCTTACAGGATTTATCAGGGAGCTTAGGATCAAAGCTCAGCCAGGACTTTGCAAGGACAAGCGTCGCTAATAAGGTACATATCTTTCTCCTTCTCTTTCATTCATTAGCTTGATAGGATCTAAAAGGAAGTCAGTGTCCATGTTAAGCACTTTCTGTCTTGGCCTTAGAAGTCTAGAGACCAAGAGGGAATCCACTTGTCCGCAGGGGGATTCACCTACAACAGAGTAGCCATCACATCTCTTGTCAAAGATAAGCTACCACCATTTTAATGAGTCTTTCACTTTGTATTTTTACAGTCTTTGTACGTTTTCACTCATTAATAAAAAAATGTGTATTACTGTATCTTTGTGTTTATGGTTGCATCTCTGATACATTTATGTTATATTATTGGATATCCACGATATCTCTGTACGTTTCTTTATTATATCCTTGCTTTTGTTTCGTGCTGAAAATAATCCGGATCATTAGTGCTCTAGAATAAACTTACCAAGGCATCAAACATCTCTTTGGTTGTCTTCTTCTCGGATAGGTAAGGAATTAGATGATCCTTTACTGAATCTAAGACTACCCTCTCATCTAAGAGGATCCGTCGGTGGAGCAACTACTTTGTCCACTAACTCCCAAAGGTCATACTCCTTTAACGCTAAAGTTACTCTTGGTTTTCAAGATAGGAAGTTGGATGCTCCATCTAATCCGTCTTCAACTTCCAGAGGTGTTGCTACAATCCCTTACACCTGATAAGTTGCCCTAAAAATAACATGTTGCTGAAACTTCCCCCGTACTAACCTGTACGGCCTTTGCCCGTGCTATTTGCACTAATTGCGGGACCTATATGTTGATATTCGCGTTGTTTTGCATGACGTGTATGCTAATACTCGCAATGTTCTGTGTGACCTGTAACAAAATACCCACACTGTTCTATGTGACCTGTAACAGAGTACCCGCGTTGTCCTCGACGACGATTCGATTGCAGTACAATTGTTTTCTTGAAAACAGTCCTTCGGTTTTTTCTTGTTGGTTATGGATCTAAGATTTGGCTGCCTCTCAAAGCGATTTCTTTAATGCCATGTTGAAATCCTTACTTTGACACCTATGTATCTTGTTATCTAGTGATTTCCTTGCTGCAAATCAGATTAGTAGCTCACAAAACAACATACACTGTTGGAATATTCAACTCAAATAAAGATAGCAAACACAATATTGGAAACGAAAATATCAAACACAATATAGAAAGATATTTTTCCCATCAACTAAGCTTATCATTCAAATAACTTCAAAGTTTACAAGGGCTCCCTGACTGGTAAAATGGCCTAAATAGAAAATAGACAAAGTACATCAAAACCTGACTGGCCGATCTATTGCCTAACCTGTTGTATGATCTTGTACGACAACATCATGACTATTATGCTGATACCTGCACTATTAAGCGCTATATGCACAATTGTTACGCTGAAACCCATGTTGTATTGCGCGAGCTATACCAAAATACCTGCACTATTCTGTGACAACTGATCCTTCTGCTGTACGACTGTTCTCTCTCTTCCTTTGGCCTATATCTCTAGATTGAAGTCCTTCTCCACATATCTAAGATCTCTTTGAATCACAGTCCTATGTGATCCAACTCTATATATGTCAAATCAATCTCTCTCAATCAATCTGTCAAGTGTCTTCCTCCTTTACCCTAGCCTTGCTCTTACAAGATTGAGTTATGACCCAACCCCAATCTGCAAAGTGACCGACGGTTGAGATTACTTCTCACCTCACTTGAGATCAACGACTATTATTTAATTCACTAATGCTAATTAAAGCATTTATTTAAATAAAACTCAACTCACTAATAAAAACACTTTACTTTAATAATTCCTTTAATTAAAGTAAAGTATTAGGGTAGAAGGCTTTGGATGATTTCCACGCATCTAAACACATAGACCTGTGTGGAAATACTTGTCCGATGCTACCATGCATCAACAAACTGAGAAACATACAACATATTGGCATTAAGGCAATTCTCCCATCTCGACAAGAAACATCACCTTGACCAACAATATCGAGAGCAAAGTCATTAGCAACATAAATCTTCCTCTCCTCAACTTCATTTAAGGAGGTGAACAAGGAAGCATCCTTAGCCATGTGATGAATGCACCCAAAGTCGACTACCCATTCATTCTGTGCATAGCGAGACAACAAGGCTTGAGAAGTTATGACTTGGAAGGTGAAATTATCAATGGGCCGACGAACATCAGACATGTTTCTTTCAAGGCGTTTAACCTTCTCCTCTAAATTGTCTCTCTTTTTGTAGCATACCTTCTCCACATGTCTGGTCTTTCCACAATACTGACATGTCTTCTTCTTTCGACTTTGACGGGTTGAATCTGTCTGCCCTTTAGGTTTCTGGTCGAGGCATCTAGATCTCTGTATAGGGGTATCAAACCATCATCTTTCCTTGTGATTCCACTTGCCCTTTCCCTTGAGCAAGTGGGCTTGATGTTTACCACCAAGCTTGCCTTCATCAAGCAATATGTGTTGATCAATGATCAATAGACTACATAAAGCTTCAAACCTGTAATCTTTATCATCTTTCATGCATGCTTGCTAGTTGGTGCAGAAAGTTGAAACGAACACGTCGAATGGCATTCTCAAATTCATCAGGACCAAATTGATGAGTTGTCCATCTTTCTTATGATAATTCTTTCCACCTTCGCCCAATTTCCACTGTAGTTCCTTAACACGCGCCAAATAGTCCTCTATTATGTCAAAAGAATGAGGAGCGAGAGAGATCATCTCTTTCTCCAATTGCATGATGTGGCTTTCATCGACTATGTCGAACAATGGCTTCAACTTCTTCCAGACTTGATGAGGCTAGTTGATTCCACTGATGTGAATATGAATCTCTCGTGTGATATAGGTCGTGATGATCCCTACAACCTCATCCTTCTTTCCATCAACAATGAATTTTGCCTGATCACATGTTGGATTTGGAATCACAGTCTTCGTATACTGCCACAGTCATTTACTCTTCAGTAGGGTTTCCATGTATGATGCCCATATTGCATAATTTGATTCGTTCAGGATTATAGGATCGATCTTCAAAGCCATCTTCGATATATAGATAAATCAGATCTGTTTCCACAAGTTACAGTTTGCAAATCAGCGGCCCAAAGTCAATAACACAACATATCATACTTAACAAGATTTGCAGACAACATACGAGGTTTCAAACCATCGGCTCTGATACCATGTTGGGGATTGGGTGTAACTTGATATGAAACAAACAAACATAATTGTAGATAATCGAAGAGAAATAAATTTTCAAAGACAAAGGGTGGTGTCTAAAGACACCGTTACAACACTTAAGCACAACGCATTGTGACAAGAACATCACAATGCATATTAGACATCTTGTACACAACAACAATATCGACATGATCATAATGACCCATCATGGCTGCTATTTATAGCTTCAAGATCTAATCAACTTCATTGAAATCAAGAGAATCTTGTCCACATGTAATCATTGGTGGTTAGAATTGACTCCGTCAGATACATGTTGTCTAGACGACTCGACAAGGATGCTCGACTCGACCGTCTATGCTTCCAACTTGTACTCGATTGCTCCACTGGTCGATCCACCGACTGTCCAACCGACAGGCTCATCACCTACTCGACTAACTGATGTAGATAGCTGGTCGATTGCCTGACCGACTATTTCCAAATGTAGGTGGACTGCCTGATTGACTAATTCCAAGAGAAGTGTGAGAACCATTAGAACTTGATGTTCCAATAGTTGGCTAACTAGAGCATCTTGTGAAATTGATTGGAACTAGGTGGAATTGATCGAAATTCAAATAATCCCTTCTTGTAGTTTTGACCCTCCTTAAACACTGAAGTTTAGTAAGAAACAATTATGGCTGTTCAACTCCCTATAATGGTCAATTGGATGTGGTCGACTACTTGAACGATTGTCATTCATCACACAATGATTGCAATACTCATGACTTCAACATCAATTGCATTGGCACCGACGTGAATGGCTTCTACCTACATGAGATCGACAAGCCTTTGCCTTATCAACAAATCTATTCTCGTTAAATCCTCCACCAACATTATTGACATCAACGAATTACCTTTGATGAACCTTTCGTCAACAAACCTAGCATGGGTGGAACATCGTCAACCCTTCTTTATCGAGGCTTCCTTCACTGCCATTACTCATAGCTCCTTCGTTGACCTTCCTCTCATTGATCTTCCTTTAACTTTACTTATCCAACTTAGATGAATCCTTTTGCCTTGAGACTTTACCATTTCCCAAAATCAATTCAATGATGCTTTGTTCATTGATGACATAGCTAGGAGGTAGAATCCTAATCTCATGTCTTTTCGAGGACCCCCAAGGCATTTCCATCAAAGTTAACGAGTTACTCATTCCATGTCTTTTCGAGGAACCCCCAAGGCATGTCCGTCGAAATTAACAAGTTACCGATTCCACGTCTTTAAATGTTTTTTTATGACTTGACGATAAATAAATTGTTATATTACATCGCATAAGATGCTAAATAATTAAAATAGGCCATCTTACCGGGAAAAAAAACTACAAAACTGAAAGAGGGAAAATAATGGAACCAAATGCCAAGAAAACCCGAAGGGAGGGGAGGAGAACGGTCTAACTGAACGGTTCTAATACTATTTAGGGTTTGCAAGCCAGTAACAGCATCGCCCTCCCGTGTTGTGTTTTCTGCATCGGCCTCCCCTGCAAGAGTAAGGGGAGGAAGAGTCCCTCGCGGCGTGGAAGAAGATGGCGCCCAACCTGGATCATCCGAAGATCCGATTGACATTCACTAAACGGCGCCCTCCAGTCCCCCGATCCATTCTCTCCAAGTTCACTATCAACTTTATCTTGCCCTACCAGGTCGAACTGTCTTCCAAGGAGGGCAGTTCTCTTCTTCTCAATTTTGCGCGCTCTCTCTCTCTCTGATTTATTTATTTTTTCTTTAATTTTATATTTAAAGCGGAGATCCTCTATAGGTTGGAAGAATGTTGAGTTAGGGTCTGAAGCCTGCGTTTTGCTATGAGCTAATACTGAGCAGGTTCTTTCAAATGGCGCAACATGATTGTTTTGGAGCTGCTTAGATGGAAATATCGGCGGTTGTGGGTTCGAGAGGTCTCATGGCGGCTAAGCCAGTAAACCCTATCTGCTGGCCGAGGGAACTCACTGCTGGTTCATTCTCTGTGTGTTTTAAGAAAGACAATAGGATCTTAGTAAGTTCTAAGAATAAGAATTAGAATCAAATAGTTAAACAATCCATCGATTATAATTTTGATAAGGAAATTTCATATTTGGAAAAATCAAGATGAAAATGTCTTTGTTATGTTAGTCTGAGATTAAGGTTTAACAATCCGCGGAAAATTCAACAACAGAATATAATAATCCCCAAACAGATATCCACAATATATATCTAAAATGCAATGCTCATGCCAACTTGAGACTCTAAGAGTCTATTTTTGGATATCATTGTACTACTCACAACGTCTCAGACTACATTTGGAACTCCACGACTCAAATAGGGATGCCCATTCTCTTTGTCCCTTTTTGGGATTTATGTAGACGAGTTACAGTCTCTTTTCAAGGATCATATGCAGCAGGGGAAAGTTATCTCCTGCAGTACGTCCTATCCTCCTTGCTCTTCTTTGTTGATCACGTGATCCTTTAGCTTCCTCCCTTGTTGAGGGGCTTCAGAAACAAATTGATGCCCTTTCCAATCTTTGTGATCTGAACCTTTTTAAAACTAAGGTCATGATCTTCAATGTGGCCAAGAACTCTGATTACCACTTCTACTTCCAAGCTTGTGAGTACTGAGATCACGAGGACTTACACTTATTTGGGTGTACAGTTCTCAGTCCACAGTTTAGTTTGAGGTTTGCATTGCTTGGGGGTACAGTTCTCAGTCCACGTTATAGTTTGAGGCTTGCATTGCACCCTGGCTCAGCAAAGGGTATTTTTCACTTTTCTTGCTCAAGAGATGATGCTTTCATCTACAATTTCATGGCATTTTGTCCCAGATGCACCTCTTGGACTCAATCATTAGACCCACTGTTCTTCATGGTTCCAAGATCCGGGGACCTAGATTGTTGTCGTTGATTGGGCTACGACTATAAGAGAGATCAAACTCTCCTACTACAACGTATGATCTGTTGCAAATGGACAATTCTTCGTGGCTTTATCCAGACAGAGTTTGGCACCATTCTTTCTGCCTCAAGACTATCATCAGTCTTTTCTCCTTTCTCCACTGGATTTGAACGCCAGGAGACTGAATCTCAAGCAGGGAGAGGTACCCCTTACTTGATCCTTCTTTCTCAGAGGCAATTGCCTCTGTAGGCCCCTCTAGGTGGAGGTGATGTTAGTTCTCTAAAGCCTCTCTGTTACTTCAATCTGTTGGCATCTCTGTTTATCCTCTCCCCCCTTCATGTACCCCTTAGATGCCCCTGGTCACCTTTTGCCTTCCAAGTAGAATTTGAACAGGGTGATTAGAAAAGATATCTACAGAGTCCAGACATGACATCTGGGTCACTTGGATTCCTAATGAATATTCACAAAAGGAAATAACTGCTCACCTTCATTTTGTCAATAGCAACAGGACTGGGACTTCACATCTCAGGCAATGATAAGCTTTCCTCTGCAATGCACACTAACTGCACTTTGCACTGTACCTGTTTAACTGAAATGATTGTAGCTGACAGTAATATATCTCAAACCCTTTCTTGAATAGACTACTGGTCCATGTTTGGATTCTTGTTGGCGGGGCTATAGGAAAACCACAAGGAAATGTGAATATGCAGAGAGATCTATGTAATGTTTGTTAGATATATGCTTCCCACTACCCTAGGAGTGCACCTCTTCACTCATTTATTTTAGTGCATTTACAACCAATATAGCTGTCTTTCCCTTTCCCTTTCCATCTTTCACTCTTGTTTACATTTTATGGTGGAGTTTTGTATAGTTTGTAATGTTTGTTAGGTCTATGCTTCCCATGACCCAGAGGTGCACTTCTTTACTCATTTCTTTTTATTCATTTACAACCAGTATTGCTGTCTTTCCCTTTCCATCTCTCAATCTTGTTTACATTTTAGGGTGGAGTTTTATATAGTTTATGATGTTTTTTTGACATACTTTTATTGTTCGTATATTTAAAATTTTGCTCTCGCTGTTAGTACATTTGCATCGAAGAAGAATATTTGTATTGCATTTAATGTTAGGAGGGCAGTGAAGACAATATGAGTATGAGACTGCATTAAGCTAGTGCACTGGAGTTTGCATTTGTAGCTGTTGGTGGCAAGTACGTACTGCACTTGTTCTGCAGTCAGTGATCTAAGCCTTACTCATCTGAGCTCCTTTGTTTATGCCCTCTTATTTCTAGCATTGTAAATTTTATACTCAATAGCTTGTTAGCAGATTGACTTTAAAGTCCAAAGCATTCAAAATACAAGTAAATGGAACATGTTCATGGATTTAATCACCATATTTTGAAACTTGACATGGACATTCTAGCCTGTAAGCAAGGGTAAGATATTGTTCATGGCTCACAAAAATCCTCACTCAACAATTGGCTCATGAATAGCGAACATGCCACCCGTGGGATTTGAATGTGGGTAGGGAGGCTAACAATTCTTCCACTTAACCACCCAGCTAGACCCAATTGACACTTTTGTAATGATTCTATGAACCAAAGCTACCCATTTCCTTTTTATAAGGTCTGCAAGGAAATAAACAAGATTTTTCATTTTGCTGAAGTATGGAAAGGGGAGAAAGTGATGAGTAAAGCAGGTACTTCCAACAGGTTGCTCAAAAAATCAGATCCTCTTGGTTGCAGCTGCAAAGTTGTGCCGAGCTTTATGGTTTTGCCTGGATGAAGATACAGATGCTGCTGATTCTTTCCCTTCACCTTTGATCTTGTACACTTGGCATGAGCTAAATGTTTGCCATACTGGGTCTAAGTATGGATTCTTTCCCTTCACCCTCACCTTCATCTTCACCTTAGATTTTTCATCTTGTTGAAGTATGCAAAGGGCAGAAAGTGACGATTAAACCAGGTACCTCCAACAGGTTGCTGACAAAACCAGATCCTCTTGGTTGCAGTTGCAAAGTTGTGCTGAGCTTCATGGTTTTCCCTGGATGACGATACATATGCTGTCGATTCTTTCCCTTCACCTTTGATCTTGTGCTTTGGCATGAGATTAGTGTTTGCCATTTAGGGGTCAAATACCTCATTGACTATATATATCCCCATCGTTGTTTGAAAATTTTCGAATTGAAATGAACATTTTTTACCACTTGGACTAATCCTGAGGACTTTTCTGTCTTTGCTAGAAAATTCAATTTAGAGTTTCTTGATCTTGTGTTGGTCCTGAAGGTTAATATTAGTGTAATCTTCTTGATGTTAACTGCAAATGTAAGTTCTCTTGTCTTTGGCTTTCTCTATGTGAGCGTTGTCTAAAATTTCAACGGTTATTGTTTCTGTGAGCCAAAGAATAACTATTATAACTCTTTGCTTTCTTTCTTTCTCAGGGGAGAGATTAAATGTTAATATGGTCCTGGTCATAAATGAGAATACAGAAACTGATAACTAAATAAAGCAGATACTTGAAATTGTGCAGGCTTAGGACTGATGTCTGCTTCAGCTACTATGTTCCTGGGTTTTTCTTGGTTTTGTCTTGTAAGATGATTGAAACTTGTTAATTTTGTTTCTACTTATTTGCTGTTTTATAGATAAATGCTTCTTCTGTAAAATGCCTTGTTAGGAGCTCAGGGGTTTTTGATTGTGAATTTGCCATATTTTGTGGTATAGATATAAGAAGAGTGAATAATGTAAGCTTTCATTAAACCACAGGCAATGAACATGTTCTAGGCTTTTCCATTGTGAACATGCCATATTATGGTATAGATCTATGTGAACTGGTATAGAATGCCTGGAACTATTAGAAACACATTAGTACAATCTTTTTCAGAAAGCTGAAGTAGAAGATATCAGTTGAAGTCTTCCACTAAAAATGAGCATTTACTGTTGTTACTGTATTTTGTCTGTATTGCCTCTCCTACGGAGTTTGGGTGGATGTTGTTAGAAACAGATTGAGACGTAAATAGATCAGGTTTTGTTGTTAATATAAAATCTCGCTTGTTTTGCTTATTTTAAAGCACTTACAAACAACAAGGATAACCAAGAAGCCTTTCATGCATTAAGGCTGGGATTAGACGTGGAATATTTGCATCCAAACTGGTTCTAGTTTTTTGGTAAAAGAATATTTGTATTGCATTTAATGTTAGGAGGGCAGTGAAGACAATATGAGTATGAGACCGCATTAAGCTAGTGCACTGGAGTTTGCATTTGTTGCCCGGCACAAAGCTGTTGGTGGCAAGTACATACTGCACTTGTTTTGCAGTAAGTGATCTAAGCCTTACTCATCTGAGCTCCTTTGTTTATGCCCTCTTATTTCTAGCATTGTAAATTTTATACTCAATAGCTTGTTAGCAGATCGACGTTAAAGTCCAAAGCATTCAAAATACAATTTGACATTCTAGCCTGTAAGCAAGGGTAAGATATTCCTCATGGCTCACAAAGAGCCTTACTCAACAATTGGCTCACGAATAGCGAATATGTGACCAGTGGGATTTGAAAGTGGGTAGGGAGTTTAACAATTCTTCCACTTAACCACCCAGCTAGATCCAATTGACACTTTTGTAATGATTCTATGAACTAAAGCTACCCATTTCCTTTTTATAAGTTCTGCAAGGAAATAAACAAGATTTTTCATTTTGCTGAAGTATGGAAAGGGGAGAAAGTGATGAGAAAAGCAGGTACTTCCAACAGGTTGCTCAAAAAATCAGATCCTCTTGGTTGCAGCTGCAAAGTTGTGCCGAGCTTTATGGTTTTGCCTGGATGATGATACGGATGCTGCTGATTCTTTCCCTTCATCTTTGATTTTGTACACTTGGCATGAGCTAAATGTTTGCCACACAGGGTCCAAGTATGGATTCTTTCCCTTCACCCTCACCTTCATCTTCACCTTAGATTTTTTATCTTGTTGAAGTATGCAAAGGGCAGAAAGTGGTGATTAAACCAGGTACCTCCAACAGGTTGCTGACAAAACCAGATCCTCTTGGTTGCAGTTGCAAAGTTGTGCTGAGCTTCATGGTTTTCCCTGGATGATGATACATATGCTGTTGATTCTTTCGCTTCACCTTTGATCTTGTGCTTTTGGCATGAGATTAATGTTTGCCATTTAGGGGTCAAATACCTCATTGGCTATATATATCCCCATCGCTGTTTGAAAATTTTCGAATTGAAATGAACATTTTTTACCACTTGGACTAATCCTGAGGACTTTTCTGTCTTTGCTAGAAAATCTAATTTAGAGTTTCTTGATCTTGTGTTGGTCCTGAAGGTTAATATTAGTGTAATCTTCTAGATGATAACTGCAAATATAAGTTCTCTTGTCTTTGGCTTTCTCTATGTGAGCGTTCTCTAAAATTTCAACTGTTGTTGTTTCTGTGAGCCAAAGAATAACTATTATAACTATTTGCTTTCTTTCTTTCTCAGGGGAGAGATTAAATGTTGATATGGTCCTGGTCATAAATGAGAATACAGAAACTGATAACTAAATAAAGCAGATACTTGAAATTGTGCAGGCTTAGGACTGATGTCTGCTTCAGCTACTATGTTCCTGGGTTTTGTCTTGGTTTTGTCTTGTAAGATGATTGAAACTTGTTAATTTTGTTCCTACTTATTTGCTGTTTTATAGATAAATGCTTCTTCTGTAAAATGCCTTGTTAGGAGCTCAGGGCTTTTTGATTGTGAACTTTCCATATTTTGTGGTATAGATAAAGAGTGTATAATGTAAGCTTTCATTAAACCACAGGCAATGAACATGTTCTAGGCCTTTTCCATTGTGAACATGCCATATTATGGTATAGATCTAAACAGAGTGTATAATGTGAACTGGTATAGAATGCCTGGAACTTTTAGAAACACATTAGTACAATCTTTTTCAGAAAGCTGAAGTAGAAGATACCAGTTGAAGTCTTCCACTAAAAATGAGCATTTATTGTTGTTAATGTATTTTGTCTCTATTGCCTCTCCTTCGGAGTTTGGGTGTATGATGTTAGAAACAGATTGTGGTAAGTCCTTTTAGACGTAAATGGATCAGGTTTTGTTGTTAATATAAAATCTCGTTTGTTTTGCTTATTTTAGTGCACTTACAAACAACAAGGATAACCAAGAAGCGTTTCACGCAATAAGGCTGGGATTAGACGTGGAAACCTGGGAGGCGTCTTCCACGCAATAAGGCTGGGATTAGACGTGGAAACCTGGGAGGCGTCTTCCACGCAATAGAGGTATCCACTGATACGGGATTCGCATTTGGGAGGTCCATTGGAGAGGGCCATTGATATAGGACTACTGGAAACCATAAACAAAGCATAGAAGTCAAATCAAGTGAAAGCAAATTTCTAATCAGGGACAGAAAGAAATCAAGAAACCAGGGATAGTTGTACTTGTCCCAGTGTGGTCGCAAATTATATTAATGTTCAAATTGGTAATTGGACGTCAACATGCAAAATGTTCTTGAAAGGTTAAACACGGGGAAAGTCGGAATGCATTCGAATACTTTAAGCCTCTAGGTTGGTTGAAAAAGAACGAAGTTCCTCTTAAAAAGTATTATTCGCGCTTTTGTGAGAAAGATTACATTAAGATTAAGAGCGAAGTTCCTCACGCAGAGCATTAATCACCTTTGTGAGGGAGATTATATTAAGATTCCATGAAGAAAAACATTAAAGATTTTAAGAAAAGAAAACATTCAAACATTTTAGCCCTGGATCAAATTGGAAGACTTTGCTTGCACACAAAGTGAAATACATTTAAGATTTTAAGAAAAAACATTCAAACATTTTAGCCCTTGAACAAATTAGAGGACTTTGCTTGCACACGTAGTGAAATACATTTAAGGTTTTAAGAAAAAAATATTCAAACATTTTAGCCCTTGAACAAATTGGAGGACTTTGGACTTTGCTTGAATCTCTTTCAACGTTTTAATTTTGAAAAAAAAATTGTTTAACCGTATTGATAGTGAACATTGCCTTTTGCATTTGATCCTTTATGTGAAGTGAGTTCAAAATAGACAATTATGATAGAGGTTTTAATTCTTTATAAGAATTAACAATATTAGATTGTATTGGTAATAAATATTGTTTTTTAGTTAAATTTTGATATTTTAATATTACGATTTTAGATTGTGTTTTTAAGTTAAATTTCGATATTTCGATATTACGATTTGTTTTGATGGGTCTTGTTTTGTAAAGCAATTTAGGTTCAGAATTACCATTTGTTTTAATGGGTCTTGTTTTGTAAAACAATTTAGGTTCAGAATTACCATTTGTTTTGATGGGTCTTGTTTTGTAAAGCAATTTAGGTTCAGAATTTGGCTAGCCAGGAGGAGACACCTAGAACCCAGCCATATTAAGATTTGGTGTAAAAATGAACATTGCTTTTTGTAGTTGACTTTTCTTGGGTCAAAATAAACAAATTATAGTAAGCACAGTTTAAACATTTTACTTTTTAACTTTTTCCTTGTTATGTTTATCACTCTCTTTTGTTTAAAATTTGTTTAAAGTTTTGAAGAATCATTGAAATTGTATAATCCTGTACTAAAAATATTAGTTGTTGAAATTGTATAATTCTATTGCACCAAATTTTTTTTTAAGAGGTTGAATCTATTTATACATTTAAAAATACAATTTGAAGATGTAAAATTGTAGTTTTACTAACAATAATGTAATCCAATGTTTAAATTTATCCATTATAATATTGAACATTCATACTTTACACTTAATTCTTTTATAAATTAATAAAATAAATAAATAAACCAACTATATTTTTAAACATATGCAAATTGCTTTATGATGGATCAATTTTCATGATGGATCTTTTATGTGAAGTTATTTGTTATCATAAACTAATGATAAGCAATAAGTAAAGAAACTATGAAAATTGTTTTTTATGATGGATCTTTTATGGAAGTGATTTGTTATCATAAACTATGGAAGTGATTTGTTATCATAAACTAGTGATAAGCAATAAATAACAAACTATGTTGAAAATTGTTTTTAAGTATCCTTATGTGAAGTAATTTATCAAAATAAATAATTATAATATAAACACTTAAATTGTTTTTAATTATCCGTATGTGAAGTAATTCGTCAAAATAAACAATTATAATATAAACACTTATACTTATTTCTTTTATTGTTTTATCTTATTTAATTAATGAAAAAGATAAAAGTGTCCAATTATGTTTAATTTTAAAAGCTTATTCACATATTTTTACAAGATTAAATTATAATATAAACACTTATACTTATTTCTTTTATTGTTTTATCTTATTTAATTAATGAAAAATATAAAAGTGTCCAATTATGTTTAATTTTAAAAGCTTATTCACATATTTTTACAAGCTTAAATGTTCTATGTTATTTATAATTTTTTAGTTTATAGATTTTAAATATTTTATTAGATTTAATTTTTTAGTTTATAAATTTTAAACATTTTATTAGATTTAATTTTTTAGTTTATAAATTTTAAACATTTTATTAGATTATTTGTGTTTTCAATTTTATTTACTACTTTTGTCTTTTATTATGATTTTAAGTTTTATTTTATAACAATAAATTAAAAGAAAGTTAAATATGTTTTTATTTAATTAATAGAAAGATAAGTGTCCAATTATATTTAGGTTTAAAAACTTATTCACATATTTTTACAAGTTTAAATGTTTTATATTATTTATAATTTTTAAACATTTTGTTAGATTATTTGTATTTTCAATTTTATTTACTACTTTTACTTTTGTCTTTTATTATAATTTTAAATTTTATTTTATAACAGTAAATAAATTAAAAGAAAGTTAAACATATAACTTAAATGTTTATTAAATTTGTTTGAAGTGTTTAATTAAAAGAAAGTTAGACATGTAACTTAAATGTTTATTAAATTTGTTTTTACATTAAATTTTATTTGTTTATATTAATATAAATGAAAAGGAAACAAAAAAATAAAAAGAGAATTATTTACTCACAAGTAAGAGGGAAGAATTACATTGGGAGAATAAACATCACAATAATTAGTTCAACTTGAATCTAGTACAATGTTTTTGTAACAAAATAAGGAGTGAGATCACCAAATGAGTGCCTTCCAACTTGTTAGAAAAATAGGTGTGCTTGTTTCACATAGATAATATAGCAATATTGTCACCCATCCTTTAGCACCAATCAATGTAGCATACTTTTCTCTACAGCTAGTGCACAAGGTAGAAAAGTCCAACTACTTTCTAGAGCTAGCGCATAAGGTAGAAAGTCCAAACCATAACCAAGAGAAAGTTCAAGCCTAAAATCATGCATGATGCTCAATAAGTTAGTCACTCCACAAAGTGATACACGAACCATTCTTCTAATCTGGACATATGTCCTAGAAGAATAACTATTCCAACAGATGCAAATATACTTCAGCAATAAATCAACAATAAACGCCAAACCATTCACCAAAACACAACACACGAATGTAGACAAAACCCTTGAGGTAGGGTAATGCCATATATTATTTTTTATGGAAGGAATGCACTTTTTAAACAATACTTGCTTGTACAATGGCGATAATTTTCATCATGTTTCATTACATTGCCTACACTTCTTTATATAGCTCTCTCTATCTCCTATGAACATTCTAGAGAACTTTTTCACATTTATTACATCTAACTACCATAGTGGACCTTTATTAATATAGTGGACTTAGTCCACCTTACATTGAATTATTACATTCTCACGTATTAAATGACTTCCATTAATATTACATAACCACATTTCTATTTGGTACCTCTTCAAGTATTTCATATTACCTCTCTAGGTATTCTACATTCCATCCACCTTCACATGTTTCGTCCTTGAAACATGAAAAAAATAATTCAATATGATTGACTAAACAATGTAGCCAACTAGTACCAGGTATGACCATCCATCCATCCCAATGGAAGTCGAACATGATGTCCATCTGTTGCCTTGCCACCATGATATTGCTCTGCACCATGTCGGGGTTGCCATGGGATTGTTTTTGTAGTCTGAGCTCTTCTCGTAGTGTCGATAGTCCTCATTTTGATTGGTTTTTTGTCTGGTGCCCTGTTTGTGCATAAATGTGTTGATGCACACACCCTTGCCTTGATGATTGTTGTGTCTATATGATGTGGATGGTGATATACAAAAATTGTAGGAATCTGTTCTTTGTTCCTTTGAGTCAATGACCTTCTTAGCTTCTTGATTATGTCATTCTTGTAGTTTTGCTTTAGTTTTGCTTCATCTCCTTCTATAGTCTCTACCTCTAATTCAACTTCAGACTCGACAATAACTTCTTTGTTTTATTTATTTATTCTTAAATTCTGGAAAAAATCCTGAAAAACTGTTGAATTTAAAATGCTCATAATTTTTTTTTTGAAATTGAGTATTTTTTTGAGAAAAATTCAAATATCCAATTTGTTTTGCCAAATTTAGCTTTGAAATTGAGTATTTTTTTGAGAAAAATTCACATATCCAATTTGTTTTGCCAAATTTAGCTTAGAAAGATTCAGATATGAATTTGATGTGTGTTGCCCTCTTTTTTTCTAATTTTTTTTTTAAAAAAAGAGCAAAACAAAACCTTTAGGTAGGGTAAAACCATATATTATCTTTTATGGAAGGAATGCACTTTTCAAGCAATACTTGTTTGTACAGTGACAATAATCTTCACTATGTTTCATTACATTGCTTACACTTCTTTATATAATTCTTTCTATCTCCTAGGAACTTTCTAAAGAGATTTCACATTTATTACATCTAACTACCATAGTTGGTTTTTATTGATATAGTGGATCTAGTCTATCTTACATTGAATGATCACATTTTTATATATTAAATGATTTTCATTAATAATATTTAACCACATTTTCATTGGGTACCTCCCTAGGTATACTACACTATTCTTTTAATCCAAACATACGTCGTAAAAGAATAAATGTTTTGGACCAATTTTTGCCTGGAGAATGTCTGTCCACCAACACACTGACTATCTATTTAGTTGATAATCATTTCCAACACTACTAAGTAATCTTCATGGCAATCAGAACAATGCCATCAATAGAACACAATTGTCTATCCATAGTAGTACACAACTACTCTCTAGTGGTATATAACCACACCAAGTAGCACACAACTACTTAATCAGTGACACATAGTCACAACCAGTGGAACACATCCACCATAATAGCATACATCTATTGTCCAGAAACATATAATCTCCACAATAATTATATTATCTGATATCAACTTGCATAAAACAATATCATGATATAAACTGAGTCATTTCGACCATTCTTCCACTCACATATGTGAGACCCAAAAGAGCATCTGCCTTCAAAAGGTAAAACATAAGCCATGGGTTATTTGGACTATTTTTTTCAAGCATATAGGAATAACTGTCCCTGATTTATGAGCCTGGACTATTCACCTAATTGGGCCATTCCTCCGGCACTAATCATAGTGCAACTTGGAGATAATGAGTCTACCTTAGGGAATGTCTGTCCCTGGTTGCTAGGCCTAGACCATTCACTTAATTGGACCATTCCTTTGACACTAATCATAGTGCAACCTGAAGAAAATGAGTCTGCCTTAGGAAATGACTGTTCGGACCATTTCCTAATGGAAATGATTGTCTTGCACCAACTTCCAAAACAGACCATTCTTCGATATTGCTCAAAACCGTGAACTTCGAAAGAATGATTGTCCGACGAGGCAGACCATTCTACTTGACCACTACTCAGAGTGACTGCCAAGAAGAATGACTGTCTTAGACCATTCCCCCACACTGGCCACAGGGGGAATTGCTGTTTATGGTACATCAACAATCTATCAGACCATTTTCATTACGAAAATATTTGTTCGATCTGGACCATTTTCAGAACTGGGAAATACCTGTCCGTCATAAATCTCAAACCACTTTCCAAATTGGAAAGGAATTGCTTATCTTGGACCATTTTTCGAACTGAAAAATGTCTGTCCATAAATCAATAACATATCAGTGCTCCCTCCCAACCTGGGAGTAATCTCTTCCTTTTTCAATAAGGAAGTTGTCTCCACAAGCCCTAGCTTGTCTCTTAAATACAACTTTTCGTTTTGGATAGAGGCTTTTCCAAAATATTTGTTGTCTGCTCATCGATGGAGATGTACTAGAGAACCACTTCTTTCTTCTTGGACTTCATCATGGAGAATATAATGCTTGATCTCAAATGTACTTCGGTCTGTCATGGAACATTGGTTTTCTCTGAAGATTTCACATAGCTCTGATCATTACAATATATCATGGTTGAATTAAGTACCTTTGTTTTCTACTAGTTCATGACATCGTGGCAAGGCTCAAACTGAAACATATCCAAATAACACTTCTTTTGTCATCATGAGAGTTTGTCATGGATTAACAATCCATTATCTCGGTCTTCTAAGTAACCATTTTGATACACTATTTCTGTCATATATAGTTTTCACCACGCTTTTGTTGTATATGAGATACTCTGCATCAAGTTGTTTGAATCTATACAAGGTCTTCTTATATTTGCATACATGGGTCTCTTTTTGGTATAAACTTCTTTTTCACTTGCTTTATTGGGAATAATAGTCTTTCACATGTAAATTCCAATCCATGGATATTGCAAGAGGTATATCTAGTTTACTAGAACAAGCTATTGTCATAGTCTTTTCTCTCCTTCTGGAAGAACCTCTGAATCTTGCAATCCATTCATAAGTCTCTTTCACATTTTCTTACATACACTGTTCTTTATCATAACTTCAATTTCTTCTGCTCGATTGCTTTTTAGAGGGTTCAAACCAAACTGGTAGTCTTGTGATTCTCGGTAAAATAACTAGTTGTTCTTGCTTTTCTTTCTTTCTTGGAATCTTCATGTTCTTTCTCATGTCTCTCTTTAGCTCTTGGGTCCATGGGTTCTTCTATATGCCCTAAAGATTCCAACTTCTTCCTTTCATCATAAAATCATGGATATAGATGGACAATCAATGATACTTTAAGGCTTCTTTTTAAAGAAGACTTCTTCTAGAGTCAAACTGAACATGTGCTGTTTATCATGGCTGCTACTTTCAATTATAACATGGACAGATACTACATAATCCTCAATGGATGATATCATTTAGGATTAGCTCTCTCCTAATCCTTGTTTCATGTATGAATGCATGCTCTTTTTTTAGGAATTCTATAATCAACTCCCTTTATCTAAGAGAGTCCATGTTTTTGTCTGCATTGTTATTTCCTTCTGCAAAGTGTCACAAGTCTTTTTCTAATTTCCTCTTGATTGTCGACTTCTTTTTGTTTTGATTTCTTCTGGGTCTCTTCAAATTTGATTTTGGTTTCAGCTTATCTGACAGTTGTTACTTATATAATAGCTTCCACAATAAATTTTACAAAGGATTGTCAACGTACTTCATATTTTCAGATACTTTACTTGACTAGTAATCATCGTAATAGTAATCCTTATCTTGTTATTCTTTCATAGGTGTTGTTTCACTGACCATCTCATCTTCTAAGAAATAGATATAAAGGAACTATGTAAACATGGTATGTACAAGGACTATGTTATAGATGAATATTGTTACTTTGACTAGAAGAAGAAATTTGCTTCATCTTGTTTGACTTTCTTTGAGGGTTCCTTTTCTTCGACAAGGACTATGTTACAGAAGAATATTGTTACCTTGACTGGAAGAAGAAATTTGCTTCATCTTGTTTGACTTTCTTTGAGGGTTAATTTTCTTTGACAATTGTTGCTTCGTGTGTTTCCTTCATTTTCTTTAACTCATGATAGTGATTCTTGTAGTGACCATATTTTCGACAACTGAAGTATTGTATTTTTGACATATCCTTATCTTGATTTGGTTTATTCCTTGAGTCAAACTTCTTATTCCTGAATTTCTTGAACTTTGTTGTGTAGGCTTGATTGTCATCTTTCCTATGGAATTTCTCTTCTGCACTAATCCTTGATTGTTCTTGTGCACAAGTCCAAAGTTTTTCAAATGTGGGATACTCCTTTCTTGTGTTCATGCTTGCGGCAAATGCATCCCATGTCTTGGGAAGGCCATTGAGTACTATATTTACCAGTTCTTTCTCTGAAATGATTTATTCAATAGCTTGTAGTTGATCTCTTAACTGAGAGATTCTCACAAGGTATGATGTTATGTTGTCATCATCATTCATTTTCATGTCACATAGCTCATTCTTCAGACTCATTACTTGTCCAATGTTTCTGATTGAGAAGAGGTTAGTTAGGGCATCGTACATCTTCTTAGATGAGGCAAGATGAAAGATGTAGGGTATCAAGTGGTCTTTTTCATAGTCCACTATGATACTCATGGCATTGATGTCATTGTTCTTGAACTTCTCCATAATTGCAACGTTTCGAGGTTCCTTATTTTTTCATTCTTCAAACTGTGGTTCCACGATATCCAACACTTTATTCTTGGCAAGGATGAGGTCAATCCTTGTCTTCCATGCTCTGAAGTTAGAAGCCCCTTCTAACTTGTTTTTTAACTTCATAGAGTAAGTCATGATTGCTTTGACTCTATCAACCTTTGGCTTTGACCAAAAAACTCAAACTTGATGTCTTAGCTTGTTGAGAGTATCAAGAGGTGTGCTAGTTTAGGGCGCACTAGGTTATCTAGAAATTAGGTCAAGCTCTTCACTTAAGGTGCCTCAGCAAGAGGGTTAGGGTTTTGTTGCTGCAGTAAAAACTTTGATTGCAACTGCAACTGTAATTGAGCAAATCCTCCAAATCTATCTTCCAACGGTTAGACTGTTCGAAGTTAGTGTGGGCCCATAACCTGTTAGAAAAATAGGTGTGCTCGTTTCACCATAGACAATATAGCAATATTGTCACCCAATCATAGGTCAAAGCCACCCCCGAGCACCTTAACCTTGATAGAGAGAATAATTTTGAAAGCAACCCTAGAACTAATAGCCAATCAATGTAGCGTACCTCTCTCCAGAGCTAGCGCACAAGGAAGAAAGTCCAAACCGTAACCAAGAGAAAGTCCAAGCCTAAAACCGAAAATACAAGTTGCAGTAGCTGCAACTGCAACTACTCTCCAGACTTGCACACTTACTAGATTTCTGTAGTTGCGAGCTGTGTGTGTACAAATGAGCTCTGGTATCCTATATTTATATTGTTCTTTCTTAGTTCTCTGGGTCAACTTCTCGTTTTGGAGGCTAAAGACTCAATATTAAATTATTTTCTTTAGTCGACTTGTCTTCTAGTTTATGTCCAAAGCCTTAGGGTTTCTTCTTGCTTTTCAGAATATTCTATTCTTGTCAGGGTTACACATGGAGGTTAATACCTCCCACAACTACCATAATATCAACACAACTTGCCTTCAAGTTGCTCAATTTGTTGAGCTTGACTTCTTGAGTTTCGAGCTACCATTGACGTCGTTTGAATCCTGAATTCATAGTGTACTCTAAGAAAAGTGGGTCCATAAACAAAATAAAGGATGTAGAGATGAAAAGTACAGGGGATTCAATATCTCTAGGACAATTGCATTTGGCCATATCATATCTCCTACAGAGCATAAATGCCACCCCCACACATGCTTTCTCGCCGCCATTAGCTGACCACCTTCTACAGTGATATCTAGAAGCTATGACCAATTTCCAAGTACCTCTTTCCACCCCACATTTCATAGAAAACATGCTATGAGGTATTAGATATGACTGTTGCCTCTGAGTGAAGTTATAGTGGCCTTGTGGGAATGATTGTCGAGTACGTGTTGACGAAGATGTGATGAGGGATTGACATGTGCTTGTGTTGGAATGATTTGCGTGCCATAATGTAGTATGATGTGCCTCTGTTAATTTTGTGTGATGTGCTCCCTGTTGGGTAGGTGTTATATTCTTTGCATGTGTGTGGGGGGGTGTGTGTGTTGGATTTGACGACTACGTATGACGATCCCTCAAAAGTTTTTCTGGGCTAGTTTTTGATATTTTAGTGTTTTTTGCTATTTTTAATAGTTTTCTAAATTAATCCTATTTAAAGGATTAGGGTTTTGGTAGTTGCGAAATACCTAAAATTTTGTATACACTGTATAGCGAATGGTGAAATTAATACAATTAAGAGTTGAGAGGTGCAACACCAAGGAAGGTTAATGGTTTTGTGCTATGTGTATGAACCATTAATATATTTTTGTTTTGCTTAGAATCTGTATGCATTGTTTTACTTCATAGGGGTTTAAAACTTACTCCTGAGAGAGGGGTTCCTCCCCACAATTTTGATTAAAATTTTTGGAATTAATTCTAAAGGGGACAAAAGAACCTGGCCCAACCAATTGTGAGAAGAATCAAGAGCATCCCCAAATGGGAAAGACCATTGAATTTTTGCAAGTCATGAGAAGAATTTGATGGAGAGTGTGCCATTGACTTAGAGAACACCTTCCTGGAGTTAGATAGCTTGGTTGGCTTGTCTCTCGTCCTCCTTGTTATTATGTCTGAACATGTGGAAGAAGTTGATAGTGTCAAAAGACTAAATTTCAAGGTGAATTCTGCTTATAATAGCAAAAAGATGAATATTCTTTGGGTTGGAAAGAAGTCTAGCATGCTTCATTAACAATTTGGATTCACCTATCACCGTGAGATCAATGATACCTTGTTCCTTTGTTAATTTCAATCCCTAGAATAACACATATTCTTCTGCTTGATTGTTTGTGGAATTGCCAATGTTCCATGTGTATGTTAATTCCCTGTTCCCTCCTGGGTCGTAAAGTACCCCTCCCACACTTGTTGTCTCAAAAGAATACCTCCATTAACCAATCACCCAACTTTATAAATCTGCATGTACCACTCAATATCACAAGTATGAGTTCTTAATGGTCAATCTATTAACTACATCAAACTTATCCCATGATTTTACATAATTTTCAAGACCTAAAGGCTTGATGAAAATACTTGCAATTTGGTCCTTTGTGGAACAATACTATGGTTCAATAGATCCATCCTCTACAAGTTGTTAGATGAAGTGGCAATCTATTTCAATATGCTTGGTATATTTGTGGAAGATTGGATTCTTGGTGAGTTTGAGCATCCCTTGATTATCATAGAGTGGGGGTCTTGGCTTTGTCTGTTGCATGTTCATGTTTGAAAGCATCCTCCTGAGTCAAATTACTTCACGTGTTCATTTCACAACTCCTCAATATTTTTCTTTTATCAATGAAAGGGCTATTACATGTTTCTTCTTGTTGGTACATGTGATTACACCTGTGCTAAAGTTGAAAAAATGTCAAGATGTTGATTTTCTACCATCCACACAATTTTCCCACTTTGAATCTGAAATCCCATGTAGCTTTGGGTCTTTGCATTCGATTGTATATAATGCTAAAGTCAAGTGTTCCTTTCACATATTTCAACACCCTATTTATTAGAGTCCTTTGTTATACCTTTGGAAATGAAGCTCATAGTATAAGTTAAATTAGGTCTAGTAGTTGTAAGATATATCAGGCTCTCTCCATTAATTGCATGTAGATTGACTCATTAATTGCTTTAGAGTTGGTCTTGGTTCTGTTGAACCCCATACATTTCTTTTCTTTCATTCTTCCATACTTAAATTTTTTTATTTTAAGTTTGTTGTGATCCCACAAGAATTCCGTGTCATACAATATGCACTTTTCTTTTCCGTGGCCTGCATATTATATCATACTTAGTCACTTCCCTATATCTTGGCGGGTTTTCGGGTGGTAGACTCATAGATGCATATTTTATTTTTTCACAAGCTCGTTGCCAACACTTTATTTCTTTTTCCTTTATCGCGGACTCATAACTCTTTATCAATCCATCCATACAAGTCCGACCGATCTCGTTTAAATATTTCTACAATCCTCGACTCCCTGCCATGATGTGTCTTATTTCTTTCACACTTCTTGAGTTATATTTAATACTGATTTTATGAACTCAATTGCTAAATTGAATTTCGAAAAGATCGTTATTGAATGACATATTTCTTAAGGCAATTACATCTAATTCTTATTAATTCATCTATCGAAAATAAAACTCAAGTATTAGTATCAAATAAGATCTTATCATTGTTATAAGCAATGTTACAAGGAAGTTCATCAACCTAGTGAAGATGGTCGAGAGAAAACAACAATTATGCAGAGATACTTTGAATCTCTTCGACAAAGAAGACCATAATTATCACCGGTCAAGGTCCTATTGGTATTATGCAACATTGCCAAACAAAGATAGTAATAAAATTTGGCAGGAATAACTCGTGCTGGTTGTGCTCCTAAAGTTTTCGATTGTAAAGAAGTAGTCACCTGGTGCGTAGATAAATTTGTTCAGAATAGGACAATTCCATTACATAACAATGCCCCTATTTCATTGGCGCCATTAGTCTTCAAAAAATTGTTGAAATTACCAGAGCCAAATCTCACTTTTAAAGGAGACGAAGCCAAAACTTTTCTTAAGGGAAGAAATAATGGAACATGGCTCTTACAAAAATATTTGCAAGACCCAACATAAATCCCACAAGATTTATCCAGAATTCAAGTTAGTTCTTTGAAAGACCTTTATCGAGAAATTGTTTGGGTTTTTACTAGAATCACTGGTCATGATTCTATTGCAACTATTTCATGGTTGGCCCTATATATTCTACATTTTAAAATTATATCCAATGAAGTCTTTGCAAAATTAATGAATTTTAAGAATGGGAAGAAGTTCTACATGGCTTCTTATTTGATATTTGCCATTACATACAGTCATATTTTTAAAGGCTTGAGTATTGAAAAGAGGGTAAATTCCAAGGTCGACCTTGTGACCATGTGGTATCAGGTTCTATGGAGATAAAATGTTATTCATCATTTTTATAAAGTTTATAATGATTTTGTGTCTATTCAATTTTTTTTTTTTGGAGAAGATACTTCTAGACTTTTGGAAGCAAATGCTTTTCTAAACACAAGGGGATTTATGGAGAAAATTGGCGATTACAATATTATCAAGATTTCCTGTTCTCACGAGAAACCTCATTTTTCTTTCTTATTATGTTTCAGATAAACTATTTATCATAGAGGTAGCAAGACAATGTATATTCTGGTTTCATGTTTTCTATGAAAAAAGAAAAAAACATTTTATTCCTTTGCCTTAGAAAGTGGGTGAAATTCTATTGAGAGGAGCAGTATAATTTAAAATTTTCAGAAGAAATTAAGGGGTTTGATCTTAATCACCTCTTTTATAATCATATGGTATAAGTTGGAATCAATCCTGCATTGACTAATATCCTTATATTTGGAGAATGAGATAGTCATGACCCTTCTATTCAAGGCATTAAGAAAAATTATGGTGACATAGAGACTATTGTAAGTACTACAAAGCATTACAAACAAAGAGGCAGATCACCAGGTGAAAGAAATGCTCAATCTCCTATTGTTTCTCATAGAGGTGTTTTGCTTAAAATAAATTCTCAGTTTATAGTGACTCAACAAAGAAAATCCTCAAATAATAATTCAGGTGACTATGGAGAGAAAACCCCCTAAGGAAATTTTGAAAACCCTCATAAATTGAAAGTAAAAAGGAAAAGTACCAATTTTCAACAAGGGAAAGAATAAAACATACCTGAAACTAATATTTCATGAAGACATGGATTTAGAGGTTGATATTGAAAATATATGATTTCCCGATGAAGAAGAGACGAGAATATATAATTTGTTGCTGAACTTGCTATCCATGATGAATTTTTTTTCGACGAAGAAACTTTTTTGTTCAAAATGCATCGTTTGATAAATCTTCCAAGAAGTTAATTTTTGAAAGAACTTCGAAGAATAAAAAGGGAAAATATCGATCTACCATTGGTCTCAGAAATATGCATCCATCAAAATTATCTTCGATCTACAAGGTTATTGGTGATGCACTGGATGTTTCCAGAATTGACATGGAAGAGGAAAATTTCAAGCTTAAAGAAATAATCAAAGAATTGGAAGCAACTTTGATGCCTCCACCCATATTAGCCATGCCCGTTGGTACAAATTGGTGGGAGCTTTCAGAGAACCCCTAAGTCAAGTCTAAGATTGAAAGGAGTTTCAAGTTTATTTACCGCCACTCGACATTTTGTGGAAGAAAAATATAAAGAAAATAATGTCACTTATTTTAGATATATGGGACTTAGCAATTTTTTTTTCTTCTATCGATCTCAGAATACAAAATAACAAAGAATATTTGAATACAAACCTAAAAAATGATGAAGGATTCTTTACAGATGGAGTTATGTTTGCTGCAAAAGTCTCGGCAATGACAGAACAAAGAAGAAACCAAGAATATTTGTCTTCTCAATGTCGTATAAAGCAATTAAAAGCATGTTGGATTCTAATGATTAATACATTAAGAGGATTAATACATTAACCTATTAAGAGGATTAATACTATTGAAGTGTTAGATCAAAATTTGATATCAAATTCAATGTTCATGACTAGACAACAATTTGATGAAAAAGTTGAAACTTTGAAAAAATTATGAATTTTTTTATAGTATGGTGGAATATACTTATGATGATATTGATAGTTGGATTTTGGAATATACAAATAGAAATGAAGATATTAAGACTAAATTATAAAATTTATCAATTGACCTTAGAGAAATTGAAAGTGAATTATTTAATATCAAAGTCAAGCAAGAATTTCATATAAAAAATTATGAAACTCCAATGGATGCAGTTAATACCGGTAATACAACTGCAACAAACAAGAATACAAAAGACACATCAACAAACAAATGAAGAGAGAGAGACTCCATCACAGTAAGCCCATATTGATCACATCTTTCCTTCATTTTTAGAATTCATCCAATTGTATTTATTCTTTGGTTAGAAAAATATAACCAAATTTTGATAACTTCTTTTCTTCTTTTGTCCATATCTTGTTGTTCGTGCTCTGTTCTAGACTTACATTATATTCTTCATCTTTCTTGTAAATATTTCATGGTTCACGGAGCCCTAATCCCAATCCTTTTATGGACAAATGCCTTTTAAATTTCTAAGAATTGTAAAAGACTATCATTTTTGAGAAATTCTAGAGATTTGAAATCAGTTTATCAAATTCTCTTTTTGATCTTAATAAACAATACTCTTTCCAAGTTCTCTTATGTGTTGGACCATATTCCTTTTATTTTCGAATGTGATAAAAAATATCTATAACTGTGATGGATGTGAGAGTTTCTTTTATTTTCTGCAACTTATTTATTTCCAGCAAATGTGATGCTTAAGGATCCTGGTCCATTTATCAGGAACTCCTATATTTTATGCCATTTTAAATTTTGTTGAACGATAAAGTTTTGGGTTTTGCTTTAAAGCAACATTCTACATTATTACATTGACATTTAAAAGAAAATCTTTTAAGAATTTAAAGAAGAGTACGACTTCTATAAAAAACGTAAGGAGATTTATATCCTTGTGATGCTTAAGGATTCTGGTCCATTTATCAGGAACTCCTATATTTTATGCCATTTTAAATTTTGTTGAACGATAAAGTTTTGGGTTTTGCTTTAAAGCAACATTCTACATTATTACATTGACATTTAAAAGAAAATCTTTTAAGAATTTAAAGAAGAGTACGACTTCTATAAAAAACGTAAGGAGATTTATATCCTTGTGATGCTTAAGGATTCTGGTCCATTTATCAGGAACTCCTATATTTTATGCCATTTTAAATTTTGTTGAACGATAAAGTTTTGGGTTTTGCTTTAAAGCAACATTCTACATTATTACATTGACATTTAAAAGAAAATCTTTTAAGAATTTAAAGAAGAGTATGACTTATATAAAAAACATAAGGAGATTTATATTCTTGTGAGGTTGTTGTTTCGGTCTTAACAGATTCAAACATTAACAAGTTGAAAGCTTCAACCTTTTCTCCACATGTGTAGATGATATTTGCAATTTGTCATTTTGAACTTGTTAAACAAACTCTTGGCATATTTTGTTTGTGAGACAAAAATGTTGCTACATGCTTGCCAAACTTTTATACCTAGACAATAATGTAGGATGCTTAGATCAATGGTGTCAAAAGCCTTGTATTAATTTGATTTGTTCAATAACACTTGTCTCACTACTTGTAATAATGATGTCATTTACATACATGACTCGTAGAATGATATAATTACCAATGCTTTTGCTGTATAGATTGGAATATGAATGACTCCGTTGGAATCTGTTAACCCTTGGATTTTCTCCCTTGAAAATCTTGAGGGTTAAGAGCCAACATGTTCATTTTTGGCAGGCATTCAAAGATTTTCCCAGATACTATTGTGTTTTGAGCCAGGGTTGGTTCCCACCAGGTACATGCACGAGATTGGTTTGGTAGTGTTCTTTATTTTAGATATGGAAGTTTGCATAGGTTTTCATGGATAGAGAGAGATGTCTATATATTGTATATTCCCTATTTTTGAGGAGAAAGATCAAATTCCCACATAGTGATATTGATTATGCAGTTTAAGTCCTTGCCAGATTTTGGATATAGCGAGCCTTTTCTAGTTGACATGTATGCAGTTTATTATTTTTAGCAGATCCAAGGTTTAGAAGATGATTCCGAGCATATATCCAGGTTCCTTACATAAAATCGAATCCGATGAACCTTTTTTGAGCAAATTGCAAGGACTTACTATTTTGAGCAGTATCTTGCATGTCAATTTTGATTGCATATTTGGAATTTGTACGAAAAGTTAAATCTAATGAATATGATATCATTGACATGTGGCAAAATTCTATTTTTAGTAGTGTCTATTTTTAGACATACTATATTTCATAGTGGTGTCCTATTGGTCCCATACATATTTGAACTTTTTATTTTTATTTTTAGGGTGGATTACTATTTTTAACATGTTTGTTTTTAATAGGGCTATATTTAGCAAGTGTGATCACCATGCAAGGTGACAAGTGATAGGTAAAAAATTCGACATGCAGATAATTCCAGAACATGACATATGGATCATTAAAAGCACGGGGCACACTTTCCAAGAAGATGAGGCACACTAATTAAATAATGAGGACGTGTGAGTGGATAAGGCATGTAAATGTACATTCAACTCACTCTTTTTCTCACTTAACTCATCTTATCTCACTTTTCTATCTTCCCATGTGCCTTATCCTCTTCAAATCCACTTGGGCGCACTTCCCCATGCACTCTCACACGTTTGCTTAAACTCCCTCTTATCCACACATGTGAGCTTGATTGACCATGCGAGGATGCTTCACTCACTCATCTCTCATTTTCCATCACTCCCACTCCCTTTTTCTCTCTCATGCACCTCCTTTCCTCTCTATTTTTTTCCCCTGTGTGCCCCTTCTCTTTCTCTTTCCCTCACACATGCACCTTATTTTTCTCCTTTTATCCTACACACGTGTCACTTAAACTCGCCCTCATCTCTCTCCATTCACATTGATGATCTCATTCACTTAAACTCCTCTTCATCCCTCTCATGCACTTTACTTTCCTATCTTCACTCATGCACCCTCCTATTCTTGCCTCGGTTAGTGTGCCCTCTCTCCTATTTAATGGTTAAGAACATGTGTTTCCTCCTAAGAGGTCACAAGTTCAAATGCAAAGGGGGTTAGGGTATGTTACCTCCGTAACTTTAGTAGTCAAATCACTATGCGGAGGGGTTCCCTTGTCCCACAAACAAGGGGGGCTCATACACCAATATGGTGTCTAGCTTGGCCGTGACCTTAAAATTAGATTATTATTATTATTATTATTAATGAGGCTTCTCCTTATTGTCATGGGTCAACTTCTCTGAGTAGCAACAATACTCTCTCTCGCTCATCATTCTTCTCCTTATTATAGATTCTAGTCTATGATTAAAGAGCAATACTTTGTCGGTAATGTACTTGTGTTTAATGGTGCAAACAACCCTTTTCCAAGAGCAATGATAAAGTTTTGGTGTGTTGGTATCAAGTTATCAATTCTTGTCAGCATTGTATTAATTTTTATGCATTGATTAATTTACTTTTAAAATATTGTTGTGGTGTTTTCAACCTTACAATATCTCATTTTCCCTTCTCTATTTTTCATTAAAAATACTTATGCTGCAAGCTTTTCGTCCAATAAAATTTTAAATAGTGTTACCCTTTGGTGGTCTAAACACTACCCAAAGAACATTTTCTTGTTGTTGTTTTTGTGCATTTAATTACAATTTTTCAAGAGTTTATGACAACAAGAAACAACTTAGGGACACCCCCTTGAGGTTGGCATGCATCGATCCAAACATAGAGGAGGTTTGTCGGTGACACTTAGGGCATTCTCTCCTAGAATTAACATTGTTTTTCCCACCGATTTTACTATATTTTAGATCTAATATAGGGTCAAAAAGTGTGCTAACATAACCCTTGTTCATCGTAGTAGCTTTCAATCTTAATGTACCATGCTCGAGGTACTCGTTTCAAGCCATATAGTCTTCTTAAGTCTACAGACAAGATGCTCCTTCCTAGAACTTGAAACCCAAGTGGTTGATACATGTAGACTTATTTCTCCAAATCTCCATTGAGGAAGACACTCTTCACGTCCAATGGATCTTCTAGCGAAACTATGTTGCCATGGCTAGAACTAATTGGATGGCACTCATCTTTGTCATAGAAGCAAAGGTTTTCTCACAATTATTTCCCTCTTAAAGAGAGCCTTTTTGCAACTGATTGTGCCTTGTGCTTGTCAAGTGTACCATCTTCCTTGTAGTTGACCTTCTACACCCATTTGTAGCTAATGGGGTTCTTCCCTGGTGGAAGAGTTGTGAGATCCTAAGTTAGAGTTTTTAGAAAACTATCATGTTTGGTTTCCTTGGCCTTTTCCCATTTAGGCCTCTCTTTCGCCTCCTCAAACACTTGTAGCTCATATACTTGTTGAACATTGGCCATTAGAGCATTGTTGATCATATTATGTTTCTTTCTCTGGTTTCTCAATGATTGTTCCTTGATCATTTTATCTGTTAGAACATCTCCAATGGTGTTGTGCCCATTTCATGTTAAGCCCTAAATAATGGCTCATTACCCCTTAATTGGGGCATATTACATTAGTAATGTTATTTTATTTATGTCGGCTTTAGTCCATTAGTTGTAATTATACCTCCTAGTCTCCTATATATACCAAGGAGACATTTTCATTTGGAATCATTTTGTAATTGTACATTTATGTGGGAATAAGGAGGTTTCCCCCTCGAAGAGGCTTATTATTTGAATTTCTCTCTTGTTCAAGGCATTGAGTATTTATTCTGAGGTTTTTCTATGCTATATTAATATTTGGTTCTTAACATATGGTATAAGAGCTCAAGGTCTTGGGGTTTCGCTACTACATCTGAGACACCTTGGAATTTTCGCTATAAATTTTTTTCTACAAATTTTCAGAAGGAACATATTGGAGGATATTTAGCAGACGGATCAAGGTACATTGGGTTAAAATTTTAGCTCATGAGGCCTTGTACTTTCGGAGATACATCCTGTGCAAGATAGGGTTTTGGAATCATCATGAATTGAGTCATTGTGTAGTTTTCACTATAAATTTTTTTCTGTAACGTTTCAGACCCTGAACTCTGAAGGATATTCACAGAAATTAGTAAGGTATATGTGGTAAAAATTTCATCTTCTGAGTCAGCGTACATTTGTAGATACACCCTGTAGAAGATAGGGTATCTGACTAGTCCTATTGACTAGTCTCAAAAAGGTGTTCCAGGTAAAACAATCATAACTTCTTCATAGAGTATTCAAATTGAGTGAGACTAGTTGCATTGGATAGTGTACAGTCTGTAGTATTTCTGGTACAAGTTTTAGAATTTTAGATCAATTATTTTGTGTGGGGCATGCTATACAAGTGAGATCTCATGGAAATGCCAAAAATCAACAAGTTGTGGGGAAGTTACCATAAATTCCACTTGGCACATCCAATTTTGATCAGACCTATGGAATTGTAGAGAAGAAATATCAAAGAACTACAAAAAATAAAGTTTCATACCCAGAAGGGCCGAAAATTTGGAGATACAACAGAAGAAAGATTGTTTAGCAGAACCACCTCAAAATCAAGGTTCAAAAGTGATACTTGGCCAACATGCCACCCAAAAAAGGAACTTCTACACGAAATAAGCCTAGCAGAACCACCTCAAAATCAAGGTTCAAAAGTGATACTTGGCCAACATGCCACCCAAAAAAGGAACTTCTACACGAAATAAGCCTCCAAAAAGTCCTACTTGGACTCTTGATGCAGGTGAAGAAATGCGTAGGGACATAAATGAATTACAAAAGAAGACAATGAAAAAAGATGAACTACAAGGGATGATGGATTCAACTAAAGCTAAATTGGAGGCAATAATGGATACTAAGATGGATGGTTTAAAAAGGGAGATCATGGAAGGAACGAAAAATTTCCTAATAGATAGGACACCTAAAAGTGAAAATGTGTCCCATGAAATTCATGATGAGGACACAAGGAAGATGAATCAAGAATGGAGAAACTCCAACTTTGGGTTGAAGACCAACCACATTCCTAAGATCGATATGAGGAAGTATGATGGCAAGGACCCAATCACATGGATACTTCAGATGGATCAATTATTTGATCTACATAATGTGCCACATACACAAAAGGTATGAATTGCTTCTTTATATTTAGAACCCAATCAATTTGTATGGTATCGATGGTTTTTTTTTTGCAAATCACTCGTCACTTGGACAATTTTCACAGAAGAAATGATAACACAGTATGATGATACAAGGAGCAATACCTTCTTTAGCCAATTGATAAATCTCAAGCAAAAGGGTTCAGTTACAGAGCACATTGAGAACTTCCAAAGACTGAATATAAAGGTAACAAATATTCTAGATGAGCACTTGATTGATGTATTCATAGGAACTTTAAAGGATAACATTCAACATGAGGTTCGCCTTTGGGAACCCAAATCATTGGAGAATGCATTTAGGGTGGCAAGAAATGTTGAAAGTAAAAATATGGCTATGGCTACTAGAAGGACCAATCCTAACAACTATAGAGAGAATAACGCTCCTTCTTCTAAAACACCTCACCCTACAAGGTTGACACCTCAACAATTGGAGGAAAGAAAAGCAAAAGGTTTATGCTTTAATTGTGACAACAAGTACAGTAAGGGTCATAAGTGTGGTGAGAAGAAATTATTCTACATAGATTGTGAAGAGGAAGAAGAAGAAGAAGAAGAAGAAGAAAAAGAACCATCTCAAGATGAAAACGTAGAAGCAATTTCGTCTGAACAGTTGAGTCCCACGATATCATGTAATGCATTGGCTGGAATTAGAACTCCTCAAACCCTCAAGATCAAAGGATATATCAAAAAGAAAAAGGTAATAGTCCTAATTGATTATGGCAGTACTCGTAATTTCATTCACTATAAATTATCCAAAGCTCTCAATTGCTTTGTATATCCAGTGCAGATGGAGGAACTATCAATTGCTCAGGAAAATGCAATAAGATAAATCTTACTATGGGGGAATATGTAATGAATAGTCCAATGATTTCTATACCCATGGGTGGTGCTGATGTTGTTCTAGGAATCCAATGGTTACAATCATTAGGAATGATGGCTTTTAATTTTCAAGATCTTTTCATGAAATTTTCATTGGAAGGAAAAGAAATTGAGTTAAGAGGTATCACAGGGAAACTTGGTAAGGTGATAATCTCTAATGGCATGAAAAAATTATTGAAAAAGGGGCATCAAG
>ML785346.1:849361-862203 GCA_009831015.1 Picea engelmannii
ACATTTACATGGAAAAATGATTCACTATGGTACAAAGATCGCTTATATTTATGTAAGAACTCCCAACTCAAACAAAAGGTACTATTGGAATTGCACACCTCTCCAGTAGGAGGGCACTCGGGATTTTTGAAAACCTACCATATGGTCAAGATGGAATTGTTTTGGGATGGCATTAAAACTGATGTTCAAAGGTTTGTGGTAGAATGTTTGGTTTGCCAACAAAATAAGGTGGAAACAAATAAGACCCCAGGTCTTTTACAACCATTATCCATCCCAAGTCAGCGCTGGAAGGAGGTTTCCATGGATTTCATCACAAGATTACCGAAGTCTGAAGGAAAGAGTGTCATCATGGTGATTGTTGATAGATTGACCAAGTATGCACACTTTTTTGCACTCTCTCATCCCTTCAAAGCCAATATAGTTGCCACCGCATTCATGGAGACAGTTCAAAATCTACATGGCAACCCAAAGATTATTGTAAGTGACAGAGATCCCATCTTCACTGGACATTTTTGGATAGAATTATTTTCTTGTTTGGGTACTCAATTGGCTCATAGCTCATCCTATCATCCTCAATCTGATGGACAAACCAAGATAGTGAACAAATGTTTGGAAGGCTACCTTCGTTGCTTTATCTATGATAAACAAACACAATGGTTCAAATGGTTACCTTTGGCAGAATGGTGGTATAACACTTCCTTTCATACTGCAACAAAAATGACACCATTTATGGCACTCTATGGATACCACCCTCCTTCCATCACTTCTTCTCTAAAACACAAATCTAAGGTTCAAGCAGTGGAAGATCACATCAAGCATCAACAACAAGTTCTCCAAATATTAAAGGACAACCTAACCATGGCACAAAATCACATGAAACAACAAGCAGATCAACATCGTAGTGAAAGAAGTTTTGAAGTAGGAGATTGGGTGTTTTTAAGACTACAACCATACAAACAAATGTCCCTCAAGCAAGCCAAGAAGGATAATAAATTATCACCAAAGTACTATGGCCCTTATAAGGTGTTGCAAAAGATTGGTACTATGGCATACAAATTGGAGTTGCTTGCATCTTCACAAGTACACACAGTTTTCCATGTTTCATGCTTAAAGAAGGTTATAGGTGACAAGATCCCAGTTCAAACTATATTGCTAGAACTTAACGAGGAAGGATAAATCATATTGGAGCCTGAAGTCATCACTCACACAAGAATTCGCCAGCTGAGGAATAGATCCATTTCAAAGTATCTCAATAAATGGAGGAAACTACTGGTTGAAGATTCCACTTGGGAAAATGAGTCTTTTATGCATAAGCATCCAGAGTTACTCAAGCATTGTAGACAACACTTGTCTCAAGGGGAGGGGCATGTTAAGCCCTAAATAATGGCTCATTACCCATTAATTGGGACATATTACATTCATAATGTTATTTTATTTATGTCGGCTTTAGTCCATTAGTTGTAATTATACCTCCTAGTCTCCTATATATACCAAGGAGAAATTTTCATTTGGAATCATCTTGTAATTGTACATTTGTGTGGGCATAAGGAGGTTGCCCCCTCGAAGAGGCTTATTATCTGAATTTTTCTCTTTTTCAAGGTGTTGAGTACTTATTCTGAGGTTTTTCTATGCTATATTGATATTTGGTTCTTAACATTTCATCTCATCTCAATTTCAAAAATACACCCACATCTTTCTATTGTAGTTATCAACAAAAATAAGGAATATCTAACATTGATAACAAATGATATGTTCATTGGTCCATAAATGTCTACATGAACTAGTTGAAGGACTCTCTTCATTCTCCAAGCTTGTCCTTTATCAAATGGTGCCCTATGTTCCTTCCATGCATGGAAATCTCTGCACACACCCTAAATTTGTTTTTGAATATCAGGAAGTCCATATACCATATTCTCTTGAGCCAATTGAGAGATAGGTTAAGTGGAGGCACCCATACCACTAATGCCGAAATGTAGAGATTTCTAATGCACTCTTGGTTGTAAATGCATGCTCATTCATTTGTCCAATATCAATCAATCTTAACAATCCATTATTCTCCACACCAAGAGCAATAATATTATTGGACACCTGGTCAAGTATACAACATTTTTGAGTACTTAAATTGGCATCTAGATCAGGGAAATACGTCATAATCCGACTCACTAAAATTATATTAAGCTCCATACTTGACACATAATACACATTAAGAAAAATCAATGTTTTTTTTCTCCAAAGGAAATATGCACATTCCCTTTTCCAATTATTGTGTACTCTACCCCACCATCAAAGACCACTGAATTCTTCGAGGAACATGGAATGTATTGTCTATAAGTCCTACTTGTCGGTGAAGTGTTGTGATGCAACTGAATCAATGTACTGTGTAGATGACATGAGCTAATCATCTTGCTTCTTGGCCATGAATGCAAAGAAGGCCCACTCCTTGTCTATGTTCTTTTTGACATGATCTTTTTGCTGAGGCTGTCCTTGGTTGGTTTTTTGGTTAGCCAACTTCTTTCTGCAATGTTTCTTCATATGGCCCATCTTGCCATAATAGTGACAAGTGATGGTCTTCAAGCTCTTGGTTCCATCTTCATCGCTACCTTGACCTTTTTTCTTTGTCCATTTTCCTTCGTGCTTGACATTGTTCGACAAAACAAGGTATTCCCACACATGATAATCACCTTCAGTAATCACTCACACAACCAAATCTAATATCAACACACTGATTTTTTTATTTTTTACGTGGTTAAAATCCTCAAAGAGGGAAATAGTCCACAACCTCAACCAACGTGGCCACTTGAGACAAATATTAATGCATAAGAAAAATGTTTTACAAGTTTTTCACAATTGATCATCAACAAATGAGTCTCAATGCTCTTTTAATCGAGATAATGGACCAATCATATATCAATGTAGCTCTTAAGATCTAGGAGAATATGGGAAATTAGATCAATCTATGTCTAGAACATATCATGACCATCAGATTACGTAACTACAAATGCGTACTAAAGAAACACAGTTTACCCATTAGACCAAGTTGATCTTAACTAACTCCTAAGTGTCCAAATATCCTAACAACCCCCGTTAAAAACAAATTGGGATAGGATTGAAGGATTTACAAAGGTGACACAATATAGAAGGAAGGATGCATTAGAGTCTATTCCCTCTTAATGACAACTTCCTAAAATCTTAACACAGATTGAAGTTTGGAAAACTTTGGCTCTTTAAGAGACTTTGTTAAAATGTCTGCAACTTGATCTTCTTTAGGGAAAAATAACACTTCGATAATTCAATCGTGAATGAGTTTTCTGATGAAGTGAATGCATAGCTCGATGTGTTTTGTGCTAATGTTGAATTGGATCTTTAGCGAGCTTGATTGAACTCTTATTGTCGCAACAGAGGGTGGTCATATGTTGTTGTTAGAATCCAAACTATGAAAGGATCTGTCGAGGCCAGAAGGCTTCTTGACTTGCATTAACCGCTTCTCAATACTTTGCTTCTACTGAAGAAAGAGCAATATCCTGTTGTTTATTACAAGCCCAAGTGATAGGTTTGGAACCAAGTCTAAAAACATAACTTGTAGTCGACATTCAATCATCAAGGTCATCGACCCAATCTAAATTAGTGAAATCAACCAACAAAGGAGTCCTTCTATGAACTGTAATCCTCAAACTTAATTGTACCTCTAACATACCAAATAATCCTTTTTGTTTCTTTCCAATGGTTTTCATGGGGTGTTTGCATATATCAGGCAACAAGACCAACAACGAAGGAAATATCAGGACAAGTATGAGTCAAATATAAGAGGCTATCAACTAACTGACGGTACAAAGTGGCATCGACTTCGAGAGTAGTATAAGTGGAAACAAGTTTGACTCTAGATTAGAAGGGAGAAGGGGTTGGTTTAGAATCATCCATGTGAAAGTGACGAAGAAGGTAACATACATATTTAGATTGGGAAAGAAAAAAATCTTCCTTGGTTTGCAATACTTGGAGGACAATGAAATAATGCAAATAGCCTAAGTCTGTAATTTCAAATTTCTTCTTAAAGCTGGATTTCACATGGGATAAAGGTTTAGGGTCACTACCAGTGAGGATAAGGTCATCAAAATAAATAACAATGATTATGAGATGACTTCCTATTTTTTTGTATAGACATTAGGGTCAGAATGACATCTAGAAAACTTGGTATCAAGAAGAAAGCTGTCCATTTTAGTATACCAAGTTTGAGGAGATTGCTTAAGACCATAAAGCGATTTCTTAAGGCAACATACAAAATTGGAGTCATTCTGGACATAGATAGGAGGTTGTTCCATGTAGATTTATTCTTGCAAATCCCCATGTAAGAAGACAAATTTATCATCCATATGATGAACCTACCATTTATGTGAAGCTGTAAGGGCTAGAACAAAACGGTTGGAATTCATTTTGGCTATGGGGGAAAAGGTTTCATTATAGGAAATGCCTTCAACTTGAGAGAATCATTTGGAAACTAATTGGGCCTTGTTTTTTCCAACACTTCCATTTAATGCACACTTAATTCTATAAACCCATTTACATCTTACTAGTTTTATTCCTTTCAAAATAGGTACAAGATCTCAAGTATCATTCGCCATTAAGGAACAATATTTTTCGTTCATTGTTGTGTCCCAATTTGGATGATCAGAAGCTTTTGCAATTGTGTCTAGATCATGAGTCTCTGAAACTTGAGCCAAAAGAGAGGAGGCTTTATGGAACTGTGAACATGTTCGATGTTGATTTGTAGGATCATCATTGACAATATCACCAACTGCTTCTTGTGTTGAATGGACCCATCTAAGAAGTAGTGGTACTGGTGTAGGTTCATGTTCAATGGACTCATTTGGAGGAAGGTGAGCAGACAAAGGTAGATTTTCATCTTCACCATCATCATTTGAAGTAGAAACCATAATAGGAACAAAATATGGCACAACTGACGAAGATTGTTTACAGGTCGAAGATGGCACAAACGATGAATTAGGTTTGCAGGACAAGAGATTTTCATCAAATTTAACATCTCTTCTGATAATAATTTCATTGGAATGAAGTTGAAGAAGTCTTTATCCTTTGACATTTTCAGAATATCCAAAAAAAAGACACTTCTCACTTTTAGGTTGTAATGGTTTCCTTGTTTCATTTGGAATGTGAGTCCATGCTATACTGCCAGATACACTCAAGTGGCTTACATATAGCTTAGTTTTAGTCCATGCTTTTTCCGGTGTTATGTTTTTTAAATCCTTTGCAGAAGTGCGATTTACTATGTAATTTGCATAGTTGATGGCTTCCGCCCAATAATGAAGACTTAATCATTTAGATTGGATCATACAATTAGCCATTTCCTTTAATGTGTGATTCTTTCTATCAACAACACCATTTTTCTATGATGTATATGGAACACTATGTTTCATTTGAATGTCTCATGTAGTGCAATAACTTGTAAATTTATTCTTGACATATTCACCTCCATTATCTATTTTTAACCTTTGAGGTTGATATCAAGTTTGTTTTTCTACAAGGGCCTTGTAGGCCAAAAACATGTCAAAAACTTCACTCTTAAGTTTTAAGAAGTAAACCCAAGTGTGTCTCGAAAAGTCATCAATGAAAATTAAGAAGTACTTGCACCTAAAGAAAGAAGGAGAAGAAAGCGAACCACACAAATAATTGTGAACATGCTGCAAAGGGGTCAAGGCATGTCAAGAGGCACATTTGTCAAAACTATCTCGATGATGTTTTCAAATAACACAACCAAAACAAACACCATCTCTAGAAGAAACGAGAGGAAGACCAGTCACCATATGTTGATTACATAGTTGTTGCAATAAGCGATAGTTTAGATAAACAGACTATTCATGTCAAAGTTTTCTCAAGTCATAGTTATGAGAAACAAAAGATGATGGAAAATATGATGACTCAAAGTTGTCAAATTTGTACAATAAGATAATATCATCAACAATTTCAGTTGCTAGGACATGCTTAAGATATTTTAAATCCTTGATTACAACTTTTTGAGGTGAAAACTCTATTGTTTTACCTTCACCTGAATGAGTGATTTGATACACTAATAAAAGGTTGCAGGAAAGGTTTGGAATACATAATACATAATTGAAATGACCATTATCTACCTAAACTGTTCCAGACCCCGCAACACTAAGAGATCTATCATCACCAATAAATTTTTTTTTGGTGTTACATTTATTATGAACAAAAAATATGGCTTTATCCTTAGTCATATAATAAGATGATCCATAATCAATAAACCACTCATTAGAAGAATAAGTGGAAGTTGCATTGAAGGATAAACCAAAAGTAGAAAGTGCATGTCCATGAGAAGAAGAGGTAGATGAAGAAGAATCAAGATCGATGTTGTGCTTCTTCATCGTTGTTGCTAAGGCTTCCATATTCTCAAAACTAGACTCCACATGACCATCTCGTCCACAAAAGTTGCAATGCCTGTTAGTCTTCTTACTTTTGGATTTTTCTCCTTTGTCACCATTAGGAATCGAAGTTGGTTGAGAGGGATTGAGACCCTTGTTTTGCTTATCGCTGCAAGGATGTTGCTTCTTGGGATGCTTGGATTTATCTTTCTGTTAGGCCACTAAGGCTTTCTTGGATGTACTTGTAGTGTTGATCACTCCTAGTTGTAAAAGCTTATCTTCCTCTCTAATTTGAGAATCACAAAAAGATTCAAGAATGGGATCTTTTTAAGCATTCCCTAGAGCTTCTTTAGTGGCAGAAAAGGTAGATACATAGACAAAATATGCACTACCAAGTTTAGTAATAATAGTATATATGCATCTTTCAGATCCATGTCATAGTCTACAAGTAAAATTCTAAGTGTTTTGAACTTAGATAAATAATATTCAATGTAAGGAAAATCATTAGGACTTAAAGTCATTAACTGATTTTCAATTTAGTGGGCTTGAATCATGTTGTGTTTACCAAAAACAACTTCAAGCTTAGCCCAAGCTTCATCTGAGTCATCAATTCCTTGAAGGTGAAATCGTAAATCAAGAGAGACGGAAATTTCAATGAATCCATGTGCTTTGCCATTTTTATCATCCCATTTGGTTTTCTTGTGAGTATCAATGGGGCGTGTTCTTTTTCGAAGGTAATCTGATACAATATTTCTTAGTACATCCTCCATATGGGATTTACATGAGAAGTAGTTGGTATTGGTAAGGAAACAATAACTTGGAGAAACTATATTAAAATATGTAGATAATATGGATTCAAAAGTTGAAATTGATGGTCTTGATGGAAAGCTCTCAAGAAAATACATTGTTTCAAAAAAAAGTGGGCATTGAAAATAACTTTTAGATGTGAAAGTTATGCATTTAAAAAAAATGAATAAGTGGTAACCAAAAAGTCTCGTGGTAGGTAGAAGTTGACTCACGTGATGATGGATGCACAAAATTACCTTACTTATTTAACGTTCTCTGTAAGCTCACTTTTACAACTAATATACTTATGAAGTGACCCACTTTTATAGAACACGCGTAAAATCATTTTTACAATGCACTTAGTTTATAAATTAAAATTGTATGCAAAAAAAATTTAAAAAGAAAATGTTAAAGTCATTTTTTTTATAGTGATTCACTTTATAATTTAAGTGAAATACATTGTACAATAAAATCATGAGATAATTCAAGTTTGCATGAACTTTTCCAAAAATTAACCTAAAAAAGAGACTTGAACTTAAGAATTTTTATTAAATAAAACAACTTTTAACCAAGTGAGCTAAAGCAAAACACACAAAAGTCTTAAAGAAGGAGGATGGGGTTGTTGTTGTTGTTGTTGGAGCTTTGTTCTTGAAGTGCATGCTTACCCCCAAAAACCTTGTTTTTGCGTGCTCATACGATTTTTTTTTTTTTTTTTTTTGAATTTTTTGAATCTCAACAAAAATGAGGTTAGATCACAGTTATCTTACTCGTAAAATGCAAGTTTTCTCTTTGTTTCTGATTTGTTAGGCTTGCATACAACACAGAGTACAAAGAATACATAGAAAATAAAACACTGTCCACTTTGTTTCTAATTTGTCAAGATTCTATAGAGGACATCCCAAAGAGCATACCCATATTGAAATGGTAGCAATCTGGAAATAAAAACATAAAATTGAAATATTAACTCTGTGGATTTTTTTGAAAGGGCGTATTTAGGCTTTATACCCCCAAAATTGACTAAAATGGTTGTATCTTGGGAAAATAGAAACTTTTTCGAGTGAAATGAAAAATGTTTCTAATTGAAAGAAGTGCTCTGGATGTAATGGAATAGTCTTCTCAGTCTAGAAGTGCATGGAAATAGTAGAAATCAGAAGTGTGACAACACGACTTCAAATCTTGATTTACAACAGGAGTAGGTCTTCAAACGACCTTTGATATCTTGTTTGACAGAACAAGATATCCCATATATGAAGAATACCTTCAGTAACCACTCACAAAATCATATCAAAGATAAACACATTGATGTTTTTACGTGGTTAAAACCCTTGAAGAGGGAAACGGTTCATGACCCCAATCAACATAGGCACTTGAGGCCATATATTAATGCAAACATATATATTTTTATGAGAAAGTTTCTCACAATTGATCATCAACAAATGACCCTCTATGCTCTTTAAAAAGAGATCATGGACCAATTGGGAGTTAAGCCACATAATCAATGTATCCATTAAGATCAAGGAGATTATGAAACATTGGATCACTTTATGTCTAGAATATATCATGACCGTCTGATTACATAACTACAAATGCATACTAAAGAAACACACTAAGAAACACGATTTTACCTAAAGACACATTAGACCAAGTCGATTTTAACTAACTCCTAGGTGTTTGAATATCCTAATATACATTGGTTGCAAAGGCTTGTTCTAAAACCTTATTTCATTGTTGTTATCAAAATGTTTCCATTTGTCATGCTATAAGAGTGTATTGCTCATCAAAATTTATGTCAAAATTTGTAATTTATTATTTCATGCACAAAATGAGAAGTATAAATTAATGATGAACATAATCCTGTATAATTGACATGGTTTAGTGTTTCACCAATTGATTATAGTCCAAGTACATGTTTGCACTATGAAGAAAATAAGCAAGCTAATATTATAGTGAAAGGATTGTTTAATACATGATTGTTTTATTGCTTACAATTTTGACATGAAGTTTTGAATATGAATTTGGAATTTTAAACATGATCAAAGTTTTGCAATGGTTTAAGTTTCTCTTTTTTCAAGGAAAAAACACATTCTTTATGCATAAAGAGAATAAAAAATACACGAAGAAAAACAACCAACATTAATGGAGCAACATAAATTCAACATTCACGTATACAAGCTCAAATCACTTTCATTAAGAAGACCAATATTTATACATGTCCAAGAGATAATGCTCGAATCAATCATTACCTATAATCTCTCAACAACCTCTCCACAAATCTCTAAACCATAACTTATCTATCACACATCAAACCTTTGAGACATAACAAACGAACAACAATACTTACAATAATTATATCTAAAATGTGACAAATGAGTCATTATTCCAACATTTCTCACTCATAATGATCTTTTGAAAATATTCCAAGATCATTTTTGAATTTGCATAACTTTTCCTTTGGTAGTGCCGTGGTGAATATATCTACAACCTGTTCTTCTCTTATGCAATACATGATCTCAATCACACCTTGTTGAACCGAATCTCGAACAAAATGATATTGAATATCAATATGCTTGGTCTTCTTATGAAAAACCAGATTCTTGGTCATTTGAATATCATTTTGAAATTGATTGGGTTGCTCCTGCTGCTCATGTATATCCTCCAAAATTATTCTTAACCACACTGCTTCACAAGCTATTGTCACTGTTGCTTTATACTCTGCTTCTATTGTGGACAAATAAACTATAAGTTACTTTTTAATACTCAAAGCTACTGCTGCTGAACGCATGCTAAATGAAGTAGCTTGTGACATGAAAATACTATCTTCCTTCTACCAAACATAAATACCCAAGAAATAATGCCACTTACCAAGATCTGTCATCTCAAATTCAACAATCACATGTGATTTAAACTTCTGAAACAAATCAAAATTGTTCCATGTGTAGATAAACTCATCAACATACAATGCAACAATCAAAATATATTGACCCAACTGACGAATATAAAGATTGGGTTTAGATGAACTCTTGACTAAGCCATGATCTTGAAAATACTTATCAATCCTTGAACAAAGAGCTCTTGGTGCCTACTTGAGGTCATACAAAGCCTTCTTCAATCTATAAACTCGATATTCTTTACCTATCATTTTGAAACCTTCATGTTGATCTACATAAATTTCTTCATCTACATAACCATTTAACAAGACTGATTTGACATCCATCTGACATATTGCCCATTTGTACTGTGAAACCAATGCAAGAACCATTATGATTGTGTCTAACTTGGCCATTGGAGTAAAGGTTTTTGTATAATTGATTCCTTCTTTTTGTGCATATTATCTGGCAACTAAACGGACTTTATGTTTATCAATTGAACCATCTGACTTATACTTAGTCTTATACACCCATTTAGTACCAATTAAATCCCTTCCTTTTGGTATTTTGACCAAGTTCCAAGTATCATTCTTTACCAAGGCATTAAACTCTGCTCCCGTGGCTTCATTCCGTTCTTTCTTCTTTGATGCTTTTGCATAATTATCTGGGTCATCCATCTTCATTACTTTAGCCATAAGTGAAAAATTCAAAATGGAACTTTGTGATCTAGTAATTCTTTTCTCAGAATTTCTATCCATCTGTTGATGGGGCAAAATTCTCCCTGCAACAGTAAGGGGTTCTCCTAGGTACACAGTCCCAATTAGACTATGTACCACTTGGATTAGGAAACCCACCCGAAATTTGGCTCGACTGCTATTATTGGTTATGAGGGTGAAAATGGATGGTTATGCAATGCAAATATGTAGATAAAGACTATGCATGAAAATAAATATAACTTGTTGCTAATCTATCCTATCTTATCCTAGACAGGAGAGAACTATAGTAACCAAATGAGCTGTAAATGAAACTAAACTCTGCCAGGAACCCCACATAGATAGCTGAAACAAAGGTGAAAAGTTATAAACATGAGCACACATACATATAACCATAAAAGTCTAAATTATATTTCTACATACATTAACAACTCATGAGCTCATGACTTAAAAATATAAGAAAAAATAACAATACTGTAACATAACATTGTGTGCATCAGATTAGTCTATCAACAAACATTGTTCTTATAGTCCATGTGATCAACATGCATTATACTTGAATAAGTTCACAACAAAATCAACCACACACACAAGTGTTGATTTTTCATTAATCTAGGTTAAGCATGTAGTTCATTTCAATATTGCATTTGTCTTAACCATAAACAAGAATGTTGCAACAACCAAGATCACAAGAAGAAACACCATGCACAAGAACACAAGAAGTATCCTAGGAAACCATTCTCAACAAGGGAAGAAAACCCAATCAAATCCTTTGCTATATTATTCAAGATAAATACCTTCACCACCAATAAGACTTAGCACATAAGAGGGTTCTCAAACCCTAGAAGACTAGCACCCAAGAGAGGTGCACACTTTTTCCCAAGTAGATGTACTTGCTGAAATTTCCAAACTTGTGTGAAGGATATGATTCCAAAATGGAGAATATTCCTTTACTTATATTAGACTTTTCCTATCAACATAAGTGTCTATTGGCACAACAGATCTGACCTCTCTAAGTCACATTATAATTAATATTAAACAAATTAATTATCTTTTACATTTATTACTAATCAAATTAAGGTGGGGCCGACATGTACCCTTTACATTACAATTAGGGTTACAGGCAGGTCTGACACTTGAACAATATAGCAAGGGATCTGATACACCCACTAGTGCTCATCCACTAGGGGCACATCCATAGGGATGTCCATATCTCTAGCTCACTGCATTACATAGATGAACCAGATCTTCACATGTTCACCTGTGCTCATCCATAGGCACGTCCACTCAACAAATCTTCTTTTCCACTGCATCACACAAGAGAGTCATCTGGAGTTTCTCGTCAACTATGCTGCTCAGAGGAGGCCAATACATCATATTCATTTCTATTCTCATGATGATGCACCCAACACTTTGGGGTTTCACACGTTCACCTTGTGCTCAGCCACAGACACGTCCAACTCAGTAGATCACTTTTTCCACAGGATAATCATATGGAGTTCTTCTCAACTCTCTGAATGGAGGAGGTCATCTCTACATTCCAGCTCTGTCTCAGATAGGAACCACATACCCTTCTTAGGGTTTTTATCTTAGGTTTGTAAGCTGGAGAAAGTCGCACATAGCTGCAATGATCCGAACCTCACAGGTTTGTACGTTGGAGAATGTCTCACATAGATGCAATCATCAACAACAATTACTTCTCTCTTTCGAAAACTATCCCTAAGGGATTTTCAATATTAATCAACATATATGTCCTTGAAATAGTTCCCAAGTTTCTACAATGCTTGAAGATCCCTTTCAAAATGGGTCTCTTCTATTTATACTCCTTTTCTTAACTGTTTAGTGACTCTTTGTATTCCCCTAAAGAAACTGTTACAAAACTGTTCATCTCCCCTCTTCTCGATGACAAGTGTACAAAGAAAAAAAAATTGGGAGCAGTTCTGTTAAGCCCTAATATTGGCTCATTACCCCTTAATTGGGGCATATTATATTAGTGATGTTATTTTATTTATGTCGGCTTTAGGCCATTAGTTGTAATTATACCTCCTAGTCTCCTATATATACCAAGGAGACATTTTCATTTT
>ML785346.1:890062-919498 GCA_009831015.1 Picea engelmannii
TGACTTGTTGATGATATATTGCTGATATATGTTGCTGATATGTGCTCACATCTAACTGGTTATAAATGACAACAATGGGTAATGAATAAATGTTGAATGCTAATTGATGAGTTTTTGTGCAAGAGGGCAGTTTTGGGAAAAAATCCCCACACTCATTCACCCCCCCTCTAAGTGTGGTAGGTGTGTCCAACACATGTCTAGGACTAAGCTATCAAGAATTTGAGAATTCCAAGGAACCAATTATCAAGAGAGAAAAATAAATCTTGAAAATTGAACAAAATATAAAATGATGAAGCTAAAAAACAAACAAAAAATTAAAGTAAAAACTTAGCAGGAAATAAAAGTGGAAAAGACAAAATTTTTATTTATATACAATGAGGGCGATGCCATGGAGGCTAGCTAATGTAGTGTTTCGGGATTTGGCCATTTACGGGTAGGATTTCAACTTCCCCTTCAAGAGTTTGTAACCGATAAGTTCCTTCGCCAATTTTCTCTTTGATCATGAAGGTTCCAAGGCATAATTGTTGGAATTTCGAGTGTTTTACTTTATCCTCATGTGACTTGTCCCATTTGAGGACTAGATCTCCAATTTGGAAATATTTCTCACCAACAGATTTCTTATCAGACCAATGCTTAATGGTCTGTTGATGAGTTTCAAACTTGTATTTTTCCTTAGCACGATTTTCTTCTAAGTTTAGTAAGGTATCAATATGCCATTGCATGACAAGACATTCTCTCCTGCAAGATTGTTGGGTGAGTTGTAGGGGAGGAAGGTAGATGTTTGAAGGTAAAATAACTTATTTCCTATAGACAATAAAATATGGAGAATCCCCTATAGAGGATTTAGGGGTAACACGATCGACTCAGAGGGAATTGGGTAGAGTGTTATGCTAGTTTCTTCGGTGATCAACCACAATTCGCTTAAGGATTCAGATCATGTTCTTTTTTGTGGATTCAACCAACCCATTGCCTTGAGGGTTATAGTTGGCTACATATTTAAGAGTAATCCCCTTCTCTAAAGAAAATTCAGAAAATTTCAATGATGAAAATTATGTTGCATTATTGAACACAAGAGAGTTAGGCATCCCAAACCTTGTAATAATATGTTGTTCAAGGAAATTCATTGCCATTTCATCTTTTACCTTGGTTAACAATATGGATTCAATCCAACGCGTAAAGTAGTTAGTAGCAGTTAGGATATACTTGTGTTATTTGGATGAATGAGGATTGATCTCACCAATGATTTCCAACCCCCATTGTTTGAGGGATTCTTCAACAACAATGGGTTAAAGTGGAACAAATGCCTTATACTCTCTCCCTGCATATTTTTGGCATGCTTCACAACTTTGTCAATGTGCATTAACATCCTTGAACAATGTAGACCAATGGTATCTATCTCTCAATATCTTGTGAGATGTTGTGTCTCCTAAAAAATGGTCTCCTACTGACCCATCATGCATATCCTTAAGGAATCTATCAACATCTTGTTTTTAAAGACATCGAAGTAGTAGTCCATATTTTTTTCGAAACAAGATGCCATACACCAATTGATAGTGCAACGATTTTTGTCTGAGTGCTCTTTTTTTCTTGGAATTGAGGTGTTCTGTTGTCGTTTCATAATAATATAATACTTGAGTTCGTTATAATATGATTCTTCAACTGTTGGAATGTAAGGAAATTTTTATGTGTACATATTTGACTCTTCTTGCCATCCATCCTCTTCTTGATTTTCATCACCCATATCTCGTGCCACCAATTTGAAATACCTTGAACTTTAACAATGTTGGTTGGTTTAAATTCCAGGTCATATTCTTGTAGGGCTGCCATCCAATTACCTCGTCTCTCTCCCAGCTCCCTTTGGACAAAGAGGGATCTGACCTTTGGATGAGGGAAGATGAATTTAGTGTGATTCTTCAAAATGTCAGGTCTGAATTGTTTGATTGCTTTGTGGACAAAAAAATCTTGCATACCTACCAGTGGGTAGTTCAATTCAACAAATTGTAATCCAATGCTCATGAAGGCGATGAGGTATTCATTTCCTTGCTCATATTTCTCTGTGAGCATTGCTGCAAGCGAATGCTCAGACACAAAGGTGTATAGCAAGAATTCCTTAGTGAAATATGGACTTCATAGAGATGGTGCAACAACTAGAGTGCCTTTGATACTTTAAAAAGCCTCATTCTCAATGGATGTCCATTTTAACTAAACATATTTCTTAATCATTCATTGAAGTGGTTTAGTGTTTTCGACGAAGTTTGCAACAAATCTTCTTACAAAGTTGATCTTTCCGAAAAATACTGCAATGACTTCTTGCTATTCGGTGGAGGGATTTGCATAATATATTTTTTTCTCTTCGGGTCCACCAAAATTCCATCTTTGGAGATCACATGATCTAATACTATAGCTTATGAAACAACAAAAATAACATTGTTGAGATTTAATGAGATCCCATACTTTCTGCATCGTTCAAATATTTGTTTCAAATTTCTTGGGTGATCTTCCCTTTTCTTTGAATAAACCATGATGTCATTAAGATAGACCACCACACTTTGACCAATTTATCCTTTGAAAGAAATATCCATATGACTTTGAAATGTAGTGTCTACATTTACTAAACCAAAGGGAATCCTTCTGTATGCGTATGTTCCCCGTTTAGTTCTGAATGTGGTTTTCAATCGGTCTGGTTTTGCCACAAGAACCTAGTTGTATATCGAAAACCCATCCAATAGAGAGAACATCTTAGAGCCATAGACGAGTTGCAAGATCTGTTCCATGGGGGGAAATGGGTAGTTTTGTTTGTTAGAAGCTCAATTCAGGATCCAAAAATCTATACATATCCTAATTTCTCTCGGCTTCTTTATGAAGGGAACCATATTTGACACCCAAGTTGAATGACAGACCGTGAAGATGATTCAAGTGTCTAACAATTTCTTCAATTCCTTCTAGATAAGTGGTTCAAGAGTCAGATGTATCTATCCAAGCTTTTGCTGGAATGGTTTGACAACTTCTTTAATTGGGATCACATGTTGAAATATCCGGGTGTCATAAGTCTTGATATCATCATAAGTCCATGCAAACACATCACGATACTTCTTGAACAATTATGTAAATGTGTACTTCTCCGCCTTTGAACAACATGTGCCCAAGTTGACATACTTGGGATATTTGGAGGTCCCTAGATTGACCAGAAAATGCATCATGGTCGAACTGTTGGTCTTTGGATTAACATGCCTTCTAAACTTAGTCTGTAAATCAAATAAATTTTCAAGTGTCAACAAATTTTTTGGCACACAATTTGCTTTTACTTTACTTGCCTCATCCCATTAATTCTGAAGGTCTTGTTGATGTGCTTCATTGTCAATCACAAAATCTTGGAAGACATCTGATTTGGTGAGAAAATTTATAATTTGAGTATCATTATTGAATACTCGTTAGTTCGTGATGTTATCCAGTGTTGAAGGCTTGAAAATCATTTCAACAGAAAAACCATCACTAGGGGGCATAAACCTAAATGTTGCATTGGCCAATATATATGCGTCAATATTTTGATTACCAGGTATAGAAGTAATATTGAATGCGACAAAAGAGTAGAACAATTTCCATACCTCTTGTTGATATGATTTTAGATGCAGTGACATGCAATGAATAGTATTTCTTACATGTCAGACAATTATTTCTTAATCACCAAATACTTTGAGGCACTTCACCTTAAGATCAATGGCCTTTTTTAGACCTTGGACTAAGGCTTCGTATTTGGCAGTTTTATTGGTGCATTAAAATTCTAAGTGAAATGATATGAGTGTCTTACATTGTTCATAATCGATCAACACACATACTGCCCTGACTCCTTTTTGTGACGTGGAGCATCAAAGAACATGTACCACATGTCAATAATCTTAGTTTTATTAGCTGCATTAAAAACCTAAGTTAGTTAACATGGTACAAACACTATTATGAGTTCGTGGAAGGAGTTTTTATTGTGAATCTAGCTATATTTCAGATTTTTGTGCTTCATAACAACCATGATTAGTTTCCAAAAAATAGTTACCTAGAACAATGTGAGCAAAGATTATGGGTTTGTTTTTACCTTCCACCTCAGTTACTATGTGTTTCATGTGAGATTTAGTTTCCACACGAATCTGGTTTGGTAAGCCACAGATGGGACCAGTCAGTTGAGAAGTATCCTTGAAGTCTATCTAGCTAGTATTTTCTTAACAACAAACCATAACTTTCAGGTATATCAACCACAAAAATATCAATGACTTGGTGTAATCTAGGTCAGATGCAAACCTAATTAATATATCTTTAAGTTCTCCTTTCACTTTGACATTTTTCATGTCTAACTATATGATTCTTGTTTTGGTTAACTGCAGGACAACGCTTATATTTTGATAGATTGCTTAAAGCATGATGTTTGATGAGGCACCAAATTCATCTAAGAAATTGTGTACATTGAAGTTGAAAATTTCATACGTAACTAGGAAACGAGGTACCTAATATTTTGAGTGTGCACCTATACTTGATACGTTTATGGTAGCCTCGATTTCCACATGGTTGACTTATTTTGCTTCAACAATTTTAGGAATACTGTTAGTAGCTGCAATGATTTTGTTATGAAAATTATCAGGTTTAAAAGCATCATGCAAAATATCACATTTTTGTGGCAATGATAAGATATTAAACATGGAGATATTGGCTTTTGTTTTCTTCATATCTTCTATGACGTTGTAATCTAGAGCTTGATTTTCTGGTCTGCTTATTGTCGGGTTTCATTGTGTGTCACTGGTCTTGTTATTGAGTGCAGTTGTGTTGGATTTGGCACTGTTTATATCTAGTTTGGATGTAGTTGGTTTGCTGATGTTAGCTAAAATGGTCATATCAGATTTATTTTTGTCTTTAGTCTGGGTCAGGATACTTGGTTTCATAGTGGTAATAGGAGGGGTAATTTTCCTTAGTGGAATTCTAGTGTCTTGGGAAGAGGAGGTGTTTGGAACTGGACCCTTGATAAGCAAATTGGAATCTTTAGGGAAAACCTCCACTACTGGTGTATTTTCAACAAAAAATCTTCTATTTTCTCATCGTTTGAGTCTATACAACAGTCCCAAAGGAACATAGCAATGTATGTGGGAGGATCCTTAGTGGTATCGTCATTCACTATGTTACCTGCTTGTTCATCATTCAGACTTTGATGATCTAACAACTGATTTATAACCAAGTTCATGGAATTTACCCACTGAGGACATGTCTTCTAAGAATGGTTTTGTTGGTGATGTGAGCAAAAACTATCTCTACCAAAGCTATCTAGATTTAATGCAACTTGAGGAGCTTTGGGTGGTCTGGGTGGGTTGTCATGTCTCTTAAAAAAAGGGTGTAAGGTTCTAGGTATTTAATATCATTCAATGACATTATTTTTGAGATATAGGACTTAATTTGACAATTTTTTGACCAGCTTCACCACACTGTCAATATCCTTGGTTTTTTTTTCAGGTGGCTTTGTAGCAACAAATGTCTCTTTCTAGTTGACCTGATTTATTCATAGTGTGAGTAATGGTCATATGAGGTGTTGGTGCTAAGGTCTGCACCTGACTGCTAAGGGTAGATCTAGGCCACCTCAATTGTTGGAATTATTGGTTTTTTATAAGTTTGGTTTATTTGTTTTGATGGTCAGCTGATAGATGAGGTTCAAGGGAATGCGTCTAGTTGGAATATTCCACAATATTCACCACAATGTTTCCCTTATCCAGTGGCATGAATTCTGGTGTAGCATATACAAGATATAAAAGTAGAAAAGAAACACTAACAAACATACAATTTGTCACTTGCAGCTAGAAATTTTAGGTCTGACACATTGCATTAAACCTAAAATAATAATTGGAATACACTTCTCAACAAGTTGTAAGGACATTAGCTGAAATAAAGAGAACATTTTCTTTACAAAACATTCAACATGCATCCAAATAAGAAGAAAAGATAAGCAATATTGAGAAAAATACAATCTATTCACCAAAAATTGTATTCACCGAGTAGAAAACTTTGTAGATCTTTACACTTCATAATCCAAGTCTATATCCTGATAGCTTGATACACCCAAAAAATATGAACCCTTTTACCTTCACATATTCTTCTATTTATCCACCAAAAGGATTTGAATGCCTATCTCATATCTAAATCCTAGATTTAAGCTATGCATTGCATTCAAACCTATAGATCTTAAACTTCACCATTCAATTATGATTACAATTCATGAACACTTCTTTACATTGAGAGAAGTAGAGTTTAAGTTCTAGTTTGTAGGGATAAATCCCCTTTTTCGGGACCATAAATTCGACCTAATAAAAACATTGTTTTTATAAAAAAGACATTTATTACAACTGGTTGTAATATCTGAGACTGAAACTAAAATATTCTATCATTGAAACTAGAGTCATTGCTAATAACTAAAGTGTAGGAGTTGCACAACAAAAGTATTCAAAACCTGGAGCTTGCTTTTGGCTTTACATGGATCCACATATATGTCACTAATTGGAGAAAAACCTTTAACACTGGATAAAGACTTGCATAGGCTTAATATTTTCTTACTTGTTGACAACAAAAAGCTTAGATTCTTTCCTTCATGAACATGCAAGTCTTTTGATGTTTCTTCTGCATATTTTGGTACTTTCTCTGTAGTTTTGAATGTTGCATCTCAAGAGATTGACATTATTGATGCAGCTCTTGAATTTGTTGCCTCATACTGTCATTCTGCTGATTGAGGGTTTTCACCTGCTGCTTACTGTCCTCCATTTCCTTGTTACGTTCAATTTTAGTCTTGATCTCTTTTTTCACTCTGTTGTCAGCTTTAAGTTCATATTCTTCATCAACAACAAGCCTATTGAGATCAATGGAGAGATTAACTTTCCTAGGTATCATCTCATACCTTGGATTATTCTTAGGTTTGTCTTTAATGATGTCTTTCATATGTTCATGTACCATCAACATTTTCCCCCTTGCCTTTGGTTTGGTCTCTTCTAAAACCTGCTCCGGGACATGCTCTATTTTTGGACCAGTCTCTTCATAATCCTGCTCTGGGTTTGGACCTGTGTCTTCTAAATCTTTCTCTGGCTCTGGAACTATTATGTACTATGTTTCCAAATCAATAGATTTAATACCTGAGCTCTATCCCTTGTTTCTCTTCTTTCTAGTCTTGCCTATTGGAATTTCCTTCAAAGTGTGGATGGCCATTTCTTCCATATTGGAAAATACAGAGGGCTCTTCATCAATGTCTTTATCTTCAATTACAATTGATTTCTTCTCCCTGAGGGATGTATCAAACAAGTCTTTGTATTTTATCCTCAATTGGTTGGTCAACCTAGTCTTCCGATTGGTTTGCTTGGCATTTCTAGCACCTGTTTCCCCTTTTTCTTTCTGCCCTGTTTTTCCTCAGGAGGCTCTCCAATATATGTGTCCAATGGATCAAATTAAACTATAACTAGTTCATGACTAAAATTCTTATTCCTCTGTTGTTTTCTTGGTTTCAATTCAAGAGTTTTTTCTACCTGCATACAAGTGGGCACAGGTTCGACCTCAATTTTCTCAGGAGATCGTCCAATTGCTAGAAAAACTTGTTTTTTTACCCCTTTTGACATATACTTTATCATCTTCCTTGGGCCTCTGTTTCACTGTGGATGACCTCAATTGCCTCTAAGGTATTTCTTCTTTTTCTGGAGTGACAGATTTTCCTTTTTCTGATTTGGTCCTTTGTTTTGCAAGTATGGTTTTTTCCTTGGAAACCCTAGCTGCTTGGGGAACTTCAATTTCCTATTCTGATGGTTATTGTTCTGATGGTTTCTATTCTTTTGGATCTTCATCCTATAACCCTATAGACACTAAAATTTCTTCCCAAGACGTTCCCAATTCACTGAGAGCATACCTAACTACTATTTTTATAAATCCCTAATGGTAGAGTCTTCTGTGAGAAATTTGTGGATAGTTCTGGACTCGTTTGGACATCATGGTTAGGATTTTGAGAAGATAGAATGGGAGGTTCATCTCCTTATCACCATTTAAATGCATGAGAAATATGAGATGATAGCAATGGACAATCGAAAACCTACCTTCTCCAGTAATGTACCTCTATATTTTTGACATGATACCTCTCCAGTCTTCTCTCAACCAATGATTTGGGTGCCAATGCACTTTATTCATACTTTGAAATATGTTTAAGTCACAAAACCTCATAAAAAAAAAGTTTGTCTGTTGATTGCAATAATGTTGACATTCTTGCAATCATCACTTTTACACCTGTAGGTTTAGGTTAACCCTCTTGTGATCCATAAGTGGTATAAACCATGGTGATAAGAATTATCCAAACTCAAATCAAGACTTGACTTAATCTTATAAAGAGAAAAAAAAAATAACGTAATCAAAGAAGGGATGACATAAAACAAAATGACCTAACACACAGTGAAGAAGATAGACTAACTAAGAGCTATATTGACAGATGAATGGGTTGGTTTCATGAGTAGAAGGGAGAGGTGCAGGCCTAGGATCTAACATCAGGTCTAACTGGGGGTATCACTTCTTTGTGAGGTGCTAAGAACAACAAACTTGTGTGCCTTATTTCTTTATTTTTTCCACCTTGCCACCAACTACTTTATTCCCTTTACCATCCTAGACATCTATCTTATTTAAACTGAAAACCAAATATGCAACTATACCCAAGTGAATTTATTGGTCTATGGAGTCTTTTATTCACACTAAAATACCAAATCATACTGAAAACTAAAGTAGCTATGTACAAAATGAACCACCTTTGGTTCATTAGGTAAAATAATGCTTCAGGAAAAACCCATTATCCAGGCTTCCAAAGATCTCAGTGTCATCCAGATTTTGCAATACAAAGGTATTGTTATCCAAAACCTTGGCTACTTTAAAGGGGCCAAACAAAAGGTTATCAAACTTACCATGTTTGGGTTTTTCCTCCCTGCTGGCATCCCATCTCAGAACCAAGTCACCTACTTGAAAAGTATCCTTTTTAGTATTCTTGTCAAAGGCTTCCTTGAGCTTGCTCCGGTAAGCCTCAATTTTCTCATTTAATATTTCTCTCCTTTGTTGAACTTCAATAATCTAAAAAATCCTCCTCTTAATGTCATTAGGCTCCTCCACTTATTCCTGCAAAAAATTCAACAATGGGAGACCTAGTTGGGTTGGTCTAAAAATAACATCCACCCCATAGAATTGTTGAAATGGAGAGGTACCCAATGAATTTTTGGTGATGATCCTATCAACCCATAAGGGATACTTCAATTTGTAATCCCATGCTTTTTTTTAATTTTCAGCCAACATTTTTTTAATAATCCCAATGAGGGTTTTATTTGATGACTCTACCAACCCATTCCCCTGTGGGTAATATGGTGTAGAATGTGTCAGGGTAATCTTGTAATTCCCACATAAATCAATCATGGCCTTGGACTTGAATGCCTGAGCATTGTCTTTCATTAGTTTCCTGGGCATCCAAACCTGGAAATGATGTTTATTTCCAGAAAGTTCATGATTAGTTTGTGAGTGTCATTCCTAGTGGGAATAGCCTCAATCCATTTCGTAAAGTGATCAGTGGCAGTAAGGATCCTCTTGTGTTTTCCAGTGGAGGGTGGGTTTATCTCCCTAACGAAATATAGGCTCCATTGTTGAAATGGGATGTTTGCAATAATCGACTTCAGGTGGAGTGAGATAAATTTATGCTTTCCAACAATTTTTTGACACTCTTCACATGTTCTGACCATGGAAAATACATCAGAGAATATTGTGGGTTAGTAGTATCCAACCCTTAGAACTTTGAGAGATGTAGCTTTCCAGTTTTGGTGCCCTCCACAAACTCCTTTATGCATATCAATTATAACTTGTTTTGAATCGTCTTCATCCACACACTTCAACAAAACACCAACAGGGTCTTTCCAATATAAATTCTGATTTAAAATGCAGTATTTTACAACCTTTAATTTAAGAGATCTAGTTTTGGATTTATCTAGATCTGGTGGGAATTATAGGTGCTGTAAAAAATAAATGATGTATTTATACCAAGGTGAAGATAATATTTATCCAATACATGCAATATATTATTTTCCTCCTGTATTAGCGGCGAATCTGTTTGGTTAAAGATATGGTGCAATTCAAGTGCTTTGCAATTCGAATCAGATAACATTTTTGCAAGGCCCTGTCCCTTGATCAGCTTTGTGGGATTTATGTTAAGATCATATTCCAAAAGTTTGACTATCCATTTGACTCTCTTCCCATCACTGTCTGACTAGACAAGGATCTCCTTTATACTATTGCTACAAACATAAGCGATTATCTTAGAACGTAGAACATAAACCCTAAAGGATTTTAAGGCCTTCACTAAGGCATAAGCCTGCTTTTCTAGGATGTCATACTTCAATTCTGCAACCCTGATTGTTTTTATGAAAAAGGAAATGGGTTGTTCATACCCTTCTTCATTATTTTGCAACAATACAACACCAATAGTCTCCTCATAAGAAAAAGAGAAAATTAGGAATTCTTTGGAGTAATCCGGACTAACTAGAATATGAGCCTCAATTAGAGCTTGATTTATCCTTTGAAAGGATGAAATTACTTAATGTGTCCACTTAATGTCAACATCCTTAACATGTTTGTAATGGGCCTAATGATTTCAACAAAATTTCGTACAAATCGTCTGAAGAAATTTATTTCTCCCATGAAAGATTGTATGGCCTTCTTATTTCTAGGGATGTCAATTTTATGAATAACATCTACTCTTTCTGAGTCTATATTTATTCCTCCTACAGATATAATGTGGTAGAGGAGCTTGCCTTCTAACATAGAAAAAATGGGATTTTTTGGGATTCAATGAGATTCCATATCTTCTACATTTTTGAAATATTTGCTTCAGGTGTTGTAGATGTTCATCATCAGATTTTGAAAAGATAGTGATTTCATCAAGGTATATCACCATGAACTTGTCCTTTTTTCCCACAAATGAAATTTCCATGGCCCTTTTAAAGGTGGCCCCTGCATTCATCAAGCCAAAGGGGATTTTTTCATACATGAAGGTGCCCCATGGGGTAGTGAAGGCATTTTTTTCTTTGTCTTCCTTGAACACTGCTATTTAATCATATCCAGAATAACCTTCCAACACGGAAATTATGTGAGCACCTACCACCATTTGTAGAATGTGATCCATATTGGGAAATGGATAGTTTTCTTTCAATGAACACCTGTTCAGGTTTCTGAAGTCCACACATAACTGTATTTCACCACTCTTTTTCTTGACCGTCACCAAGTTGGCCAACCAATCTGAATATCTCAAAGGCACAATAATCTTGGCATCAAGCATCCTTTTCAATTCCTTTTCAATAATAGACATCATTAATGGGTTAAACTGTCTATTTTTCTGCCTAAATGGCTTAGATCCTACTTTCAAAGGAATCTTATGCTGAATGAATTCAATATCAAAGGTTTTCAGGTCTTAGACCATGCAAAAATATCAACAAATTCTATCATAAGGATGACATACATATCTCTCTTCCCATATGGCAGTGCTTTGTATATATTGAAAATCTTTGGATTTGCAATTGTCCCAATATTACAGTCTACAACCTCATGTTCCTGAATTTTAGTTGCAACCTTCCTGGAGACATCATTGCTGTCAAAAAGTCTCTCCAGTGGGACTGAGCCCTTTGAAATATGATTTGTTTTCAGTTCCACAATGTTGTGAACAACCACCTTATTTAGAAAAGGAGGTTCCTACTAATTTTCTGTTTCATCGTTCTCATTTTCTTTGTCAATAGATATATTTGAAAATTCATCAATGGTTTGCAGAAATCTTTTGAGCTCTTGATTTACACTGAAAACCTGCTAGTGTTTGATATTGTCTAGTATGGTTGTTCTGTGTCCAACCTCCACTTCACATTTAATATTTGGACCAATGGGAGGCTTGAAAGTACTAGAAGCCAGAGCTAAATAGTTTTCTCTTTGATTGGAATCTCTAGGGACAAAAGAAATATTGAAAGCCAAAAATAAATTGTCAACTATGTCCCATACCTCATTCCTGTACTTCCTCAACCTCAATTTTTTTTTTTGATAAATTTCCTTCACTTGATTAACAACCAATTTAGAATCACTAAAGACTACCAATTTTTCAATGGCCATATTTTTTTGCATCTCTCAACCCCATAAATAAGGCTTCGTACTCTACTATGTTGTTGGTTGTTTCAAATTCTAATTTGTATTAGAGTGAAACCACTTCCTTTGAAGGGGAAATAAGGACTATTCCAACAAAAAAACCCTCCTTTGAAGATGAACCATCAAAATACATCTTGTAGATTTCAAAATACATCTTGATAGTTGCTGCATTTGCTAATTTATAATTCTGGAGCATCATCACTGATATGAAAAATGGATGACCCAATTTCATCTTCTATATCATAAATAGGATGATTACCTGGATTCTAGTGATCACTCACAATGTAAGCCAATATGAATTCTCTGTACAATATTCTATGTTCTCCTTTGAAAACATGGATGGTTGCATATGGAAGATCCATTTCTAGAGATCCTCCCACTTTCTTGGCCCAAGACCTGGATAAAATCATGCCAAAATTGGCAAGTATATCAGTTACAACAATATCCAAAGCAACACTTCATGGGAAATTGAGATACAAAAACAACCAAATCCTTAATTACTCCCAAACATTTAACCGTTTTAGAATCAAATGAGTAAAGGTCCTGGTATGGCTTGGTGATTTCTAACCTTAGCTCATCCATGAAAACCTTAGGCATGCCATTGTGTGAGGCCCTAGAGTCCATAAGGCAATTGTGCAAATTTTTTTCATGGACATTCAATGATATGTAAAAAGGTGGGGAAGCATCATACCCATATTCAATGTGTGGGCCAATCGTGATAGCGAGATTCTCATCCTGCAGGTTTATCACATCATATGAGACAACAAAAGCACGTGGCTTCAAAAATTTCCCGATAGACCTTTTAAATGGCTCATTTTTCATCAACTCTGTCAAAGGTACATGAATATTGATCTTTCTTAACTCATGGCCTATGTTAAAATAAGTTACATGTATGTCCACTTCTATCACCTCTGAGACATTATGTTTAGTTGGCTAATGTTGCTGGTCTTGTTTGTTTCATGTGTCTTTGTTTGGACCTTGCTTGGGAGGAATATATGATTTCTTATTCTGAGTTGGCACATTTGTTTTGGGACCCCTTGACCTAGGCCTTAAATCATACTTCTTTTGGGGATGAATTTGAAAAACTTCATCTCCCCTTCTGTCATCATCAAACCATTTTTTCATTTGATAAATTTCATACTCTTGTTGAGTTAGGTGACTAGGATGGAGGTCAGCTTCATTAAAAAGGACTGCAAAATAATATTCAATATCATTACTTTCCTCCATCTCTTCAAATTCATTGTTTTGGAAAGGGGGTACAATCCTTTGATCTTCACCATTCTTTCTTTCCCTCTGCATGATTTGAGGGGAATTGTTGGGCCTTTTGAACTAATTAGGGTTCATGTTTACAACTTCATGGTAAGGTTTGTTTGGCTACTTGGATTCCCATTTTAATTTAGTTATTTTTGAAGTCAGATCCTTGTTGACGAGCATTTATGACACACCGTCAATGGGAAGGATAGATCCGGACCGAGGTTGTGTATCTAACCTAAGCCAATTGGTATGATCTAACCTAACAGGTTTTGTGGCTTCGTTGGCCAACTAGGGTCCTAAAAACAATAAAAAGAAATAAACTAACTAAAAATAAGATTCTAACAATTGACACACTAATTAAAAATGTTCAACTAAGAGTGTTAATGTACAATGATTATATACATTTTACAAGATTTAAATAAAATCTTGCGAAAGTAATTGTTTGGGATAAAGTTTCAGAACAAGATCAAGTATGAACAATACTCTTTCTAATGTTTAAAAATATTAAACTAATAAACAATGAATGAATATGATTGTGATGATAACACAAAAATAGACAAAGATAATTAACGTCTAAATTATGCAATCATTGTTCATTCATATACAAACAACTTTAAATAAAAGAAAACAATACATCTACTAACCTCTAGAGGATCAACAATAATACACTAAGTTCATCTCTCTACGTTGTGTGAGCTCTTGTTTGTCTTGTATTAAGTGGAAACCTATAACATAGACAAACATAATACTTCCTGAAGAAATTCAAGGAAGTGTTTCATATTTTTGGAGTGAATTTATAACAATAGAAAGATAAATGATTTTATTTCCTGTGACCTGAAGATAACCAATAGCTGAGAACGAAAGAAATCTCAATCCCGGTCATTGATGTTATCAACCATTTAACATCAATAGTAAACTCACAAATACCTAAATAGTTGATCGATCATAGGGACAAAATAGACCAACAAATAATGGACAACAATAAGATAACCAACGATATAAAATATCATGTGAAGAAAAGACTAAAGCTGAATCAACACAAGTAACATTTCATAACATAGAATTCATAGGAGAATACAATGAAACAAACATTACACAATTTACATAAAGCCAACAACAAACTGCTTTCCCATATCACTTCCAAAATTATATGTCCATTCTATGATCTAGAAAAAATGTGCCTCTAACACCAGGAAACAATATCTAGTTAAACATGTCTTGGATTTGTTACCTCTTACCTCTTATCATACAATATAGAGGAAGATCACTAAATATAAGTTTGTTTTACAGAAATTAAGTAACAAAAGATACTCCTGTAGGAGTCTCTAAATCAAAATAATTACATTAATGACATTGTTTTTTCAAAAATGGGAAATTACTATGCTATTGAACGCTTAAACCATGATTCCTTTTCCTTAAACATGGCATCATAATCTTTTGTTTACCTGAAATGATAAAATGAAATCAAAGTTTAGATAATAATACAAACAAATAATTTTAAATAGACTGGCTACAAAATATTTCGATTCTGTAGCTAGTCTCAAAATAAAAATAAAATCAAAAGTGAATCTATCTATTGTTTCTCAAATAGAATCAAATCAAAAGAAATCAAAACAACTATTTACCATTTCAAAGATTTGATAGAGAAGCATCTGATAAGTCTGAATTTATAATGGTGTTGAAGTTTTTTGAGTTTTTAATAATCACATTACCAGACAACTTAATCCTCTTGTTTTCCATGTGAGCGTTCGATCGAACGCATGATTTCAACTCGTCATTCTCCCTCTCGAGCAATGATTTTCATACTACCATTTGGTTTAATTGGGCTTGAAGATAGGGGATATCCCGGTAATATCTCTCAATCCAATCAAAACAATTTTCACAATGAACTGGTTCTATGGTAGGCAAAGGTTGAGCCTTTTTTGTAGAGGGAAATTTAGTCTATCCCGTGATTTTCTTCAGATCATGTTGTATACCAGAGAAACCCTCTTGTTTCTTTAGGAACGGTGGGAGATAAGAACAAAACTGAATTGTATTGAATCAATACCAATATTGTTCCCCATAATCTTGTCATCAATATCCTCTTGAGCAATAAAATCTTCAATCTCATTCTCAGAAAATCGATCATCAACCTCGATCACAGAGGTCGATTTCTCATTATCACGCTATTGATTTCTCAATTTATAAATAGGAGTCGGCCTGGTCTCTTATTCGTAAAATTTACATCTGGACTACTCTATTTTTTACACCTTCTTTTTTCCTTGACAGTTGATTTATTTAAAACAACCCGAATCGGCTGATGAGTATGAACAACAGGAATCCTGTCCTTTAAATCATCTAAAACTTCTTCCAAAGACTTTCTAGGAATGAAATCGCATCGTGGATTCTTGCCTGATGGCTTCTGGATAGAAACAAAGGTTTGATCTATAGACACATGGCCTTCTTGTATATTAACACATAGGTTTTCTATAGTAGGGTTAAATTGACAGGGACTGGGATTTTCGTCGAGATGTTGAGGTGATTCTATTACATTTTCGGGTAGGTTAAAATTATTTCTAAACAAGAAATTTTCCCAACTGTCCCTAGTTTTAGACAGATGCAAAACCATAAGGATTTGAATGAGGCCATGGTGGAACATTCTTGAATGTGGGTTTAGTTTCTGTCTATGATAGAATGTATCCATTTTCTGTAGACTTCTATGTAGATAAAAAGGCACATTTAACTTGAAACCTAGAAAAACCATCAACAACAGACATGATACAAGAATATTGGACCATATCTACCTTCACAGGTAATAAATTTCTTAAGAATTAAGAGAAAGCCATGCCATCAGGGTTTGAAAAGAGAAATTGGTGTACCTTTTGGACAAAAAAATGATTTCTTGGAGGCCATGAGTGAATGCCATGGCACGCCTTTGATTTTGGTGTTTTTAAACCATCGATCTCCCTCTTGGGATAGTCCTGTAGCTTCTGCGATGGAAGCTTCAGTCACCTCTAATTAAAAATACCCAATCTTAGCCTTGGTGCCATCAAAAGAATGAACGAAATCCCGGGCCACTGCGAGGTTGAAGCCCTCAAATCGTCCACTGAAAACATCCCAGTCATATGCTACAAGGTCATCCATGACATCGTCATGATAGAGGAGAGCTTGGGAACCATTTGGATCGACCCTCACCACGGGTGCCATTGATATGATCACACATAAACAATAGGGGTAACGCGAGGTGGGTTGTATTATCCAACACATGAAATGTAGGATGAGGTCTGCATAATCGGGAGGAACCCGATACCTAAGGATTCAGGAAGCTACCATAACCACCATTTGGAGCATTGAGTGGGTAGTAACCAGAGGACACGCAAAACAATAAACCACTTTGAGAAATGAATGCCAAACCCAAAGCACCAAAACTTACCACTTGCAACAATGAATGGAGGCTTGAGCTATGTAGGCAAAGGGGTGGTGTTTAAAGGTAAGTGTGTCAGTCTAGTACCAGGACAACAAGACCATGATACGACTTCTAGGGGTAGTATTCATATTTCGAACTAACCTAAAGTTATGCTAGCTATGCAATCAAGCATATGTCAATGTGAAAACCAAATAATCAAGGATAGAAATGACTAAGTCATATCCCTCAAGGTGGATGAATCAAGTGTTATGGTAAGGGGTCAATTGATAAAATGATAAATTCACAAGTTTTAGGGTTTATTAGATGCCCAAACTGTATTCAAATTGCAAAAGAAAAACCCATAAACTGTACAATTCCCTCAAACCAAAACTTGTTCTAATTTCATGCTTTCAAAGAGAACGATAGAAAAAATAATAAACTCATTCAAACAACTAGTCCAGTGATTTTTTCCAAAACCAAAGATGAAAAAAAAATGTTTGCAAGGAGAAGGAGGCAACTATAGAAGGAGGCAACCATGATAAAATTTGACAAGAATATTTGGATGCCAACAATCCTTCAATGTTCTAGTCATCTCATCAAGTTTTGGGTTAGATTCTGCTGGGTTAGAAGAAAAAAGGAACCTCTTCTCTCTGCTTCTTTTTGTCCCTGTCATATTTGGTCTTTAATTTTTCTGATGCTAGAATATTAGACTCGAACTCAAGGGATACCTCTTGCATAGATAGAAAAGTGGTGGACCTTCTCTCCCTTAACATGAGATAAAATTCAACATTAAATGCATTTGAAAATGTGATCTTGGCTGATGTTTCAGTTGGCTTGATCTCATTAGGGATGTTGTTGTACATCTTATCAAACCTCTAAGTTAAATATGAAACAAACTCACCATTTTTCCTTCTCAAAGCCCCAAAATGAGTGATACAGTACAGGTAATCCCTCCTATATCCCCATTGTTTTGGAAAAGTTTCATATAATTCTTCAATACCTGCAATATATTTTGGGAGAAGACCACAAAACCACTTCCTTACCTCTCCATCCAGGCTCTGCACAAACAATCTCATCCAAACGTTGGCATGTTCAATGTTAACATTATCTGCAAAGCTATAAAAAGATAGCAGCTGTTCCTCAATAGTGACATCCCCTTCACCATTGTACCTAGGCATATATTTCATGTAGTGTCCTATTGGAAATACATTTAGGTTTTGAGGCAACACTAATGGTCCATATATAGTTGTAATGATGGCCTCCATCCTGTGTACAACCATCTTTGGAACAACTGGGCTTTGAGGCTTAGGAGGAGATACTGGGGTGGTTTCTTGAGAAGATGATGAGGTAGAATTTGAATCTAGAGATATCTGAGGGATTATTACAAGGTGATTTTCAAAAAATATAATCTCACGCTGCTTCTTGTTGAGGGCAGGGGCATCCTTTTCAGATGCAAACCCGCCTTTGGATGATAAGGGATGTCTCTAAGAAAGTGTAGATTTCCTTATTTGTCTCTCTAGATCAGAAGATATTGTATCACCATTAATATCAGGTTTGGATTTTGAGGCTTTAGTATGCTTAGAGGTTGATTTCTTGAACCCCTTCTTGGGAGCCAAAGTTCCTTAGTAGATTTGCATTCAGTGGAGTCGCCAGGTGAAAGATGGCAGTCAGTGTTGTGCATGATCTTTGTTCACCATCAAAGATTAGATATGATCATTTTCGTTCTCCCAGGGAAAGATTTATTTGTTACTCCATTCCCTGACAACATCGCCAGAAGATGTTGGTCCGAAGGTCTGCACTTGACTGCTAAGGGAATAACTATGCCACCTCAGTTATTTGAATGCTTTGTTTTTTATAAGTTTGGTTTATTTTTTTTGATGGTCAACTTATAGATGAGGTTCAAGGGTAGGGGTCTAGTTGAAATATTCCACAATATTCACCACAAAGTTTCCCTTAGCCAATGGAATTCATTATGGTGTAGCAGATACAAGATATACAAGTAGAACAAAACACTAACAAGCATACAATTTGTCACTTGCATCTAGAAATTTTAGATCTAACACATTGCATTAAACCTAAAACAATATTTGGAATACACTTCTCAATAGGTTGTAAGCACATTAGCTGAAATAAAGTGAATATTTTCTTTGCAAAACATTCAACATGCATCCAAATAAGAATAAAAGACAAGCAATATTGAGAAAGAGATAGTTTATTCACCATAAATTGTATTCACTAAGTAGAAAAAATTGTAGATATTTACACTCCATAAGCCCAGTCTATATTCTGATAGCTTGATACACCCCAAAAAGTTGAACTGCTTTTCCTTCACATATTATTCTATTTATCCACCAAAAGGATTCAAATCCCTATCCGAGATCTAAATCCTAGAGTTAAGCTATACATTACATTCCTACCTGTAGATCATAAACTTCACCATTCAATTATGATTACAATTCATGAACACTTCTTTACATTCAGTGAAGTAGATTTTAAGTGCTAGTTTGTAGGGATAAATCCCCTTTTTATGGGCCCATAAATTCGACCTAATCAAAACATTGTTTTTACCAAAAAGACATTTATTACAACTGGCTGTAATATCTCAAACTGAAACAAAAAGATTCTATCATTGAAACTAGAGTCACTGTTGATAACTAAAGTGTAGGAGATGCACAACAAAAGTCTTCAAAATATGGATCTTGTTGTTGACTTTGCATGGATCCACATGTATGCCACTAACTGGAGAAAAACCTTTAACACTGGAGAAAAACTTGCACATGCTTCAAATTTTCTTACTTGTCAAAAACAACAGGCTTAGTTGATTTCCTTCAGGAACATGCAGGTATTTTGATGTTTCTTCTGCAACTTTTGGTACTTTATCTATAGTATTGAATGTTGCATATCAATATATTGATCTTTTTTCTGCATCTCTTGAAGCTTTTTCCTCACACTGGCATTCTATTGATTGAGGGTTTCCACTTGTTGCTTACTATCCTGCATTTCCTTATTACATTAGATTTTAGGCTTGTTCTCTATTTTCACTCTGTTGCCAGCTTTAAGTTCATACTCTTCATCAACAACAAGCCTATTGAGATCAATGGAGAGCTTAACTTTCCTAGGTCTCATCTCATACCTTGGCTTCTTCTCATGTTTGTCTTTAATGCTGACTTTCACAGGTTCATGTACCATCAACATTTCCCCCTTTGCCTCTAGTTTGGTCTCTTCTAAAACCTGCTCTAGGACATATTATGTTTCTATTCTCTAGGTCTGGACCCATGTCTTCTAAATCTTGCTTTGGGTATGGACCTGTGATGTACTATGTTTCCAAATCAACAAGTTTAATACATGAGTTATGTCCCTTGTTGCTCTTTTTTTTGGTCTTGCCTATTGACATTTCCTTCAAAGTGTGGATGGAAATTTCTTCCATATTGGAAAACCCAGAGGGATGGGTTTTCAATTAAAATCAACTTATGCTCCTTGAGGGATGGATCAAACAAATCTTTGGATTTTAGCCTCAACTTGTTGGTCAAAATGGTCTTCCTATTTGTTTTGGTTGGCATTTCTAGGACATGTTTCCCCTTTTTCTTTCTACCATGTTTTTCCTCAGGAGGCTCTCCAATCTCTGTGTCCAATGACTCAAATTCAACTGTAACTACTTTAGGACTAACCTGCTTATTCCTCTGTTGTTTTCTTGGTTTCAATTTAGGATTTTTTTCTACCTGCATACCAGTAGGAATAGGTTTAAACTCAAGTTGTTTAGGAGAAGGTCGAACTGCTGGAAAAACCTGTTTTTAACCCTTTCTGATATATACTTTATCATCTTCCCTGGTCCTCTATTTCACTGTGGATGACATCAATTGCCTTTGAGGTTTTTTTTTTTTTTGTAGTGATGGATCTTCCTTTGTTTGATCAGGTCCTTATTTTTGCAGGTAAGGTCTTTTCCTTGGAATGATAGGTGGATTTTGATGAACTTCCAGGCTCTGTGGAAACCATAAATACCTAGGGAACTTAAATTTCCTATTCTAATGGTTGTTTTTCATCTGTATATTCATCTTGTAACCCTAGAGACACTAAAATTTCTGCCCAAGATATTCCCAATTCACTAAGAGCATAAAGAACTAGTATTTTTATAAATCCCTGATGGTAGAGGTTTCTGTGAGTAGTTTGTGGATAGTTCTGGACTCGTTTGGACATCTTAGTTAGGATTTTGAGAAGGTAGAATGGGAGGTTCAACTCCTTATCACCATTTAAATACATGAGAAATATGAGATGATATAAATGGACAATAAAAAGCCTACCTTCTCCAGTGATGTACCTCTGTATTTTCGACAGGGTGCCTCTCCATTCTTCTCTCATCTAATGGATCAGGATGCCATGGCTCCAATCTGGGCTCTGATGCTCTACTACTAGGAATTGGTTGCACACCTCAGCTGGTAAATTCCATTTCTTGAACCACCTCTCGCCACTGATAGGGAGATCACATGCTTCTACTATAAAATTCTCTGTTATGTGGATGGTTATATCCTCAATTTGTGTCTAGAATCCATCGAAGTTTTGTGCAAAGATCATAACGATTTATGTATGGTGTCCATTGAAGGCACATATGAAATTGTACCACTCTACCCCGATGAATATATCCTAGATATCTGGTATGGATTCGAACAAATCGAACCCTATTGTCTCTGCCATGTTTAGCTATTAGAACTCTCGTGGTGGTATCATCATGCCCTAGCTACCCTCTGTCGAAAATGGTGGCCGAGACCATGCACCAGTTAGGGCTCTCTCAATATCTGCAATGAAAAGTGCATAGGGAAACAATGCACATGATTTTGAGGGTAATAGGAACAGATGAGCACGATTTGGGTGCCAATTCACTTTATTCAAACTTTGAAATATGTTTAAATCATAAAAACTCATAAAAACACAGTCTTTCTGTTGATTGCAAGAATGATGAATCTCTTGCAATCAACACTTTTACACCTACAGGATTAGGTTAACCCTCTTGTGATCCATCAATGATATAAACCATGGTGATAATACTTATCCAAACTCAAATCAAGACTTGACTTAATCTTATAAAGAGAAAAACAACTAACATAAGCAAAGAAGGGATGACACAAAACAAAATGATCTAACACACAGTGAAGAAGAAAGTCTAACTAAGAGATAGATTGACAAATGAATGGGTTGGTTTCATGAGTACAAGGGAGAGGTGCAGGCCTAGGATCTAAAATGAGGATGACTCCCTCTATATAGTTTTAGGTTCCTTGAAATGAAGAGACAAGGTGTCTCTATTAGCTCGCTTGAAAAACATACCTATGGAAGGGATAAGAGCCGCAGTGTAGTACTCGATGGCTAAGGATTGTGAAGGAGCTATGTCAATTGTAAACTTAGCTAGGATCATGAGAAATCATTGATTGAAATCCTTCAACTTTTCCCTCTTATCCATTTTAATGGATCCTAACTCTTTATACAAGGATGCAATTGTTTTTCATTCACCGAATTTTCTAATAAATACCTTCTCAAAGTCTTCCCAACAAGTTATGGAAATGGGTGGTAGACTAGAATACCAACTAGATGCTTTTCCATAGAAGGTGTAAGGAAACAAACTACATACCACATCTTAATTTTTGACATTTATAAAGTGAATAGCTAAGAAGAATTTTTTTTATATGGTCCTCTGCTAAGCTAGGTTTGTCTAGATCAAACTTGGGAAGGATTTTTTCAGGTTTCCTGGGAATTTCATGTAAGGGTCCTTCTAAATTTAAAGAACCTTTGGACATCCATGGTGGGATCCCTACCCTTTTCTCTTGACATTCACCCATGATTTGTTCGAGGTCATTTTCATGGTTTTCACCATCAAGGTTATGTTAAAACTTAGGAGGGGTAGGAGGAAAACTGTTTAAGGGTACTAAAACCTTTTGTAACGTAGTTTTGTTGAGGTCTTCTACATAATCAACAAAAATATTGGGATGGTTGTCTGGTCATCTTATGTGAGTAGCTTTCCTCCTTGAAAGTTATGAAGTTGTTGGTATCATACCAAGTATTTTTGTGTAAGCACGAGTGATAGAAAGAGTTTCTGAGAACTCTTCTTATGGCACACAAAACTGAGTTTCTATACGAGTTTTAGAACTTGCTGTGGAACTTTTGAAATTAGGGTTCGTATCTTTGTAGTTAATATCATGTTCAGGAATTCTATGTGGAAAAATATTTAGAATAGAATTGACCACGATTGTGTAGATCATTTATGTAAGCCATACACTTGGCCCTCCTTCTAGCGCCAATTCTGTTGATGAGGTAGAATTCACTCTGCAACATTAAGGGGTTCTCCATGGTACATGGTCCCAATTAGACTATGTACCATTTGGTTTAGGATTTCCATATGGAATTTGGCCTGACTGCCATTTTTGGTGATGAGGGTGAAAATGGATGTTATGCAATGCAAAGATGTATATGAAGACTATGTATGAAAATAAAACTAAACTATTGCTAATCTATCCTAGCTAGGAGCGAACTATAGTAACCAAATGGGTTTTAAATGAAACTGAACTCTGTCAGGAACCCCACACATATATTTGAAATGAAGGTGCAAAGTTAGAAACATGAGCACACATACATATAACCAAAAAAGTCTAAATTATATTTCTACATACATTAACAACTCATGAGCTCAGTACTTAAAAATATAAGAAAGAATAGCAATATCGTAACATAACATTGTGTGCATCAAATTAGTCCGCCAACAAACATTGTTCTTATAGTCCATGTGATTAGCATACATTCTACTTGAATAAGTTCACAACAAAATCAACCACACACACAAGTTCTACTCTCTTTCAAAAACTGGCCCTGAGGGCTTCTCAATATTAATCAACATTGTATATGTCCTTGAATTAGTTCTTGAGTTCATACACTGCTTGAAGATCCCTTTCAAAATGGGTCTCTTATTCTATTTATACTTCTTTTCCTAACTATTTTTTGACTCTTTGTATTCCCCTAAAGAAATTTTTACAAAACTATTCATATCCCCTCTTCTTGATGACAAGAATACAAAGAAAAGACAAAATTGGGAGTAGTTCAAAAAATAAAAAATAGGGATTAGGTGTAATACCCCTAGGCCGAACCCAATTGTAAATGTAAAATGAAAATGTACTTAAGTTTGTGAGTTTTTAATATCATTTTTTGTATGCACCTTTCATGGCATAGTACGTACATGTACTATGCACTAAAATGATGAAGTGTGCACATTCTAGGATACCACGCGCAACAACTTAAGTGCGCACGATTTTGAGGCCAAGGAGCCTTTGTGTATATGCTGTGTTTTATAGGCTGGTGAGCTAGTTTGTGATGATTAGGCCGAAGAGCCTAGATGTTAAAGGCCATTGGGTCTATTTTTGTATATGTCTCATCATTAATATAAAATACATTGCTACACGCAGATCGACCATGATAAAAGAGTATGGGGGACTAAACTCCACTAGTTAGGGAAAGGGGGGGGTTAAAAGTTAAGGAAAAGGGGCTAAGCTAGGGAGATTAAGCCAAAAAGGAATATTATATTAATATTTATTAAATCATAAAGTATGGAAAATTATTTTATCCTAAGTTCTAAGTATGGGGACAAGTGGGCCAAAGTATCACCCACCATGACAAATGTCAAGTTGGGAACATGCATACTTATAGTTTGGACTTAGTTCATTTTTCCATTCCTTCCATCATTCAGTCATCCATTCAATCATTCCATGACCATTGAGACACTCATTAAGCTCTCCTTCATACCTCCCTATACCTGTATTCATACCTGAACCAATACCATATCCATACCCATACTTGTTTGTGTACTTGGTTATCTTGGGAGCTGGACTAAAGAAGCGGGTTGTCAAGCCCATGGCATACTGAAGAGGCGAGTTGTCAAGCCCGTGGGATACCGAAGAGACAGGTTGTCAGGGTCGTGAGCAATTTCTCTCTGGGTGAGAGAATTGCTGGGAATTGATTTCCTGAAGGTGCTAAACTACAACTACATGGCTCTGAGACTTCTTGTGCAGCATGTTGATGAAGCCCAGAAAGGAAGTGGGGAAACCAAGGGACTGTTGAGCAGAGAAGGGGCACACTTCCTGGGGTGGGACAAGCATGTGAGGAAAGAGGGACTGTAGGATGTTAGTTTGAGTTGGCACCTGTGACGAAGTCTTTCCTGTTGTCTATGATCCATTAGCCTGGTTAGGAATCCCTTTACCTGGGTGGAGTTTAGTCCCATCTCAGGGGTGACCCACTAATGAGAGTGATGAACAGTGTGGTCTAAGGTTGGGAGATTCGTGGAAGGCCTGGACATAGTTGGTGATATTCTTACCAAGATAAGTGTCAATTGTGTGATAATTTACATGCTGCATTATTATTTACGTGTTTATTTTTATGGGTTTTGTTGGAAAGACTAAAACAACTGAGAGGGGGGGTGAATCAGTTGTTTATAAGCTTAAACAATAATATGCCTTTTAAGTAATTATTAAGATTTCTTCATGTGTCATCAACCAACATACAACATATGGACAGTAAGAGTAAAGATCATCAGTCACACATAAAATATACACAGAGACAGATTTTCACGAGGAAACCCATAAAGGGAGAAAACCTCTTCTTCTTCTAAATGATAGGCAGTCTTTTTATGTTCTGTACATCATTTACAATTGAGCACCAACTCAATGTGAGGCTTCTACCTCTGTTTTACAAGCTGCAACTTGTCTGAGAGCTCCAACTCTCTGATTTCTCTAGCACCCACTAGAAGGAAGCACCAACTCCTTGTTTATTCCAGCACCAACTGGATGGAAGCACCAACTTCCTGATTATTCCAGCACCAACTGGATGGAAGCACCAACTTCCAGTTACACAGGCTTCAACCTGCATAACAGAGAACATCTGTTCTCCCTAGCACCACCCTACCACCCTAGTTTCTCTGGCTTCAACCAGATGGAAGCTACAACTTCCTRTGTTCAAGCACCCACTTGAACTTCTGAGGACAACAGTCCTCCTGAGCACCTCCCAACCTCCCTTAAATATTAATGGTTAAATACACTTTCAACTTTACAGATAAATCAATTCTTACCAGTCTTTCTTTGTTCTTTAATTCTGGTCTTCTGTTCACTGTTCTGCTACTCTTCTCTTATTCAACAGGTCTACTCTGTATCATATCTTCTTTCATTCTACTCCGCTTCTGTTCTGTCCATCATGTTTCTCTTCTTCTGTTCTTGTTCTGCGCAGTTCCTTCACTTCTTACTATTCCTCTGCTCATCTTCTTTTTCTTACTGTTTACCCATTTTTCATTCAGAACCATCCATCCAATTCGGTCTCCTTCATTTTCTTTTATACATTCTATTATGACAGTTCAACTTCCCATCTCCTTCGGCAAGTGCAACCTCAACTGTCTCAGCAACTGAATCGTCATCTGAAACGTTAACTAATTATTCATGATGAGTCCGTTTCACTAAGAGAAATTATATTTAGTCGTTAACTGTTAGAGTGAACAGTGACCCTCTGATCAATATTTGATCCAACGGTTCAGATCAAATCGGGATTTCACCCATCGTGATTTCGGCATTTGTGATGTCAAAAATCACAAGTCCTTCGGACTTGCAATCCTCCGATTCCCGATGACTCCTTTCCACTAGCTAGCCCTGCTGGCTATAGGCCCATATGACCGGCTATCATGTGACCGCTACCAAACCTCTCGTCCGGGTTTCAGGGTTTACAATGATAATGTGCATACGCCTCCTGGAGCTGCGATATACCAATTCCTGACCTCCTCTGTACTCCTTACACCTATCCTCCACTGACTCCTGGGTGGCCCCACAGGCTATATGCCTTATCGGAAAATCGCGTATCGCGATTTCGCGATGTTAGATGTTCAGAGTTTTTGTCAATACCAAAACCTGATCCCCGAAACTCCGAACAGAGCTATGATCTACGGATCAGATTCATTCTTATCCAACGACTGTGATCACTTCGCGAAATCGCATTTCRCAATTTCGGAGTTCTTGATGCATTGTGTTCTTGACATATCAAATCCCGATCCCCGAAACTCCGATGCCACCTTTCCTCTGCGCTGTCATCACACATGATTCAACACGTATTAAACACTGCCACGTGTCACTTTGATTCATTACTTGTATGTCTCTGAAGTGTTGAATCTGTATGACACTTGTCACTACCTGGTTGTGCCACATGTCGCTTAGCTGACGTGGTCTGTGGACGTGGGTCGAGTCGATGTTGATCTGACGGTTCAGATTCCGTTGGGATTTCGCATATCGCGAAATCGGGGATTTCGTTGTAGAGTGAACTTTGCATTATGAAATCCCGATCCCCGAATTGCCGATGAGGCCTCCTGGCTACCACGTGTCCATACAAATGAACGGTCCAGATCCCTGCTTGATTTAACGACTGTGATGAAATCGCGAAATCACGTCTCGCGATTTCGGGGTTTTCATTGTCGAGTGAACATGACATTTCAAAGTCCCGATCCCCGATTTGCTCGTTTGGGTTATCTCTCTCACAACTTTTAAAGATCTGATGACCCTCGTTCTTTCGGGAAATTTGTATGAGATCCTACAGTCACTTACTCTTCTTCCTTTTTCTTCTGTAAGCTCTTGCTGCGCGCGTTTTCTTCAAGCCTGTTCCTCCTGAGCTTTTACTTCCAAATCCCCACGTGGTTTTATCCTTCTTATCCTGCTGTCTTTACTGTTTCCATTAATGACAACAACCATCACTGCATTCTATCCACTGAATTTGCCAACAAGTTTATCCTATGTGTGGTTTATAACTGTCTTTATATTTATGGGTATTTCCTGTGTATGTTGCATGTATATGTTTACTGTTATTTCAGTATGAATCCATGCATTTACATAATGTATTTGTATGTTTACGTTTTATATATAAAGTTCTGCAAGAGTTCTGTGTGTATATGTTTTAATTGCATGCAGTTCAAAAAATTTATGTGGCATAGATCAATTGGATGTTGGGTATGTTACAATATGTTGAGAAGAGAATACAAGCATTTTCTAGAGTAACATGGCTTGACCTGGGTGGCTGGGGATTCTACAATAGGTAATAACAATTTCGAATTTGATATTTTGTCCTTTTACATATTCTTGTCCCAGAGGTATGCTACCCAAATTTCTAGTTGATCATGTAAATATGCGAGTCTATGGTATGCAAGCTATTCTATGGTAGTTGTGTGCATAACTATGTTGTCTTCAAGGGTTTTCATATCTTTTGATAATGTAGCCATGAATGCATGAACCATAGTATAAAACTTTGTTGGTTGAATGAGGTGTTGTTCTATTATGTCCATTGTTACTGTGGGGGATACCTCGATGACTCCTCATCTAGGATTCATGATATCTTGTACCTTGTCGACCAATTCCTCCTTTACAAAAATTTTTCCAAGCTCCTCTAGCTGGGCTAATTGGCATAACTTGAGCAGTTCTTGTGCTGCTTTGTGTATGCGTGAACAAATTGCTATTGAGCTTGTTTTTTTTTTTGTATTCCTTTTGTCCCATTTGTTTTCAATGATCTAATGCATATGCATCCATTTTTATTTCCCTAGATGAGGGACAATAGAGTTTAGTCGGTGCATCCAAGTTTTCTGCAATCCATGTATCAAGGTTGTTCATACCCTCCTAGATAATATTGAACTATGTGAGCTTGGTTTTCAAAATGTTGTGCTAGTTTATGATGGTATCAGCTAAGTCCTGGAACATGTGCATGTGAGCGTACATGTCGAGAAGATCTTATTTGATCTCAATCCTAACATTTTCTGTGCTTTCCTCATTGATATTTACCTATCGGAGATTCTCTTCTAGCTCCTTAATGCTTGCTTCTTTTACCAAATTGTTAAGCCCTAATATTGGCTCATTACCCCTTAATTGGGGCATATTAGATTAGTAATGTTATTTTATTTATGTCGGCTTTAGGCCATTAGTTGTAATTATACCTCCTAGTCTCCTATATATACCAAGGAGACATTTTCATTTTGAATCATCTTGTACTTGAACATTTAAGTGGGGTAAAAGGAGGTTTCCCCCTCGAAGAGGCTTATTATCTGAAATTATCTTTGTTTCAAGGCATTGAGTGCTTTTCTTGAGGATTTTCCATGCTATATTGATGTTTGGTTCTTAACATATGGTATCAGAACTCAAGGTCTTGGGGTTTTGCTGCTACATCTGAGACATTGTGGAATTTTCGCTATAATTTTTTTTCTACAATGTTTCAGAAGGAACCACTTGGAGGGTATTTAGCAGACAGATCAAGGTACGTTGGGTTCAAAATTCATCTCCTGAGGCCTTATAATTTCAGAGATACATCCTGTACAAAATAGGGTTCTGGAATCATCCTGAAATGAGTCATTGTGGAATTTTCGCTATAAAACATTTTCTGTAACGTTCCAGACCCTAAAATCTAGAGGAAATTTATAGAAATTAGTAATATATCTGTGGTAAAAATTTCATCTTCTGGGTCATCTTAAATTTGTAGATACACCTTGTGTAAGATAGGGTATCTGACTAGTCCTATTGACTAGTCTCAAGAAGGTGTTCCAGGTAAAACAAGCATAACTT
>ML785346.1:924252-969866 GCA_009831015.1 Picea engelmannii
TAGGCCATTAGTTGTAATTATACCTCCTAGTCTCCTATATATACCAAGGAGACATTTTCATTTTGAATCATCTTGTACTTGAACATTTAAGTGGGGTAAAAGGAGGTTGCCCCCTCGAAAAGGCTTATTATCTGAAATTATCTTTGTTTCAAGGCGTTGAGTACTTTTCCTGAGGTTTTTCCATGCTATATTGATGTTTGGTTCTTAACACAAATTATGCTGGTGCATATTTTAGACATTATCCTCTATGGAATTCCAAAAATTGGATTTAGTTGAGGCTATGGCCACTGGATCCTTGCTGATGTGTTCTGTTACGTGTGTCTGTGTGATGATTGAAATTGGGTTACCCCTTGTTACCGATACTTTCTTCTCTCCTTATTGTATAATTTTTCCAGATGCTTTGTCATTTATGAACTTCCTTAGGTTGGGAACATCATTTGGCCTGAATGGAGTACCGAGTCCCAAACTTAGTCCGTTGAATTGTGTGTGTCTGCTTGCATCAAATTTTGATATATCAGGTATATCAATGTCCATTGGGACCTCTTATCACATAAAATTGCTTGGGTAAAAAATTATTTAGGTTTTTGATTTTGAGTCATTAGCGTTGTTTAAATTTTTTGGCTTTGTCTTCTTCCTATAGTCATTTTTTGGTTTTGACACAAATAAAATAAGATTAGTGTTGATGTTGACCTATAACCCTTGGGTTATATCTTGATCATCATGATAACTTAGACAAGCCTTCATCTTTGGTATCTTTTATGTCTCCACTACCTCCTTGACATGTCACCTCTTCCATGATGTACTCAGACCCCTTTATTTTTTCCCTTTACCCATTAGAATGTCAAATCATGTTCGATTTGTACGCTTCCAACTCATCATAGAGTTCGTAGTGCATCCAAAGTACATTATGATTTCATTACCATCATTGCGATCATGAGTTTTGTCAGTGAATATCTCCTTGTTTTAAACACTTATATTTTAAAATATAGTCTGGGATTTTGTCATAAAATCTTCTAACTGTTTTCTCCAAGTTTTCAAATCACTTCTAGCTCGGCGCTGCAAACTTGGTGTTTTCAGACAGGCGTTGCGAAAATTGCTAGGAATTGGCTGGAGAAGGAAAGTTGGAGGTTATGTTATCTGAAAATAAACTTTTTCAAGATCAAGGGTATCAGTCTTCAAGTCACAACCACCAAGTACTCCATGAGTATTTTTATCTCATTTGAAATACATGAAAGGATTTGTTTGTTATTTCTTCTCTTGGGTGCTGCGAACTGGTGATCCATGCTGCAAAATTTATCACTTACCTTTTTGACACGTTCCCAACCAAATTGCATGGTCTTTGAGCCTTTTTTATTAAATAATTAAACAAATTTATGTTCCAGGCCACCTTTCCTATCTCATATTCAGTTGATTCTGCTTACTTTCCTAAGTGTTGTGAACCCCTTGTTCTGGCGCTGCAGACTCTGTGCAACAAACTTGGCATTGTGAAGCCCCTGTCTAAAAACATTTTACACAACTCGTTTTCATCAAGTTCTCAATTTTGGATTCAATTCTATCTGGTCTGAAATCAAAGTTGTTTTCTTGTGAAGTTATGGTGAGTTTTTCAAGAGGATAGTGAGGTGGTGGACAAGACCATTTTTACAACAAGATGATTCCTTATACCTTCAAGATTATGTGTAGTCTTCCTTCATCTCCTTGAATGTCAGCTATATTTTCTTAAGCCTAGAGATAAAATATTCTGATAAACACATAAATCCTTATACAAAACCAACCCTTTGAGAAAGATCATCCATCAAAACCCTAGTCCTCTGTTTTTACTCTTGCATCATTAAAAATGGTGGTAAAATTTTCTTCATATGACATCAATGGATACTCCACAACCAAATAAGGCTCACAAGGGAGGGGGCATTGTGATGAATGATCCCTATGACATGCAACTATTTGTTGATAAACCCCTGATCAGGTAAGTCTTCCAAAGAGTGGGCCATTTTAGTTTCTGTCAGAAAATGCAGAGGGGGCACCCTGAGGTGGATAGGGTATTTTATTTGAACTTTGATGGAACCAAAACCAAAGTTGGGACATTAGAAATTGAGGTATCTGAAGTGGCCATAGAAACAACCACTGAAATACCTAATACTGATGAAAGGTGGTTTACGGCCATGAACCTAAATGCAGTCTTCTCCAAAGAATTCCTCAAACATGAATATCAGGGAGACAATCTATCAAAAAGAGTGTTGAGGAGCCACATGATTGAAGGTTTTGATAGGATGCTAAGGGTAATCCAAATATATTTTACTCATGAAGGGAGATTCAACATGATTTACCAGTACCACATAAGAATTTTGCTGCACTTCACAGGCAAATAACTTATGAATATTCCTTTCTATTTGTTTAGGAGCATTGGAAAAATGGCTGATAGAGTCCAGGCTAAGTCTAAGGCAATTGATACAAGTGTTTTTAATTCAAGGCTGATTAAAATTCTTTTGATGGAGGAATTAAAGAAGAAAAACATTGATTGGGAGCAATTCATTGCTTTTTCACACTTTCAATTGAATGTTGCTCCTACTCCACAATCCAAGGTACAAATCCTTCCTCAGGATAATAGTATTGTACACATAGATACAAGCAAGAAGAGGAAGAGCAAAGATATTGTTAAAAATGATGAAACAATTAAGGAACATGAAGGAGAAGGGGGATCTCACTACTCTCCACAAATCGAGGTTTCACCCAAATCATCTACAAAGTCAACATAAACTCTATCAACCAGAGCCACATGCTCAAAGGGGATGAAGTTACTTTTACCTTCACCATCTGTTGCAGTTAAAGATAAAATTAGGAGACCTTTCACCAGGTCATCAACAAAGAAGGAAAGTATTGAAAAAGAAGACATAGTGGAAGCTCCCATCAAGAGAAAAGGCAAAGTTAAAACTGTACCTATAGAGGAAAACATTGAGGTTATAGACATAACTACTCCTCTAGAGAACACTACCTTTAGGAGGTCGATCAGACAACTTATAAAATCTAGGGCTGAAATTGCTAAATTGAAAAGGGAAGAGTTAGTTAAAAGAAATAAGTTAAGTGATCTCATGGATATGTATCGTGGGACTCTTGTAAAATCCAAGTTCATTGCTAAGATATTTAGACCTCTCCACATGCAGCTTAAGAACCTATACAAACATAATATAACCTACCAAAGTCAGATCAAGGGGTTAAAAATGGAGGTGCAGCCTTTTAGGGAAGAGCTAGCTAAGAGGAATTTGGATGTGTTGGCCCATGTTGCCATAAGAAGGAGTTACAGATTCATAAACTAAAGGATGAAATGTATTAAAGAGTTTCAGTTTTGGGCAGTGCTTGTTTCTTGAATTTTTGGAGATGTTGGTGAAGTACGATGCTTATGACTAAGTTTTTCACTCATACACCAAATAATGAAGTTTTTACAGACATCTTTGTCTCTGAAGATGGTTTTTTGGGTGTTTTGGAACTCTACTAGATACATTAAGAAGCTACATGAAAGTTTGTAGTGCCAGGCACTGTGAACTGTTTTATACAGTCAGGCGCTACGAACTTCACTTCAAACTGGATGATACCGGTTGCACTACAAAATATGCTGCAAACTTCTATCTTGGCGATTTCAAGAGGATCAACGATTTCCAGATGGATAGAGGAGTATGGGAACACTTCTTGAAGGTTAGTTTAAAGCTGGAGGGACACCTGACCAGAAGAATATGTGCTAAAGGGACACATAATCAAGCCTATTTATGATGTTGGGGTAGTTACCAGCATTAAGCCTAGTTTTTAGTAGTCGGTTATTTTTTTTGAACAACTGTAGTTACCCTAGCTTCATTATGTGGGAATCCTATGCTAGAGGATGGGGTTCAAATTGTACACCTGTAATTCATAGCCTAGGCTATAAGAGGGGAAATATAATTCATTGTATAGGTTCAAATGGTTGATGTAAGGCTCTTTTGGTGATATACATATGTAACAGAGCTAGCTCTGGATTTTATGTATCAAACTTGATGGAATTTTGTCTAATTGAAATCAGTTTCTTTCCTGCCATCTTGTTTCTCTCTTACTCTGAAATTTACTTTCATTGAATGCTTCAAATGATGTTTTATAGCTGTATTGCAATGGAGGTTTGATTGTGATGCTGTTATAACTATTCTCAGAGTTTAATCTTTGATTAAATAAGTTCTTGTGTATAAATATTTTCCTTCATTTGTCTACTAGTAAATCCTGATGCTAATAGTAGACTTCATTTTTCTCACTAAAGTCTTCCTTCTATCCATATTACTCTTTAAAACCCTGATCCAAGTTAGACAATCCTCTTTTGCTGATACATCCTATTTAGAATGGGTTGAGTTTTACCCATTTGACACTTTATCTTAAAACTTACCTTACAAATCTATTGATGGGTACCGAGATTTTACTTTAGCAATTAAAGTGTATCTTTCAATGCTAACATGACCATCCGAATGCTTCTGGATTCGTCGTCTTTCTTTATTTTTTCTTTCTCTACTCATTTGTTTGCCACTTCTTTTGCTGCTTTCCATGCTACTTCTACTGCTACCTTTTTCTCAACTTCCTTCTGGGAAGTTGCCTTTATTGCGACTTCCACTTTAGCTTGGATTTGGATTCTTCAACAATTTTCCTCCTTTTCTAGTGCAGTTATTCTTTTTCTTGTGAAGCTTCTATTTCTTCCTCCTCTTTTTATGCACCAATGTCTCTTCTTCTTCTGTTGATCCTAAATGTGCAAAAGGTAAAATGGGGGATGTCCTTTCTATTACTTCTTCCTCCGCTTTCTTTCTGGCTTCTTCTCACACTTTAGGATTGCCTCTTCTCTTGAATTTGATCTCATCATAGGTTCTTACACTGCGATGTACCTCCTCCTCTTCGTAGACATTTGTGGTGTAATCCCAAGGCAAGCCTAACTTATTGAAATTTTCTTTTACTACCCCCTTTGGGTGATGTCTCCTGAACCTCTCCTCTCCAAAATGATACAAGAACAAGGTTTTTACTTCTTCCTATGCTTGCTTGGTGTTTGAAAACGAGTAGACACCAATGTACAATGGGAGCAGTGGCCATATTTCCTTCATGCCTCGGTATAACATTCCTCCTACTCCATGCAACATTGTTTGATATGCCACCTCCTAGAGTACTAGCTTGTCTGGCATGAACCGAGGGAGGAGATGAGGGGATTTCATGGAATCATATACATTGATATAAGTATCATGCTCCATAATGTACCAATCCCCGATCCTTTTTATGAAAACTATCACTTTGTCAGTCATACATGGGGATAGTGTGTAAAATATGAAATCGTACAAGGGGGCCAAAAAGTGCTCATAGATCTTATGGTATTTCATCTTGTACTTGTGCTTCCATAGATCTTTGCAGTATATAAGAATGGCTTCGTCTGATGGTTTCCATTTCCACCCCATATTTGGGTATTGGTGGGAAACGTACATGATTTCCAAGAGGTAGGAAGACATGTGGAAACTCGGGAAAGTTCTTAGCTGAGCTTTTACAAATGTAGTGATAGCTTCAATCAGGTTAGCTGATAATATGTCACCCCAGTTAAACAATAGTCCTTTGTCTGCGTAGTAATAAATCAGAGGCATGCATGTCAAGGAGAACTGGGAGGAATATTACTCCCCATTTAGCCTGCATAGCATGCCTACCATGTATTGATAAGGCCTCCTGAGTGATGTTGTAGGGTACCCACCCCTGGGTATAAGTTTGAATTGCTTGTCTAGCTTATACCACCTAGGGAACAAATCCTTGGATATATATTCGAACTCATCGAAAAGTTTTCTATCCACCTTCTTAGTCCACTTCTCGAGATGATATTGTTTTTCTAAGTCTTTGGGTTGGAATGATTTTATGGGTTCCCTTCGAGAGTTATAGACATTTATGCTCCCCAAATCTACATGATTTAGTATCTAAGTGATGGCGTATGCGCAAGGGAACACAATGATAAGAGATGCTACTCTAAATATCCCATATCTTCTAATGTTCTTGAAGATCCTCAATTCATATTGGTCCTCAACATCAGTGGAGAAGTTCTAATTTTTGAACATATGATACACATCTACCCATATGAGTGCATCCCATTCCTTTTTAAGGAGTCTAGCAGTGTCATCATACATGGCCCCAGGGGTGTCAGGTTCATCTTCAATATGTTGTCCGCTTTTAGGGGATTCAGTGGCTGGTGCTTTGCTAGTTGTTTTCTTTATCGTAGACATGTTTGTACCTACAAGGTGAATATGGGCTTAGTGTAAGGATAAAAATATAACTGATACACAAAACTGATTTGTCTAAGTATCTTCAATTACCCGAGGATTTTCTTGAGATGATGTTGGGTGGAAGATCATCATTCAATGACAAAAGTACAATGACATGCACAATGGGCACTTTGTTGAGGGCTAAATAAGGAACCAACTCAAAAGAGGTTCAAAGGGCCAAAATTGTAAGGGTTGGTGCCAACATATCTGATGAACTAGTATGAAAATTGGAGAAGTTAGTAAGAAGTTCTCAGAAGGTTAAAGTGAAAGGTTCCGATAGACTCAAGTGTGCATCAACCGAGTTAATATCAGGTTTTCTAATAAAGGGGCGAAGTCATGGATAATCGAGAGAGTTGTTATTAATTCCTCAGATGTATAGGAGGAGTTGATAGGTACAAATTTGATGTATTGAAGGAGTCAACGTCAAGTGCTTCACATGGTTATAGCTCAAATCAGGGAAGTTTATGTAAACTTCATCGATGACTATCAGACTAGTTAATAGTTAAATCTTCGAATGAATTGACAACTTTTGTGCTAACTCTTTTGCAAGGTTCGAGGATTCTAATGTGAAGAATGTTGATCATAATCGATAATATTCAAATTTAAAATATCAAATCTATTCTAAGTTTAGCATAGGATTTTAGCCCAAATATTTGTGGTTGAAACCTAAGATTGTGAGAGTTGGAAGCTTCGCCAAAAAAAAATTGATTATGTGGCTTCCGTCATGGATAACCCGGCTTAGGTCTAGGTAGTATTAGTACTATTCAGGGATTTTGGTGTTTCTTGGATCATAAACACTCGTGGAAAAGGATGAGAGAATAGGTAAGGTAAATATTCAAGGTATGAAAGTAGGTTGGAAGTGTCCAGGGTGATATTTGCGAGTTTGAAAAGGTGAGGTTTATGTTATGAATTTCAGAAAAAAAATCTAAGTAAAAAGGAAGGAGGTGAAACTGAGGGTGAGAGAGGGGGAAGATATGGGAAGAGGTGGAGTAATGTCATCGTGGAAGCCTTGGGTGATCCTGAGTTTAAAGGGAACTATCCTTAAATTGTTAACCAACAAAGAACATATGCAAGACAAGGTTAGGGCTTACTTGAAGAGGGTCTCCCATGTGGGAAATGATGATTGGTTGGAGATGAGGAGATTTAGGCTCATTTTTCTTTTGTATGGGGCATTTTTCCCTCTCCTTGATTGTCGATGGAATTTTTATCACATGAAGTTGTCATGGGTCAATTTCATCCTTAGGTTTTTAATTTTTTATCCATTAGTCTTTTTAAGTTTGATTTTGATTTTCTTCTTATGGTTTTCTTATGTTAGCTCAAAATAAATGAAATATTGGAGGTTGGCCCACACATTTGACCCACACCTATGGTTTATACCCTTGGTTCATTTCCTTTGGTTTATACCCTTGGTTCATCGCATGATTAGACAACCATCACTATCATCCCCATGCCACCACTAGTCTGACATGTCACTACCTCCACTATGCACTTGAACCCCTACACTCTGTCCCTTTCCATGTTAGAAGGTCAAATCAAGCTCCTTCTAGTATGATGCCAACTCATCAGGAGTTTTCATAGCGCATCTTGAAGTACATCGTTCCTCTTTATCATTATTTCATTTATGAAGCTGGTGTCATGACAATCTCATTGTTTTTATCATCCATGTTTTAAAAGGGAATAATTGATATTTGGTCATTAAATCTTTCTAATTGTTTTATCAAAGTTTGAATTCCGCTCCTAGTTCGGCGTTGTAGAAACTCCTAGTCCAGACAGGCATTGCGGATTATGCTACAAACTGGTTGACAGAGGTGAATTGAAGGATATAATGGTTGCAGGTGGTTTCATTCTTTCTGAAGCACATCTATAGTAAATCCACAGTGTCCAGGTACTCCTTGAATCATCTGAGCTCTGTTGAAGATCAATTTAAGGCTCTACTGAATGTTTGTAGCACATGGTGCTGTGAATTGTGGTTCCCTTTACCAACCGACCCCTTTACCTCTGCTATCACTGAATTCTCAACTATATGTAGTATTGTCAGTATCTTCAACTGTAATTGAACAAACCCTGCTATCAGAGTTGTCGTGCCTAGATATTGCTTGTCCCTTGCTGCCTATGATACAAAAACTGCTACGAATTGTGCTACAGTTCCCATGTTCCAGTGCTATGAACTGTGAAAAAAAATCAATATCATTATCCTCTGCTCATATTGATCAGAATCTGGACCAGGGGTCTAAAATTTGCTCAATTTTCAAAGTGCTCGAAATGAGACAAAAACGGTGCCATTGCGTCCATCTCATTCTCCTGATTCCGACGGTATATTTACTTTCGCAAACGGAGTCCGTATGGAGAAGTTATCGCGATCTGTTCGCCAAGCCAAACAGGAAAAAAATGATGCTGACTGGGCAGGCCGTACAGATGATGTGTCAGGCCGTACAACTGACACGTTGACTGTACGGTGACTTGGAAATTGATGATGTGGCAGTTTGATGACGTGGTGAGTTGTGATTGGTTGACAACTGGACGAGTCATTTGTTGACATGTGGCAGTTCATTGTCGAATAGTTGGGTGCCACGTGGCCCAATCCAGGGCTGCCACGTGGCACCCTGGGTTTGACTAATTGGTTCGTTTATTAAAAATTTGTGGAGGTCACGGGGTTCGATCCCCGGACCTCCCCACCATACAAGCACGTTAACAAAGTTCCGCCTACTACTATTCCCCCCATTAGTACTTGAAAGCCATACGCATTTGTTTATAATTAAATTAAACATTTTGTGTGTTTGGTGGGGGGGTCGGGCCGGGGCTAGCCCCAACCCCCGGTTCTATGGTGTATATATGACCTCAATCCAATGTTTTTCTCGCGGGGTTTGTATTGTTATGTGCCCACGATTTATTTACATAGCGCGGGAAATGTGTTTTGGATGGTGTTTAATATATGGCGTGCGGAGTGTGGGTTCAACCCACGGTTCTATACCATGACCATATAACCCTGTTATAATACGTGCGCGGGGATTTCAATGTGTGACCCACAGTTATATTATATGTATGGCATGTGAATGCCAGTGTATGCACGAGCGCGGGATTTTTAACAACATTTTTAAACCACGGTTTTAAAGGTTATTGCATGTGACCATACAATATTATATCGCGCGGTGTTTATTCAAACCGTGGGTCTATTAACCTTTATACATGACCATCGTGTAAACGGAGGGCATGAGGTTTGGTTGTGGTTCAAAAATGTGCCCGACATTTGTCACTCCAAGATTAAACCTGACAAGAGTTAGCCTTTTTATGCGCGGGATGTGGACATATGGTCCCCCATGCGCCCAACACCTCCGTCCTTGGGGGCTTGATTCCGGGTAACTGTTCGACATTTTGGCGCATTTTGCGGGACGTGTGTGTGCTGGGTTTATGCACACGAAAACGCTCAGGAGCTAGGTTCACTTTCCCACAGGTGCAGAATGGCGAACCAGTAACAGAGCTTGAAGGGGAAAAGTGGTAGAATGCATAACTTTTGGAGTTTTTGGCCAAATCAGGTGCTGTAAAAGCCCAGCTAGGGGTTTTTGGACGTTCTGAGTCCATTGGTGATGTTTTTATAGGCATTTGGTGACTTCTAATGCAGGTTTTTAACCATTGAAGCTTGAGGAAGCTCCAGGGAGCCTTAAAGCCCTCATTGTTTGAGGCATTGCTTTGATGAGCCCATGTCCATTTTCTGAGACTGAATAGTCATTTCTGACTGATTATTATGCTTTGAACACATTGGGATAGGTTTCAGATCCATTGGAGGACTTCTACAGGTATTTTTACTCCATTGAAGCTCAGGGAAGCTTGGAGGTCACATGTAGAAGAGGTCATTGCTGGATGAAGCAAGATCCATTTGCAGAGTTTTAACAGTCATTTTTGGGGTTTTTATGTATTTTGAATCCAATGGTACAGTCTGTAAATCCATTGGATTTGAGCAGCATCTTGTAAAGAGAATTTGACAAACTAATCCCAAAGAGCCAAGTCCATTGAAGGAGGCTCAAGGAGATGTAGCCCAGAGAGGGGTGAACTCCTTTATCATCTTGGTATTGCTGTGATTTTGATGTGTTATTTGCTGCATTTTATACTGCTGTGTATTTGTTTATAACACATGATTAACTTTTTAAAATAACTTTCCTCACACATGCACATTGCAAAGAAGAAGCATAAACTAAACACATAAACTATCTGGCATATTTTAACACATGAAGCAAGGTCCTGTTAAGATTTATTTTATGAGGTAGAGGGTGCTTGCATAGCATAACAAGTCATCCTTCTATTTTCAGATCACATATAGCCTGCATCCACTCTTTTCCTTTACAGTGTCATTTTATATTTCCCATTTAAAATCTGTTTACATTGAAAAGTTTAAGAGCCTTTCTATTTAAATGATGATGACCCTACATGGTGGTTTAATGTTAGCTTAAAAACCTTGACAATTATGCTTCTTTGCATATCCTTCGAAGGGTTTTCTTCCTCTTCTTAATCCATCATATTGCTCTTTCATTAGCTCAAAAGTCAAATTGAAGAAAAACCCTGAAGCCTTAAAGAATCCAGCTTTAAAAAGACCATCATTCAAACCCTAAAGACCTATATTCTTGTTTGGCCTCCCATACCTCTCAGATAATTGTAGTGTTTTATCTCCTGTTTATAGAAAATGGATACACCTCAACAAAAGAAGTCTCACAAGGGTGGGAGTATAGTCAGGACTGAGCCTTCTGATATGCACTTGTTTGATGTTGAACCTCTGATCAGAGAGGTATTATAGAGGGTTGACTGCCTAAATTTCTGCCATAATCTGCAGAGGGGACACCCTGAGGTAGCCAGGGAGTTTTCCTTAAAATTTGATGGCACTAAAACCAAGGTGGAAACCCTTTAATTGGAAGTATTTGAGGCCACCATTGCAACAACCACTGGGATACCCAACAATGGTGAAAGGTGGTTTAAATATACAATTCTTAATGCAACCTTTTCTAAATATTTCCTCAAACCAAAACATCAGGGATATAACTTATCTAAGGGAGTTCCTAGGAGCCACTTGGTTGAGGGATTTGATAAGATGTTGAAATTCATATAGAGATATTTTACCTGTGAGGGAAGATTCAATATGATCTACCAATATCACATGAGGCTTTTGCTGCACTTCACATGCAAGGACTTAATGAACATCCCTTTCTATCTATTTAGGAGTATGGGAAAAATGGTTGATAGGGTCCAATCCAAGTCCAAATATGTGGACACCAGTGTTTTCCACTTAGGGCTGATTAGGATGCTTTTAATGGAGGAATTGAAGAAAAGAAACACAACTTGGGAGAAATTCATTGCCTCTTCAAATCTGCAGCTAAATGTATCCCCTACTTCTCAATCCAAGATGTAGAGCCCTTTGCCAACTAATAGTTCTACCCACACTGAACTAGAACTAGAAGAAGTTCCTTCAACTAAAACCATAGCCAAAAAAGGGAGAAAGTTACACTTTCCCTCACCTACTGCAACAATTGATACTAGAGCTAGGAGGCCCTTCACCAAGTCTTTATCCTAGAAGGAAACTGCTGAACAAGAAGCCATAACAAAATCTCCTGTCAAGAAGAAAGATAGGGTGAGAATGTTGAGAAGCCTGCTGAAATCATTGACATCACCACTCCCCCTGATAACCCCACCTTCAAGAGGTTGATCAGACAACTCAGAGATTCTATAAAAGAAATTGTCGACTTGAAAGGAGAAGGATTGGATGAGAGGAAAAAGATGAAGGAGCTCATGGATATGTATAAGGAAACTATTGATCTAACTAACTTCACAACAAGGAGATTTCTGCCTCTTCATAGGCAGCTTATAAACTTGTACAAGTAGAACATAGACTTATAGTCTCATAAAAGAAAGATTAAAGAGGATTTATATCTCTTCAAATATGATTTAGCTCAGAGAAATCTTAATGTGCTAGCTCAAGCTGCAACTAGGAGAAGTGCCAGATTAAGGAGATGAAGTGGAATGGCTGGAAGACCCCCATTTTTGATGATGATCATCTTTTCACTTTGAATTTTGTGGGAAGTGTCATGATTATACCTACCATAGGAATCCACAGGATTATACACATTCTGCTAATATTTTTGGGTTTTTGGGCTCAAACTGTACTACACATAAAGTTACAGTACATTTCGTAGCACATGGTGCTGTGAAATGACCTACACAGACATAGGTTGCATGTTCGCTACAGAAAGCACTGTGAAATCATTTACACATATAGAAGCTACACAGTCGCTGTGAAATCACCTAGTTAGACAAAAAATTATAGTTCGCTACAGAATCTACTGTAGAACAATTTACACAGGTGGGCGCTACAGAATATACTATGGAATGCACTGCGAAATCTGCTACGAACTGGACGATATAGTCAACATTTCTGGATTCGCTGCCCATCCTAGTTTTGATGGATTTTGAGGTAATCAACGATCACCAGGTGGTAGATGGAGATAAACATAAATGCTTGGAGATCAGTTGGAGTTGGTGGACACATGGCACTGATGGAGATTCTCCCAAGAAACAACTCATTATGAAAATACTATAGTGTTAGAGTTGTTGCCAACATCTTCCATGTTTCTAGCAGTCTGTTGTCTCCACTTATACATATGTTAAATTTTCAGTTTTTAGTGGCAGAATCATAGGTTAGAGGATCCAACTCACACTTCATGCTGTTACTTATTGTTTATACTATATGTACAACATCAAAATTATATTTTGAGGTTCGAATGGTTGAGCATAGACCCCCTGTTGTAATGTTTTGATAAGACCGAGCCATAATTTGGTTTTATGTATGAGATCCGAGACATTTTGATTAATAGAAGTCAACTTCATTTCATTATATTACTTCTTTCTTACTCTGGTTTCTCATTATTGAATGATTCAATTGAGATGTTATAACTATGTTGTAATGTATGCTTGATTATGATGCTGTTGTAATTGTTATCAGTGTTTTAAGGTTTAGATTAAGAAGTTCTTATGACTAACATTTTTCTTCATGTATCTGCTAGTAAGGCTTGATGATTATAGAATATATATTCATCCTTCTCATTAAGTCTTCCATATACTCACACTTATCTTTAAATCACTGATTGAAGTTATCCAAAACCTCATTTGCTTATGCATTCTGGCCTAGAATTTTTGTGTTGGAACATTGCTATACTGAGTTTTGTCCATTTGAAATTCTATAATAAATATAATTTTACAAATCTATTTGATGGGTACTAGGCTTATCCTCTATCAATCTAAGGGTGACTCTCAATGCTAACAGAAATAATGAAACTGAGGGACGAATACCCATTTATAATTTCTTTTGTGATTTGCACAATAAATGCAGGTTGGTGGAAAGATTTAAACGGGGAAGTTTTTGTAAAGTTATTCAATGTACATCAGAGGAATTGCCATGAAATGCATAGGTGTTCATCATAAGAAATGGTAATGACTCCTTCAGTGAAATCGGTGGCATTGACACTAAATCCTTCTATTTCATTGGAGGAGTTGAAAGTAAGTTGTGCGATAGAGAGGACTTTCAGAAGGGAAAACACAAAGTTGATTGAAGCTTATTAACTGGGTTGGAGGAAACTACTTCGATGTCCATCGGGGGAGTTGGTATTAACTCCTTTAATGTACATTGGATGAGTTTTCATCAACTTGTCCGAAGACCAAAATTTTGACTTAAATTTTTTTCTCAAGTGTGTTGAATTTTTACTAGACAAACACTTAATCAATAACAAGATTTCAACCTCCAGAAGTCATTCACCAATATTACATGTTAACACAAACATTCAACTGGAACTATGTTACATAATGTTTCCCCTGAGGACAAGTGAAATCTCCCTTGGATATCTAGACCCCTATTATCCAAGATATAAAAAGAAACAAATAGACACTAACATTCCTTTAGATCTATTCTTTATGTCTATAGGCATAGAATATAGAATAAATAAGCATGACTTACTCCTTTTCGATGGTTGTCCTTGCGGATATTCAATATTTGGTCTTGTTGTCCAAGCTTCTATCACAATGAAGAAATTATACAAGGAACAAAATAACACCTTCTACTCCAACAACATATCGTTATACGAGAGAAGATCTATCTATATAGACATACATGTACAAACAATAGTATGAAGGAAATAGGCCAAGTTATATTAATGGAGAAACATGGTGAAGTACATACAAACCAACATTGACATTGAAACAACTCCTCCAATCTCTCTAGTCCATCCCTTTCCTGAATGTATCAAGATCAAAATGATGATGCTTTGATGAATTCTACTCACAAGATCAAATGTTTGACACTCTAAAATCCTTTCTCTCCTTTTTCACCTTGGAATGCACTCATTATATAGGAGTTGGAGGCTTAACCACCATGAATGATTTTAGGAAATGGTTGAATATTTTTCTCCATAAGTTGGCATTTTATTCTAATATGGAGCCATGATATATGATTCGACCCAAACAAAACTCATCTCCTCAGAGCTGGTCCTTAGAAAAAGGTGGGTTAGTTATAACTCCCTCTAACCACTTCAACGAGCCTCCCCTAGTATTGAGCATAGAGCATTTCCAATGCTTCCTATTCATGGGGAGAGTAACGTTGATAACAATTCAATGCTTCCTAGACATGGGTAGGGGAGCGTTGACCTTAAAAATGGTCAAAATCTCAAGGTAAAAATCATTTTTTCGACCTTCTCGTGATGATTTCTTCTCCTCCACATTGATTAGGGATTATGACAAATGTTCTTCCATCGTGTCAAACTTGTGACACTTAATAAAGTGATTACGACACTTATTAAGGCGCATAGAATACTTGATAAAGTGCATGTGGCACTTAGTAAGGTGCATCTGACACTTGATAAGGTGCATACAACACTTACGACACTTAGTATAATGAGATACATAAGTGTGACACTTAGTAGTATGGGAATTTGGTGTTTAATAGATTCCCCTTAGAGCGTGAGTTCAGAGGAGAAACTTATGGCTGAAACACTTTAAAAAATATTAATGTAAGGGCGTTGGAGTAGGAGAGCCTGGTTGAAGTTGCAAACAAACATCAAACAATATATATGTATCATCCCTAAGGTAGGAATACCTATGCTTGGAGTAAACTGACTCAAAGCATGACCACTGACCAATACAATGAAGATCCATGAAAGTACCGACTAAGGATATGGACACCGGAGATAATATGTGGATCTATACCTCCATGACATGATTTAATATTAGCTATGAAAGAATACACAATGTAGCTACAATATGAAAAACACATAGCCACAAACCAATAAAAAGTGGATCTATGTGACAACATATACATCAGTGAGATTCCCAATATGGTGGTTATATTGGAATCTTCTACATATTCAAATGATATCCATCACAAACTAGGTAAATAACATAACAGAGTGAGCACCCGACCTGAGGTATTCATCCCGATCCTGAAATAGTATGATTCTAGCCATGTGAATATATGACTTGATGTCGAACATGGTAGAAACCACTTGATTACCGATCATTAATGTATATTATTAACAAGTGAGATGGAAATCACCAATGATGACAATGACTCCCAAGGTACCCTAGTACATTCTAACGAATGTGAATAAATGAGTTGAAGTCAAACATTCGTGGAATCATTCGATCAGAGGTAAATGGTGTAAACTTACTGTCAAATGCGAGGAAAACTTCCATTGAGGCATGCAGGATCCAAGGTAGTAACTTGTTTCTAAGTCTAATTATTGGATAATGTTTTGAAGTCGACATGAACAAACATGTCAAAGGAGGGCCATGATGTTACCCCCATCATCGACATGAAACTGACACATGAAAGTGATGTAAGATGATAGAATAAATGAGTGTGAATTGGCACAAGGATGAAATATGATAATACTTCGGAGTGGTTGGTTCAAAGTGAAACTTACCTTCAACATTGTGAGGCATGAAAAATGAATTGGTAGCATTGACTTGACTGAGAGATATACCAAAACATAGTGCGACGATCACCAGGTTACTCTTAAGGTGAGATGAAGGAGTATGAGGACTCATGGGATTGGTATGAAATAGAAAAGTAAATTACCCAACTGTAAGATGAGATGAAAACAAGTGCCATGTTCAAGGGTGAAAACAAACAACTACCATGATGCTTCCCAAAAACTTGACCCACTTCCTTCAATTCCCCGTCCCCACCATGATCTGCAAGTACCTCTTTATTTTTTAACAAGCTTGAGGAGGATAATAGATGCTTGGTATAGCTAATCTTTGATGATTCCCTCATCATATGTTTAACGAACCTTAAAAAGGATGGGTTTGACCCTGTATGAGTCCTTAAATGCATGTTTTATGAGTCCAAAGAAGGAAAACTCGACGGTCTTTTCATGTTTAGAGAGTTTGAAAAGATCTTAAAGATGACTCCATGGATGTTGTTTTTAGTAAATTTAGTACCCCAAGCCTGAAAAAGTGTAAATAAATACAAGGGATAACTCTTCTAGTCATGATTGACTAGAGTATACCTTTTTTGTAGTTAGTATTACGAGGCCAAAAAAGGGGTAAAATACCACTCGAAAGAAAACTCTTCATGGTTTAATGAGATTGAAGGATGATGAAGTATGCACACAGTTTATTTCATTTTTTAACAAGGTTGAAAAATAGAATGAAACTATGCTCTAAGTTGGTTTCATTTTCATGAGCTTGAAAATGAGAATAAACTGTGCTCAATGTAATACCCATGAATGAGACTCTTCCCAACATGATATCCAGAGGTTGCTACGTTGATCAATATATATTGGTGGGTTTTTTCCCAACATGGTGTTCAGAGGTTGGTATTTCCCCCCCAACATCATCTTAATAATTTGGCAGTTTGACTTTAGTATGATGTCCAGACGTTGGAGACATGCCCCCCAAGCTTCAGTTCATCTGTTGACTCTTCTTATGCACTCACTTAGACTCCTGGTTACTAAGAGGGACAGGTTCACCAGAGAGGGAGGAAGAAAGAGGATCAACTAATATAGGTAGAGGAAGGAAAGGTTTAGGTACTAGATCTTGTGGAATACATGACTCTACTAAACTAAGTGACATGATGCCACCTAGTTTTTGAGTGGAATATGGGCTAGGTACTACCTTAGGATCGAATGATTCAGAGGATCATTTCACCGTAGCTGTAATTATATTTAACATGGAAACCTCACGTGGGATATTAGGGGGAGGTAAGGGAAAAACTCCCATGAGTGAGGAATCCTCGAGGAGAGCTACCTCCACACTGTCGCACTTAAGATAAGAATGTCCTAGGAAAGGGATATTATTGGCTGAAAAATTATTGAGATCTAGCATGCAATAATCAGGTTAGTCAACAATCACAATTTTTCCTTGATGGGGAAATTACAAAATGCAAAAATCTGAAGACATGACGACAATCATCGCATAGAACCAACTGTCACCAAGCAATAAATTATAATCCAAGGGTGCATCAACCATTTAAGTGCCAATAGAAACAATTTTTCCCTTTAATTCCACAATGAAAGAATGCAATAATCTGTAAGGTTGAAAACCACATCCATCAAATGCTTTAATGGTGGTAGGAGACTGGTGAAGTTCAGGAGAACCAATGGCTCTCCAGCAGGACATAGACATGACACATGTGGAAGCTCCTTCATCCAAAACAGTGTGATGGATGTTCTTCCCAAAAACCATAGCGTGAATTTGGAATGCCAGGTTCTGGGAGAGACTCGATTTAAAATAATCCAGCTTAAACATTCCTTTAGATCTATTATTTATGTTTATAGGCAGAGAATATAGAAGAAATAAGTGTGACTTACTCCTTTTCGATGGTTGTCCTAATTGATCTTCAATATTTGGTCTTGTTTTCCAAGATTCTATCATGATGAAGAAAGTTTGGAAGGAACAAAACAACACCTTCTACTCCTACAATATATCATTAGACAAGAGAAAATCTATCTATATAGACATACATGTATAAACAACAATATGAAGGAAATAGGCCAAGTTATATTAATGGAGAAACATGGTGAAGTACTTACAGACCAATGTTGACGTTGCAACAACTCCTCCAAGCTCTCCATTTTATCCCTTTCTTGAATGTCTCAATATCAGAATGATGATGCTTTGATGAATTCTCCTCACAGGATCAAAGGTTGGACACTCTGAAATCATTTCTCTCCCTCTTCACCTTGGAATGCACTCATTATATATAAGTTGTAGGCTTAACCACCACGAACGATTTTAGGAAATGGTTGAGGATTTTGATCCATAAGTTGGGATTTTAGGCTAAGATGGAACCATGAGATATGATTCAACCCAAACAAACCTCATCTCCTCAAAGCTATTCCTTAGAAAAAGGTGGGTTAGTTTATAACTCCCTCTAACCACTTCAACGATCCCCTAGTATTGAGCATAGAGAGTTGTCAACACTCCCTGTGCATGGGAAGGGGAGCATTGCTAAGAGTTCAACGCCCCCTATACATGGGAAGGGGAGCATTGATCTTCAAAAATGGTCAAAATCTCAAGGTAAAAATCAACTTTTCGACCTCGCCATGATGATTTCTCCTCCTCCACATTGATTAGGGATTATGGCAAATGTTCTTCCATGGTGTCAAAGATGTGACACTTAATAAAGTGCTTGCGACACTTAGTAAGGTGCATACGACACTTGATAAAGTGCACATGACACTTAGTAAAGTGCATACGACACTTGATAAGGTGCATATGACACTTATGACACTTAATAGAATGAGATATATAAGTGCGACACTTAGTAGTGTGAGAATTTGGTGTCTAATAAACTATGAGCATAAATACAAAATGACTAAGATCTGAAAAAAGTAGTAGTGGAAATAACAATGAAAAATAGACAAAATATCACCACATTTGACACTAGATATTTAGGAAATGCCCCTGGAAAAAACTCAAAGGGAAAACCAGCCAATAAGAGATTCTTCTTAGTGATATTGTAGGAAAATTTCTGATTTTACAGCAAAATTCTTTTTCAGCAAATAAAACTGTACTTATCTAGAAAAATGTGCCAACAATCCACTTCAATTTTAGTGCAAATCACCTTGAAAAACATGCCAGCTTAGTATACGGCCTGTACAATCAACAAAAAAACAAATGATCCCTTGATTTTTGTGCCCAAATATCTATTGTACGGTCATGTTCTGTATGGACAAGATACAATAATAAATGCACCCAAAACTTCCTCTAAATATGTGCAACTTTTTCCTCTATTTTTGTGCATAAAAACTATTGTATGGACCTACCAATTACATAATGTATGACCTCATTTAATGTTGTACAAACTAAAATTAAATGTTGAACTCTCCTTGGTATGTGTGCCTCCTATTCTACTTGGGATGTGTGTCAATCCTCCTTTGCTTCTACACAACTCCGCATCCACCAACCTCCAAAGCTAACATTGAGAGTAAATTTACTGGCATCTTTGGAACAAACAACAGTTTGGCCAACTCCATAAAAAAATTTAAATCCAGTTGGAATCTCATGCATCCAACCCATTTCACTACATGTCTAGTGCTAGCCCCACAACCCACATAGCAGTCTGAGTCTATCTCTGTAAAACTGAGGAACACAGACTTCATTCTTGTCATAGGTTTAGATGCACCACTATCCACAAACCACACTCTAATGTCCCCAAACTCTGCACTACCACTGCTTGAAAGGCCAATAATCAGAGAAAATTCCCTCTCAAACTTCTCAAACAAACTCATCAACCTCAACTGAAGATGATACCTCTGACTCCTTCTTCTTCTTCTTGTTCAGACATTGACTTGTGTAGTGGCTAGTCTTTTGACATGCAAATCATTTCACTTTGTTCATGTCCTTCTTCTTGTCTTTGATCTTTCCCACAAAAACAAAATTCTTGTAAAACCCTTAGGACGCACCCCATTGTAAATATAAATGTAATTATACATAAATGATGATGAACCATGATACTTTGGGGCCAGAGTGCCTTTGTATAAATGTATTTTGAGGCTAGTGTGCCTGTATGGTTATTAGGATGGTGAGCCAAAAGTTGAAAGTCCAACAATCCTATTTTTTTGTAAAATGCAATCACACTCAGTTTTAATGAAAATGCATCACTTTTGTAGACCAACCATGCAAAAGAGTATGGGGGCACTAAAATCCACCAGAATGGGAAAAGGGGGATAAGAGTATGGGTAAAAGGGGTTAATCTAGGGGGATTCAACCCAAAGGAATGTTTTATTAATATTCCCAAAATTGTATAAAGTATAAAGTATGGATATTTAAATATATCCTAAGTCCTTAAGTTGAGGAACGTATCACTTTCTGAGGGAATCCATGTTGAACCAAGCTAATTCCCAACATGATAAGTGTCAAATGGGAACATGAAAAAATAATTTGGGAAATTGATTCAGTTTATTTTTCGAACGAAATGAAAGAAGATATATTACAATATACACATAAAATTGCCAGAAACAGAGAAATAAAACAATACATGATTTGTATTAATGAAAGAAAGGTACAAAGACTGTAAAAATACAGAGTGCAAGACTTGCTAGAATGGTGGTAGCTTTATCGCTGAGAAGAGATGTGACGACTACAATAATTCGAAGGAAGATCATTACAATGAGTCTGTCAAGGAATTTTTATGATAAATATGAATGCCAAAACCCTAGACATCCAAAAACCCAACCCTAGGAGATGAAGCGCCAAAAGTCATGAGGGCCCCGTTGGGGTAAGTTAGTACAATAAATTTCTGAGGTCGTGACTTTTGCATACGATCTCCATTTTATGCGTGTGATAGGCCATTGGAAATGTAGTTTTGAGAACTACACATCACACCATCAAAGTATGACTCCGTCTACAATTTGATTGTGGTAATCCAAGAAAACACTATTTAGAGCCCCAAAATGGCCCTGGAAGTACATAAAGATGTACTGACATGAAAACTTCCAAAATAAACCATTTGGAATAGGTGGGAGGTCACAAATATCCACTTAGATGCTGTGTAGGTATTCAGGATAGCCCCATAAGTGCAGAACTGACAATCACAAAGAAATTTCCTGATTATAGAGAAACATGCTGAACTGAAAACTGTCAAGATGAGCTAGTTGGAAGTTGGAATAGGTGGGTGGCCACCAATATCCACTTGGATCAATCCTCCCCTCTTAGAAAGAAATGGTATCCATTGTGTTGAGTTCTTGGGGAAGAGGGAAAATAATTTTTTGAATCTGAATCATGGTGAGCTATGTGCCATATTGTTCAAGAAGTTGCGTTGCTTGGTCTGTGGAAGGCTGCCATGAACCTGTGGCTGGTGGGGTTGAATTTGTTCCACCAACCTGTTATATCTAGGCTTGATGGGGTATTGTATAGGCACCATTGTAGGTGAATAAAAAATATCTTCTTTCTCTTCTGCAATATTCTTCTATTGGATAGAAGGTGATGAGGCTGCAATGGTTGTAATGGCATTCTATGCATCATTTGAACATACTATGAAGAGGATGAATTTTGCAGTATGTGAGATTACCTTGCGACACTGTTTTGGTGGAACAATAGTCAAAACTACCTCTGGTATCGTGTAGAGCTGAACCCCCAGAGTAATAATGACACTACGGGGTCGAGACTCATAAACAACATGGCACTTCCACATATATGGTTGGCCCAAGAAAACATCATAGACATCAAGAGGGGAAAAATCACACACTACCTCATCCTTGAAGGGTTGGATGCCATAAGACAAGAGACATTGCTCGCTGACACATAGATATCATCCCTGATGAAGCCACCTAATGTTGTATGGCTGAAGGTATGGTGTTGTCGACAACTCCAACTGTTTGATGACCTCAACTAAGATGAGGTTCTTCTGGATGTTACTATCAAAAATGAAATGCAACGGGGTCCCCTTCATCCACATATGTGAATGGAATAAGTGCTCCCCCTCTTCAAGATCTACTGGTTCTTCTGTTTGAATTGTTGCAGTTGCGACAATAGTAGTAGCGTCTACGTCGATGATATGTCCATTTTGAATATTTTCTGGATCAGATTCTGAATCAGGGTTTGGCTCCTTGTCTTTGACCTCGACCACCAATGACTGTTTCGAGCGACATTCATCGATGTTGTGCCTGGGGATTTTGTGGAAGTCACACCACTTCCCATTGTCATTCTTCGTCTTTCCTTTACCCTTATTTTCCTGTGTTTTGGACCGGTTTTCAGAAGGCTGTTGGTTAGGTCCATCTTTACCTTGATTTGGTTGTTACGGATTTGTAGACCTGAACTCCCATTTTTTCTAGTGCCTAAATTTTTTCTCGATTTTGACAACATATTGATAGGCATCTCCCAATGATGAGATGTTTAAGAAATCCATTTTGGTTTGGATGTTCTTATGCAGATCCCCACGATATTTTAGAACCAGATTCCACTAGGAGTCTTTGATACCCAGCTTGGTGCGCAAGGTATGGAAAGTATTTTTGAACTCTGACACTGTTTGGCTCTTCTCTTACCACAATGTGGTCCATCTCATGTATTGGTCTTCATAGTTATCAAAATGGTAGTATTTTCCCTTGAACGTATCCATAAAAAAATAACAAGTGGGCTTGTCCCCATATATTCTAGATTCTTCTGTGGAACTTTGCATCCAATAAGTTTCCCACCAATGTTTAACATGGGGGAGAGCCTTGAGGAGTACAAAGTTGATATTTTCCTTGCGAAAAAATTGTGAACAGAGAAATAAATTTCTAGCAGATTCAACCATTTTTCTAAGGTATCCGCATCTATCTGACCTTCAAATACGGGAATATCAAAATTAACTTGTACCTTGAAGGGAGAGGTTCCTCCAAAGAGGCTGCTTGATGAATATGTTCCTATTGCTATCGACGAGCGTTGAAGGACGTGGGAAAAATTTACCATCATTTCATCCCTATATCGCGCGAGAGATTTCTCAAGCAACATGTTAATAAAATCTTTTGCTCCACCATTTTTATTTTTTTCCACCATAGAGGGTTTCTTTGGTGTGGGAGAGTGATTGTCCTCAAGAGAGACAAGCTCTAGAACAAAATTTCCATACTCAGACCACATTGGGGACATGCACTGAAAAACAATCAAGAGAAGCTTGCTCTGATACCACCGATCCAGATTATTTTTCAGAACGAAATGAAAGTAGAGATATTACAATGAAATACACATAAAAATTGCCAGAAACAAATAAATACAACAATACATGATTTCTATTAATGAAAGAAGGGTACAAAGACTATAAAAATACAAAGTGAAAGACTTGCTAGAATGGTGGTATCTTTATCTCTGAGAAGAGATGTGACGAATACAATCATTCACAAGAAGATCATTACAATGAGGCTCTAAAGGCATTTTTATGATAAACATGAATGCCAAAACCCTAGACATCCAAAAAACTAACCCAAGGAGATGAAGCGCCAGAAGTCACGTGGGCCCCGTTGGGGTAAGTTAGTACATTAACTTCCCGAGGTTGTAACTTTTGCATACGATCTATGTTTTAGACGTGTGATAGCCCGTTGGAAAGGTATTTTTGAGAAATACACATTATGTTTTCAAAATCTGATTTTATCTAAATTTTGACTATGATAAGCCAAGAAAACACTATTTAGACCCCCAAAACGGCCCTAGAAGTACAAAAATATGTACTGACATGAAAACTTCAAAAATAAGCCACTTGGAATAGGTGGGTGGCCACCAATATCCACCTAGATGCTGTGTAGGGAATCAGGACAGCCCCGTAAGTGCAGAACCCACAATCACAAAGAAATGTACCCATTACAGAGAAACATGCTAAACTGAAAACTGTCAAGATGATCCAATTGAAATATGAGAGAGGTGGGTGGCCACCAATATCCACTTGGATCAATCCTCCTTCCTTAGGAAGCAATGGTCTCCATTACGTTGAGTTCTCGTGGAAGAGGGGAAAGCATTTTCTGAATATGAATCATGGTGAGCTACATGCCTTGTTGAAGAATTTGCGCTGCTTGTTTTGTGGAAGGATGTCATGAACTTGTTGCTGGCAAGGTTGAATTTGTTCCACCAACGTGTTGTCTTGTGGCTTGACGATGAATTGTGTAGGAACCATTGTAGGTGAAGAAATAATATCTGCTTTCTCTTTTTCAATCTACTTTTGCTGGATAGAAGGTGCTGAGGCTGTAGTGGTTGTAGTGGCCTTTTGTGCATCCTTTGAACATACTATGAAGAGTATGGATTTTGTAGTATGAGAGATTACCCTGCAACACTGTTTTGGTGGAACAATAGTTAGAACTACCTCTGGTATCCTGTAGAGATGACCCCACAGAGTAATAATGACACTATGGGGTTGAGACTCATAAATAACAAGACGCTTCCACATATATGGTTGTCCCAAAAAAGCATCACATACATCATGAGGGGAAACATCACACACTACCTCATCCTTGAAGGGATGGATTCCATATGACAGGTGAAGCTACTGGATGACACAAACATCTTGTCCCTGGTGAAGCCACCCGATGTTGTATGGATGTAGGTGTGGTGTTGTTGACAACCCCAAGTGTTTGACGACCTCATCGGAGATGAGGTTCTTATGGCTACCATTATCAACAATGAAATGCAATGAGGTACCCTTCACCCACATCTGTAAATAGAAGAGGCACTCCCCCTCTTTAGGATCTACTATTTCTTTTGGTTGAATTATTGTGGTTGTGACAGTAGTAGTAGGGTCTGCATCGATGATCTGTTCATTTTCAATATTTTCTCGATCAGATTATGAATGAAGGTTCGGCTCCTTGTTTTTGAACTCGATCACCAATGACTGTTTCAAATGAAATTCATCAGTTTTATGATAAGAGATTTTGTGGAAGTCAGACCACTTCCCAGTGTCATTATTCGTCTTTCCTTTACCCTTATTTTCCTGTGTCTTGGACTGGTTTTCGGGAGGTTGTTTGTTAGGTCCTATTTATAATGCTTTGTTTGTTGGGGATTTACAGACCCGAAATCCCATTTGTTCTGGTGCCTAATTTTCTGCTTGATTTTGACAACATATCGATAGGCAAGTCCCAATGATGAGATGTTTAGGAAATCCATTTCGGTTTGGATGTACCTATGCAGATCCCCACGATATTTCAGAACCCGATGCTGCTCAGTGTATTTGATACCCAACTTAGTGCACAAGGTATGGAAAGTATTTTTCAACTCCAAGACTGTTTGGCTCTTCACTTGCCGCAGTATGGTCCGTCTCATGTACTGGTCTTCATAGTTATCAACAAGGTAGTATTGTTCCTTGACCGCATCCACAAAAAAATCCCAAGTGGGATCAGCCCCATATATTCCATATTCCTCTGTGAAAAGTTTCTCCCTGTAAGTTCACCACCAATGTTTGACATGGGGGAGAGCCTTGAGGAGTGCGAAGGTGATATTTTCCCCGTCGAAAAAATTGTGAACAAAGAAATAACCTTCTAGCAAATTCAACCATTTTTCTAAGGAATTTGCATCTATCTGATCTTCAAAGACGGGAATATCAAAATTGATTTGTACATTGAAGGGAGAGGTTCCTCCAAAGTGGCCTCTTGATGAAGATGCACCTGTCACGGTCGACATGCATTGAGGGATGTGGGAAAAATTCTCCATCATTTCGTCCCTCTGTCGCACGAGAGATTTCTCAAACAACAAGTTAATAAAATCTTATGCTCCGTCGTTTTTGTTTTATGCCACCATAAAGGGTTTCTTGGGTGTGTGAGAGTGATTGTCTCAAGAGAGACAAGATCAAGACCTAACTTACTGTACTCAGACCTCCTCGGGGACATGCACTGAAAAAAAATCAAGAGTAGCCTCTGATACCACTGATCCAGATTATTTTTTGGGGTGAAATGAAAGCAAAGATATTACAATGAAATACACATAAAAATTGCCAGAAACAAAGAAATACGACAATACATGATTTCTATTAATGAACAAAAGGTACAGATACTGTAAAAATACAGAGTACAAAACTCGTTAGAATGGTGGTATCTTTGTCTTTGAGAAAATATGTGACGACTACACTCATTCGCAAGAATATCATTACAATGAGGCTCAGAATGCCATTTTTTGATAAACATGAATGCCAAAACCCTCGACATCCAAAAAACTAACCCTAGGAGATGAAGTGCCAAAATTCATGTGGGCCTTGTTGGGGTAAGTTAGTACATTAAATTCTCGAGGTTTTAACTTTTGCATACGATCTCCGTTTTAGGCATGTGATAGCCCGTTGGAAAGGTCTTTTCGAGAACTACAAATTATATCATCAAAATTTGACACTATCAATACTTTGATCTGTGACAAGCCAAGAAAACACTGTTTAGAGCCCCAAAACGACCCTGGAAGTACATAAAGATGTACTGACATGAAAAATTCCAAAATAAGCTAGTTGGAATAGGTGTGAGGCCACATATATCCACTAGATGTTATGTAGGGCTTCAAGACATCCCCAGAAGTGTAGAACCCACAATCACAAAGAAATGTCCTGATTACAAAGAAATGTGCTGAACTAAAAACTCTCAAGATGATCCATTTGGAAGTTGGAATAGGTGCGTGACCACCAATATCCACCTGGATTAATCCACCCCTTAGGAGGCAATGGTCTCCATTGTGTTGAGTTCCCAGGGAAGAGGGGAAGCGTTTTATGAATCTGAATTATGGTGAGTTTCATGCCTTGTTGGATAAGTTGCACTACTTGGTCTGTGGAAGGTTGTCAAGAACCTGTTGTTGGCGAGGTAGAATATGTTCCATCAACCTGTTATCTCTATGATTGACAGGGAATTGTGTAGGCACCATTCTAGGTGAAGAAACAATATCTTCTTTCTCTTCTGCAATCTGCTTCTGCTGGATAGAAGGTGTTTAGGCTGCAGTGGTGTTGAGGGGTCCTAAATCCCTTTAACTCAAAAAAATGAATCAAACCCACCACAGAGGCCCAATTAGACTCTGCAACATTTAATGATGGAATGGTTCTCCATATATTTCTATCTGGCCAATTTATCAATGGGATTTATGTGGTGATTGACAAGATATTTTCCTATGAAAGTTTATTCTTCAGTTTAAATGTTCTCTCTTTTTTTTTTTGTCTTTTTTTATTTTATAAGATGAATCTAAAAAAATGATTTGTGCTAGTATAAACCAACTAGTGGAAGGGATTATTAAATACTGAAGAAGGATGAGCTTGGGATAACCCTCGTGCTCGAACATGCAAACAAATATATTCACACATGTTACAATCCTAGTACTAATACATCAACTTGCTGATATTTTAATTATTGACTTAGATGTAATTATCGTAAGAAAATACAGATGTAATAGGTTAATGGCAAGAAAAATAGTTTCCTTAGCTCTAACATTAATCACACATTAACACAACGATTTTATTTCCATCATAAGAACAAGAAATGCAAAATATATTGAAACAAATAACTTATCAATAAATTTAGAAAATATTACTCGTTACAACATCTATTAATGAAATAAAGTTGGAAGTAATTCCTCCTCAATCCAATCACACAACGCCTTTGATGAAAAACATAAATTTGTCTCCGGTCCTAAACAAGACTTCTCAATTAAGGTAGTTCATAAATAGTTCTTTACAATTCCAAAAATAAGGGTCTTTCCCAAAACCATCGACCTTTGCTAAAAGGTCAATCCTCTTATTTATAATGAATCATTAACTAAAAATAGCTATTACAAGTGCAAGCTAAGTAAAACAAAATATCACCACATGGAACTTTCATCTCTCTGTTCTCTAAGAATCATCAAATAGTTTTACTGAAGTGGATGACTCTTCTCATATTCTGACCATTTGATGAAGAAATCCTCGCATGTCTTGGCATACGGGAACCTATGCTGGTCCATCAGGGCTATGTTAAGTTCCTAAATAGATATGAAAATATACTTCAACAAGGCCAAGAATAGACCATAAACCATTCACCATAACATGAACACAAGAATATAGAAAACCATTGAGGTAGGGCAACACCATATATTATTCCTTAAGGAAGGAATGCACTCCTAAATAAATGCCTGATACAATCACAATATTCTTCACTATGCTTCATTACATTGCTTACATTTATTTATATAGCTCTCTCTATCTCCTAGGAACCTTCTAGAGAGCCTTCTCACATTTATTACATCTAACTACCATAGTGGGCCTGTTATCCCCGATTTCATGGGATAACTAGGGGAGATGATTTTACCAGTTGGACCAATACACAAGGGGAGATGATTAGTTCAGACCTCCATGGGGCTGAAGAGCCCATCAGATGGTTGCTGGGACCCCATCAGGGGCAGAGACAGGACAATGCTTGGTTGAGATTTTTCACCTGAGAAGAAGAAGGATGTTCCATCCGAAACACTTTAGCTGAGCCCAGCCTAGGGGGGTTGACCCACTTTAGGTGGAACGTTTCCCTTTGATGGCCCAGGACATCACCTAGGAGCCATTGACATCACCTTCAGCGTATGGAAGTTTGACAGGGCAGCTGGCACGTGTGGCAGGGTTTGGAGGCCCAAAGAGGGCCAACGTTTTGTCATTTGTGCTGTATTTTTCCCTAAAAAGGGATAACGTCTCCCTCAGTAGGGCTTGACGTCTTTCTTATGCTCATTTAGGGCTTTGATTTAACAATTTAATGTAAAAACAATATGATTTTGGTTTGTAGCCTTGTCAATTATTTTTAATGACCTAATTTTAATTAGAGGTCATGATACACTATATATTGAGGAGTTTTTCCTCATTTTGACAAGAACACACAACTCACTCTCTTGTGAGATCTGATTTTTGTGCCCTTGTTGGGTATTTGGTCTTTTAAAGTGAGGTGCACTTGTTGATGGAAGGATTTTCTTGGCATGTTTAGCATTTCTTTGAAGGAAGGTTTACAACTAGGGTTTGCATTGCTATTTCTTCATGATATGTAAGTGTATTTTCTACAAAACTTCTTAATTGAATGGTTGTAGGCTTGTATTCTTGCATTTATTTATAAAATGTGCTGATTTAAAACCCTAGGTGACAAGCACACAAGTAGGTCCTTGTTTCATGTCCCCTTAGAGAGAAATATTTAGCCATTGAAAAAGGAAGGAAGAGCCTAGCCTTTGCTACACTCTCTTTACTTTTTCCCTTGTGCTAGCTATGATTTTTAAAGGTTAAGAAGGAAGGGACATCCCAGGCCTAGGTTATCTACACCTAGGGCCATCCATCTTCTAGGGTTTGGTGATAGAGCCTTGCCATTGCAACACTCTCCCTCACCTCATCCTCTTGTTTTAACTTATCTTTTATGCTAGCCATTTTGCCAAGTTTGACCTAAGGAAGGAAGAAACAACACGAGGCCTTGCTTAAGAAACACTGGAGTGAGCCTCTTTCCCCTAGGGTTTTGATTCTAGGGCCCTGCCATTGCAACACCTTAGAACCTTTCCCTCTTATCCTTAGCCTTTTATCCCTTCAACCTTGCATCCTCTCCTTAATTGACTCCATCTACCCCTAGGAACTGATCTTAAATCCACAACATTGAAGTGATAGTGCTCAAACAACCTCTTAAAACTTTTAAATTTGAAACCCTAACTAGGCTGACGTCATACTTGGTTATTCCATCTTGACACAACACATTTTGATGATAAGCAAATAGATGATGGTTGAAATAATTAATTGAGTAAAGGAGTGATTAGATACATTGTTGGCTACATCATCTCAATAGTTATTGATGAATTGATATTCTTCATTGCTATATTGATAAAATGTTGATCTCATTAATATCTGCTGTTTCACATTGCTTATATATTGATGTCAAATAGTTACATGAAGTACTAACCCACTGAATTATAGCCTGCATATATTATTTTTCTATTGTCTTGTTCTGGGCAGGTTTTCTCATTTGGGCATACACTTCTTTATTGGCTGATTAGCCAGACTATCTGACCTTGGTGGTAATCTGTGAGGTGGAAATTTTGATTTTACCTTTATACTTTGGCCTCTTCAAAACCCCAGGTTACAGGGGACGTCTCCCCTGGGCTAACCTCCCTTAATAGAAAGAACCTCCCCATTGTGGTGACATTGGGTGGGGTAGGTTCCAGTTACGCCAGTTTGGCCTCTATCCCTTAGCCTTTGACCTAGCTACAAACTGTGCGATAACAGGTCCTTTATTAATATAGTGGACCTAGTCCACCTTACATTGAATGACCACATTCTCATATATTAAATGAATTCCACTAATAATATATAACCACATTCCCATTAGGTACCTCCCTATGTACCTCATAATACCTCCTTAGGTATACTACATTCCATCCCCCTTCACATGTTACATCCTCGAAACACGAGAAGAAAACATACTGTATGATATATTAAGAAATGTAGCCAAATGGTACCAAGCACGACCATACATCCATCCTAATGGAAGATGAACATGATGTCCAATTGCTGCCTTGCCACCCTGATCTTGCTTTGCATTGTGCCAATGTTTCCATGGGATTGGTTCTCTAGCCTTATTTCGTTATGTAGTGTTGGTAGGCCTCCATGTACCTATGGATTGGTTTCCTTTTTGGTTCCATGTTGGTGCATAAGTGTGTTGATGCTCACACCCTTGCCTTGATAATTTTTGTTTCTCTATATGATGTGGATGACAATATACAAAAACTGTAGGAATCCGTTCTGTTTTCTTAAAATATGAAACACATTGTGAATTTGTTTCAATGACCTCCTTAGATTATTTATTATGTCCTTCTTGTGGTTTTGCTTCATCTCTTTCTATAGACTCTGGCTCCGATTCAACTTCAGACTCAACAATAGCTGCTTTGTTGGCCTCCATGGGCCCATCTTTCTTATTAAGAGACACATCCTGCAATGTGATTTTATTTTTCTTGTACCACAACTTCAAAAACTTCTTTTGCACATTAATATTAATGGTACCCATTGATTCTATCCAAGGATACTCCAAAAAAAATCCACGTCATCCATATACATAGCATACAAATCTAAATGCAACAAATATTTATTCATGTTAATCTTCAAATCCTTAAAAATTTGAACATTTTCACCCTCAACCTGTGTGCTTTGAATATTCTTTACTGGAACTTGCAATCTATTAACCAACTGAACATTGATAAAATTATGCTTGCAACAAGGGTTAATAGAAACAATGACATTTTCTTTATGAATACAACCGTGAACTTGTAATATAGATTTGTCACTTGAAAATAAACCCTTGGTTCTCTCTGTATCCTTATTTTTTCCATGAGACCACTTGTCTAACAATATTTTTTCAAATTCTCCATTGGAGAGTGTCATCATCTCCTTATAATCAAGCGATTTCCACCAAATGGCAGCATCACCTTGTAATTTGAGATCTACCCGATGGGGCCAATTCTATTCCCATGTTGACTTTCTTTATTTAATGAATGCTTAAATACTAGGTCCATCACATTTCCCTGTAAAATATATCTTGCTATGAAAAACCCCAAAAATAGAACAAGGGTTTAAAAACAAATTACTACAAAAAATCATGGGTTTTTTCGGAGAAACCCTGAAAAAATGTTGAATTTAAAATGCTCATAAATTTGCTTCCCAGACTCTGTTTTGACTATTGTTTATTTTTCCAAGAGGAATGAAAATACCCATTTTTTTTTTCCAAATTCAGCTCATAAAGCTTCAGATCTAAACCTGAAGTGCGTCGCCCTCTTTTTCTTCCCTAGAAAAATTCTGCAAAAAGAGCAAAACATTTTTCCCTTCTTTGGCCAAGGAAAGTGCCCTGATACTAATTGTTAAGTTCCTGAATATATTTGAAAATATACTTCAATAAGACTAAGAATAAACCATAAACCATTCACCATAACATGAACACAAGAATATAGAAAACCCTTGAGGTAGGGAAACACCATATATTATTCCTTAAGGAAGGAATGCACTCCTCATGCAATGCCTGATACAATCAAAATATTCTTGACTATGCTTCATTACATTGCTTACATTTCTTTATATAACTTCTCTCTATCTCCTAGGAACCTTCTAGAGAGCCTTCTCACATTTATTATATCTAACTATCATAGTGGACCTTTATTAATATAGTGGACCTAGTCCACCTTACATTGAATGACCACATTCTCATATATTAAATGAATTCCACTAATAATACATAACCACATTCCCATTAGGTACCTCCCTAGGTACCCCATATTACCTCCCTAGGTATACTACATGCTGAAAGAATTTCTTTCACTTCTACTACATGTTCTTTGTACTTGATTATTTTAACACTCAACCGCTGCAAAACTGCTCAAGCCTTAATCGAATGCTCCATGAAATTTTATACTTGACCTAGCACCATTCTCACCACATTTGATATCGCTATTGTCCATGTCGAGTCTTGTTCTACATGTTGCTTGACTATGTCATGCAGGTGGACAAAGTCTTCGGGTGAGATGAATTCTGGGAGACCGATGCCTTTCATCTCCCGATTAATATTTTCCCATATCTTTTTTCACTCGACCCACTTCTCTTGAATCTCCCACTGAGGTTCCTAGGCCATTTTTACCCAGTATTCGAATGCTTTCCTGATCTGATCTATGCTGCTATCCCTCAACACCCAAATACCGTGATCTTTGGCATCCCGACCCTTTTGTACTATGTTGATGTAATCTATCCTTTCTATTGATTGGTGATTTTTTTCATACCACCTTTCCATGTCCTTGCAGGTTGCTAGCACCATAAGGGTATCATCTTGGAAATCGGCTATGCCTGCGGTGAAAATGTATCGTTCACTTGTGAATTTTGTAGAATCTTCCTGGAACTCACTTCTCAGGAACATCATGGCCTGTGTTGAGTATTGATAATATTTCTCCAAATGGTGCATATGTTCAAACTCCTTTAGCACAGTGGCCAAATCCTTCTCATCCCTCCTTTCTCTATCCAATGTGGCATTCGTAATAGCCATCCCTGCACTGATAAGCTCATATGTCTTGGCATTTTTCAGTGCTAAACAACTTCTCCTTCGTCGTGATGAGAATCCAACTATCTAGCGTGAGCCTTCTCTTCTTTGTGGTCCTCTTCATGTTGGATTTTCTTTTTCTGTCATAGGCGATCACTTGTATGTCGACGACCTCATAAACAGGTTCGGGGATTTTTTGTTTTCCCTAGGTTAGAGTATTTCCCAGGCTCCCATCCATGTGTATATGTTCTAGGATGGGTTCCTGAACTTCTTCCATATGTCTCGATGGCTTGACCTCTACTTGTTGCTCATCGATCGATGAGGTATCATCTAAACTGAAGAACCAAGGGTAGGTTCGGTACTTACTTGGTAATCGGTTGTTGAAGCGTCGATTTCTTGCTGTGGAATTTCCTCTTTCTGGCCATCCGATCCTAGCTCATCCCTCGATTTGTCTATTGTGTTTCCCAACAAGTCAAGTAGCTCAGTGTGTTAGACACTTTCGATCTCATGGTCGATCTGCGAAAGGTTTTGATTTGAAGGATCAGGACCTGGGGTAGATGCTTTCTTAGGTTCCTTTTCCTCTGTAATCTGCACTGGAGTCGCCAGGGACACCTCCAAACTCTCCTCATAGTCATAGATAGTTATTAAGTCAAACAATGGGTTTGGTACACTTTTCCTACCTGGTGTCCTTGCTGTCTCAGGCTGGGTTGAAATTTCCCCTGGTGATCTGATCTATGGTGATGGAACTTCAGGGTTTTTTGGCCCGGTGATTTCTTCAAGTTGTATTGGTTCTAAGACACTTGGTTCTACTTCGATTTCAATTGGGTTGTTAGTGGGAATCCTCGACATCCCTACAATATTAGGGTTATTCTATAATTGATCAATGATTCTCTACGCCCCTTCTAGCAAGATAAATCCTCTTCTTTGTGCCTATGTAGTCTCTACCGCTCTGATTTATTCCCTAACTCTGAGGGCCTCTTGAGCCGAATTCTCTATTGTATCCACCTATTCATCCATGCTCGTAGCCTTGAATCTGGTCTTTTTCAGCTTGGACATCCTCTGTACTACTGCCTCCCAGTCCCGAGCTCACTCTGTGAAAATTTCATTCTCAAATTTGTCATGCGCATATGGACAATAGGATGATACCTGTGAAGCATGTTGGGGGACTAGGAATTTAGGGTCGTGCTTGTGGAATGGACCTATCAGGAACCTAAATTCAATTTGGCTCAACCCTTCTTGTTTGGCTTGAGCAATGTCCTTTACCAAATAAAACCCCACATGGAAACCATAGGGTATGAAATCCCGCTTCTTGTCCTTGACTAGCGCGGTGTTATAGACCTACAAGATAGTCTGATAGCAGATTTCTCCCACAATGAGCTGGTTTGGGATGTGAGTAGGGAGTACATGTGGTGCTTGAGTGGCCCTGAACACCCTGATATAGGTTGTGCATTCATATAAATACTAGTGGACTACCTTCACTACCATTTTCTTGGCTATTGTAGATAGTCTGGAGCATTCCTTTTTAAATACAATAGAATAAATACAGGCGATGAATTCATTGCAAATGAGTGCATAGTATTTTTTGTACCTTTTCTCCCATAGTATGCTGAAGTAAACATGAACAGGGAGCTCCACAACATGCCAACTTAAATTCATGCCGGTAAGAAATTTCTCACACAGATCACATTGAGCAGGTATGAGGCCCATGTGGAAAGAGGGTGCTTCCCCTTCTTTCGAGGTTTGAGCTTGTTGTACACAGATGCTCAATTTCTTGGAAATTATTTCTCCCCAGTTGAATCTGCTTCCGGATATCACCACTGTGTATGCCAAGGGAATTCATGATTCTGAAAACTTGGAGCAATTCTTCTCTCCATACAGTCTGCCAATGAGATCCATCAAGTAGATGTATGTCTCCCTCAGGTTAACTATCCCATACTACCCATTGCTCCGGTTTGTAAAATTTTTTTCCTCTTTCCACCATGAGGCCATCAACCGACTGGTGTCATGGAATTCCTAGAATTTCACCACAAAGTCTATGTTTAACCGCTCCTTCGGGTCTTTGAGTTTGTAGTACTTCTGGACTTTTGTTGGGAAGAAAAATCCGACACACCCACCATTCTCATCATTGATTAAGCACTTTTGTATGTATGTATGGTATATTATCCACTTCAAAACCTCCATGCATGGGAAAACCGAGGTTTTGTAGGATACCATGTGCAAGTATGACCGTCAGATATTTGGGAACACCTGGTTGTCGAGTGCCCTTACATCTAGGTCATTGTGTGGGATACACTCGAGGTACTCCTCCCGAATGATTCTGTTGAACAGGTCCCCCCACTGTGGGAGAATTAACTTGGACCAGGTGTTTTCTTCCATATCACCAAAGACCAGAGGTTGAACAAAGACTTTCTTGGTTGAGGTTTTAATGACAAACTCCGCTCTGGGATCATACTTCAACTGCCTCGCAGTACCAGGAGAAGAACCTTCACCTATTTCTTCTTCCTTCATCTTAGGTTCTCTTGGCGAGCGTCTAGTCATAGGATTTCTTGGAGGAATTTTCCTTGCAGTTAGAACATAGTTAGAGATTGTGCGAGAAATCAGATGCATGTAACAAATTATGACCGCCGAATTGAAAAACTTTAACACATACCTAAACTGCTTGTTTAACCTGATTTTGATAATCTGAGAATCGACACAGTCTCAAGACACTTGCTTTACTTCTTCGGATGCTATGGAATTTGAACTTGTGCACATAATGAAAATGTTGAAAGCCATTGTAGTGATTTAAACAAGGATGGAATTACCTTGTCGCATCATCCATTCAATTCGGGTTATGAGTGTAGTTCTATAAAATCTGCCGCCGGATCTTCAAATACGTTAAAAATTAAATTCAATTGTAGGTTGATGGTGCAGGGGCGGGTTATAACGTGGTCTATCAGTGATTTCAAATTGTTTTTGTTCAATCGGCACACATGGTAGAAAAAAATACAGGATGAAGCATTAACTGGTCTATTAAATGTTAGAATCTGATCGTATCTTGTCCTGAAAACATCCCATCATTTCACTAGTCCAACTGGTGAGTCGAAGGTCAGGGTTTCTCTTTAAACACTTTTCATTGATGTCTCCTTGAAAATGCTCTGACACTGATCAATCTTACCATACACAACTAACATGGCAAGAATGACTAGGAGGTGTGACAAGGACACAGGGAACCTTAATATGACTCGAGACAAAACTAGGCCATGTGATACCCCTGCATGACAAAGACACATTGCACTTGAGACCGGCGTCTTCATTTACCCGTATTATTCAGAACCAATACTTTCCTTAAGCTAAACGTTCTAAAACCTAATCCCATCCCGTCGACGCCAAAAAGTATAAAGGATCAACGATTAACAATAAACCTACCCAAGTGTTCCTGGATTGACCCTCTTGAAAATTCCCTGATGCTGAAAGTGTATCGGGGGTCAGTGATCAATGATATGTTTAACGCAGAAAAAATAAATTGTTTTAACCTTTTTTATATTTCCTTGACCCCAAGAAAGCACATTGGTCATTGACTATCGATGGTTTTTTATGGATTTTGTGAATGCATGTCCCTCCTGTAATTTGTCGACGTCGATGGGGATCAACCATATATTGAATATTTGTGGTGAATAACCCACGCAAACCACCTTCAAATTTTACTGATGCCGATGGTGCATTGACGATCAACGATCAGTGTAACTGTGTGGCCATTTTTCTTGCTTGAATTTTGTTGACGTCAAACACAAGGCGTTAGTTCAAAATGTTAGTTGTATATTCTTAGATAGAATTCCAAGTTATTTTAGACATAAGGTTTCATTTAAAAAGTTCAAACAAATCAGACTTGATGGATAAGAGTCATGAAAACTATTGGCACAGGGGTAGACCTGGGGTTCAATGCTTCAACAATGCACCAACAAAACCCTAACTATTGGCCCTTTCAACAACACCTTCGAAGCAGGTGAAGTCTCATCCGAGGTAGAAGCATGGGGGGTTACAAGACTCAGGTGTCTGTAATCAAGATGAGACATAGATACGTGATTATCACAATTTGCAGAGTATTCTAACAATACTTAATATGCATTAGTCCATTAGATTTTATTAACATCGCATAACAAGCCCTAATATAGATCAACGCAGTAACCATAAAGAGTAAACACTTCAGCCACTTAGCACTCAACACATAGATAGATCTAACATTCATTGATATTTAAGTAAAGAACTAAGCATCAACAGTTCTATCTAACTAGCATAATAAAAAAAGCACTGAATACATTCATAGCATAAACAAGACAACAAAAAGCAACCAAAATATACAATATATACGTGGTTCACCCCAGTGTAGGGCTATGTCCACCAATTGATTTGACTTCTTTATTATTCTTCAATCTCTTACATTCTTTTGCTCATGTGCACTAAGCCACAGAGCCGAGCTCTGCATAGGACAGGATATCTGCGCACTGAACGCCAGATCCTCCTTCCCAAAATTAGGTCAAGGCACAGAGCCAAATAATTTGTCAAGCACATAGCCTTACATACACCTTCTGTTGCACTAAGCACCCATAACTATTTGCACTTAGCCACTTAGAATTCTCTTTTCTATCCACCCCTTCTACCTTACAATCTTACACTTATTTATACTTTTACAATAAGGCCTAAACATGGGTAAACCCATGGGCCGACATCCCATAACCCATTACAAAAACCCTAATGAACCCCTTGCTGGGTCCACAAAGCCCGAAAAATAAGTGAGATCCACGATCTCAGCTCTGCCTGGGCACACCTTCCTCGATCACTGTGTCGAAGTCCAAAAAGTGGTCAAACCTGACCAAGATTTCCCCAAAACTTGGTTGAGGGCCAACAAAAACAAAATAAACCATCCCCCCATAGTAAACTCAATCCAGACAGTAAAAGAACAAGTGGTACCCAAAAAATGATAGAATTTCATAAATATCTTAGGGTGTGTTGAGCGCTCAACAAATGGTGATTTACTGGGTGAAAGAAGAATCTATGTTCCTTCGCCATGCTTAGTTGATGTAGAAACTAGTTAAGAACCTAACTAGTTTTGCTTTTATCATAGTCTCTCCTATCCATACATTTACAATTCTTCCAGTTCATGAATCCGGGCGCCCATGGATTTTCAACCTTTATTCCTCCTTCATTCCTCTTGACCATGACCCACGCCCCTTTTGAAAAGATCTGAGTAAATCATTCCCTGACATCAGGCCTTTTAGTTATCATCATTTAATTGCTACAGTGTTTCTCTGCTTCTAGCAAGCGTCCATAGCCTCGATAGAGTCATCCCGATGTCACAAACCTTTCTCCACTGCCATCGAGCATCCATAGCCCCGACGGATTTATCTACATACCCTATCATACTTTTCACTCATTTTATATAATTGATTTATTTTTGGCAGAGATGCCCTGAGCGAGTGGGAGAGGAGGACGTTTGTTATCTGCAAGATGAGATGGTTAAGGTGAAATTATTCCTAGATCTGTCTTGAGGTACATGTGGTCATTTCCAACTTGCCATCTTTCCCTTTAGCTTTTTCTAGACCACCATGCAGATACTTCCTCACTTTCCAAGGTTGTTTATCTGCAAAGGTTAGATACAAAACTCTTTTACAAAAAATGCAATTTGCCCAATGTTTCTTGTGTTGCATGTAAGTGTGAGTCAAGAACATAGTTTACTACACCATATTGATTAAGGTAAACCAATTCCTTGCATAACACAACTTTATTTCACAAAAAATACCACACAAAAGAAAAAACATAAATAAATGACTCTGCAATCATCCTACCTAGCACCTACACATAGAATAACATGAAAACACACACACACACACACATTTTTTTTTTTTAACAAAAATATCATTTTAGGGCCTGGCCATTCACCGTGAGGGTATCGAGTCCCCCCCTCATATTTTTCAACCGATACGTGCCTACCCCAAGTTTCTCAGCTACCTGGAAAGGTCCGAGCCATAGATTCTGAACCTTTGAATGTTTTCCCCTTGGTTCATTTGCTCTATCCCATTTCAGGACTAAGTCTCCTACTTCAAAATTGTTCTCTCTAGCCTTATGCTTTTCAAACCATATTTTAACTATCTGCCGATGAGCGACGGAATTTGATTTTGATTTCTCCCTTTTTTCTTCTAGCATGAGGAGGGTATCAATTCTCTGTTGAATAACCGATGAGGTTTGTCCTCTAAATCCATGAGAAAGTTGAAGAGATGGAAGATATAGCCTGTTTGGGAGAATGGCTTCTTATTCGTATACCATAAAGTATGGGGAGTTACCGATAGCTTCCTTGGGTGTTACTTTATTGGCCCATAAGGAATTATGAAGCGAACTATGCCAATTCCTTTCATTGTCTGCAACTATTTTCTTCAACATCCTTACTAGGTTCTTATTGGTTGATTCTGCCACTCCATTCCCCCGTGGATAGTAGTTTGCAGAGTATCTGATTATGATTCCTTTGTCTAGAGAAAAATCTGTTAGTAAGGTGGAAGAAAAGTAAGCGACATTTAAAAAAACAAGAACGGAAGGCATACCGAACCTTGTGATCAATTGTTGTTCTATGAATTGGATTACCACCTTTTCATTTACGTGAATAAGAGGGATGGCCTCTGCCCATTTCGTGAAATAGTCCATCGTGGTTAGTATGTATCTATGTTGTTTTGAATAACTTAGGGTAATATACCCTATGGAATATAACCCCCATTGCTCAAATGGTCTGGATATGACCATTGGTTGGAGTGGGACAACTGCTCTCTTTTCCCTCCCCATGCTCATTTGACAAGTTTTACAGTTTCTAGCATATGTATGAGCGTCTCTAAATAGAGTAAGCCAATAATAGCCAACTCTCAATATATTGTGAGCGATAGTATTCCCTGTAGGGTGTCCATCTGCAGGACCATCATGGAGCTCCTTTAGAACCTTATCCATGTCTTCATGTTCGAGACATCTCAAAAGTACCCCATCATAATTTACGCGGAAAAGCACCGAATTTATGAGGCGATATTGTGTCGATTTGAGTTTGAGAGCTCTCATTTCCTTAGGGTTTAGGTTTTCTGGGAAAGTCTTGTCATGCATGAGATAAATTAGTTTTCCATACAAAGAATCCCTTCCTGGGGGAACATATAAAGCTTCATTACACCATAACTCCAATTCATCCTCCCACCCAAAGTCTTCATTTACTTGGTCTTGGGATTCAACGACCAGTTTACACAATCCCTGTCCCTTAACCAGTTTGGCAAGTTTTATATCTAGATCAAATTCTTGTACAACTTCCATCCAAATTCCTCTCCTCTCCCCCATATTTTGTTGAGTGAATAGGGATCAAACTGTGCGATGAGGCACAATGACTTTGGTGTGATTTTTTAGGATGTAAGATCTGAAATGTTTTACTTCTTTGTACACCACATAATCCTATTTGTCTATAGCACTGTAATTCAATTTGACCCCTTGGATATTAGTGCTCATAAATGAGACTGACGCCTCATTGTTGTCATCATCCTTTTGAGTCAACACTGGATCTAAAGAATGGTTGGAGGTAAAATTATAGAGAAAAAAATATTTTCTAAAGTCGAGACTTCGTAACACCGGAGCTTGATATATTGCAGTCTTGATATCTTTGAAATCATTTTTACTCTCGTCATCCCACTTAAAATCAACATCCTTATGAATCATATTTTGTAAGGGTTTGATAGTTTCAACGAAATAGGGGGTGAACTTCCTCACAAAATTGATTTTCCCATAGAAGGATTGCATAACCTTTTTGTTGTGGGGTAAGGGAAGAAGAGCTATTGCCTTAATTAGTTCTGGGTCTATGAAAATTCCTGCTTGAGATATAATATGACCTAGTAATTTCCCTTCCTCGACACCAAAGATAGTTTTCTTAGAGTTTAAAGATATACCATATTTTCTACACCTTTCAAAAATCTGGGTTAGATATTGGATGTGATATTCTCTGTTCTTTGAATACATAGTCACGTCGTCCAAATAGAATACTACACACTTATTGATCAATCCCCTAAAAGCTACATCCATGGCCCTCTGGAAGGTTTCCCCTGCATTAATTAACCCAAAGGGGTATGCGTTTATAAGGAAAGGTTCCCCACTTGCTTCAGAAGGTAGTTTTCAATCAATCTTCCTCTGATACTAGAACCTGGTTGTAATCTAAAAAACCGTCTAACATGGAGAAAATTTCAGAACCAGACACAGTCTGCAAGAGTTGTTCCATTAGTGAGACTGGGTAGTTATCCTTTTTTGATGCTATGTTGAGGTTTTTGAAATCCACACATAGGCGGATTTCCCCAGACGTTTTCCTGGCAGTAACCAAATTTGCTACCCAGGAAGAGTGTCTAACCTGAAAGATAATTTTAGCATCTAGTAACTTCTTTAACTCTTGACACATGAGGGGTTCAAGAGATGGGTGGTACTTCCAGAGCTTCTGTTGGAAGGGTTTTACCCCATATTTTAACGAGATTGTGTGTTGAATAATACAAGTGTCATAAGTTTTCAGATCTCGGTAGGACCACACAAAAACATCTTGATATTCTCTGAAAAGTTTGAGATAGGATTTCCTTTCTTCTTTAGACAATGTCTTGCCTAGATTTATATTCTAAGGGTTTTTTGGGGTTCCTAGATTTATAGTCTCGTACATGGGACACGAGCTCCATGTCTTTGTGTTTTTTGACCCTTTAAATCTTTCCCTTACGTCAAAGAGGTTCTCCAAATTGGCTACCCCTTTCGGTATTGTGTGAAAGTTTGGTTTGTTACTAGAGTGATCCGTTTCACCTGTTTGTTCATGGGAATCAATTTCTACTAATTTCTCTTGGAATACTTCATCGTCAATAAACATGTATTTAAAATTTTTCTGATTGGTCAAGAAGTTTATAATGTGTTCATCTCCTTCAAAGACCTTCCAGTTAGAAATATTGTTTGGCACTAATGGTTTGTAGATTAGTTCCACAGTGAACCTGAAGGCTTCATAGTCTTCCAAAGGAGATAGCCTTGAGGCAACAATGGCTAGGGAATAAAAAATACTATTCTTTGTCCCAGGAATCACTGTAACATTGAAGGCCTCAAAATGTTCTATTATCCTGTGCACTTCCTATTAATAATTCCTCAAGTGGGGAGAGTTGCAATGTATAGTGTTCTTTACTTGTCTGACGATAATTTCAGAGTACCCATTTTTTTTTAATTCTTTAATGTTTAAGTCTACAGATTTCTTTAGTCCTTGCACTAAAGCTTCATACTTGACAGTATTATTAGTGCATTCAAATTCTAGTATGCAGGAGAGGAAATTTTGTTTTCCCTTCGGGTCGATGAGGATACATCCTGCTCCCGACCCTTCTTGTGATTTAGACCCATCAAAGTAGAGGGTCCAAACTTGTGAGTGAAAATCATCAGCTTCTCCATGCCTAATAACTTCCCCCCCTCCACCTACTTTGTCTGTGGTTTCCAACATAGGTTCTTGATAGAAGAGGATTTCTTCTGCCACTACCAGTAGATTTACTTGAAAAGTCATTTCAAAGTTTTGAGTAAGAGGTACATCAGATGAGAGAGGGGAGAAATTGTTGAAATCAGAATCACAGGAGTAGTTGCCTAGCACATGGAATCTGCCGACGAGGGTTCATTGAAGGCTTCTAAATTGGTGATAGTATGTTTGAGATACCTTTCCCTATCGATCCTAATCATGTTTGTGTGTCCCTTTAATGGAAACCAGAGGTGAGTCCATTCCATGCTAAATTATCCATTCAACTTCTCGGACCAATCTCGACTAAGTAGCAGCCCATAAGCTTTTGGTATATCCACTACAATGATTTCAATCACTTGAACAAATTTAGGGTGTTTATCCATTCTGATCATGACATCCTTGAGTTCTCCAATAACTTTTACCTGAGTTTTGTCTAGTTGTATAACATGTTTATCACTTTTGAACGAGACTACATTTAATTTCTTGTGGATAGATAATGGCATGACATTAGAGTATGCCCCTGAGTCAACTAAACAATTATGGATGTTTCTGTTGAAGACTTCAAACGTTAAAATGAACGACGGGACAAAAGGATTTCCCTTTTTATATAGATAGAAAGCATTCACATTTGGTTTATTTTTTAGGTCTGTGGGAGAGGGAACCTCGCTCTGATCAATGCTTGTTATAGGGGTTTCTACTGATTTCAAGACTTGTAGTAGAAAGTCCTTTTGCTGGGGAATTCTACACATGTCCGTGATCGACACATTAGCCTTCAATCTTTTAAAGTCTTCCACTATGTTGTAGTCTATCTTGGGTGACTCCCATGTATGGATATTCATAAGATATTTTTGGGAGACAAACTGTGTTTTCGAGGGATCGACTGTTTGTTTTCCTCTTGAAGTTTGGACAATGGTAAGGTCATTTGAGACTGACTGAGCCCTACTTCATGTTTTAACAGCCAAAACCTCAGCGGGTGGTTCTTGAATCTCAAATATATCATCGGAAGGCATTGGCAAGTCAGGATCCCACAACAACATGGTTGTTTCTTCCGTCGGGTCAACTTCCTCCTGATCGACAGTATTCACTGCTGAGACGCTTGATTGTTTGGTAAGGGAAAATTCATCTAGGAACCGACTGGCCATCAAATTCATGGCATGCACCCATTGTGTACAATCTCTTTCAGAATGTTTCTCTTGATGATAGGTACAGAAATATTCAGATGCTACATTTCCCAGGTCGATGTTTAAGTTGGCTGGGGGAGGTTCAATTGGTTTGAACGATGGGTTTCTCTTAAAAAAGGGTTTATAAGGCCTTTGGCTTTGGTTTCCTTCCCCTGCATGTATTTTCATGTCTATGATTTCATTTGACAATGTCTTTATCATCCGTTGTAGGTCTTCTATGTCTCTACTTCCCTTTTCAAGACCTTGTTCTGTTTGTTTTCTTGGGGGTCTAGTCAACAAGAGTCCTCTCCTAGGTGGAGGTTGAGCTTCCTTCTTAACTAGTGAGACCTGGCCCTCTTTGCATCCCTTCATTTGGAATTCAATTGTTTTGGCTTCCTCAAAAATTTCAGCTAGGGTATGCTTGGTATCCCTTCTTACAAACATGGAATTAGAAGTAGGGAGAGCATTAACATATACCTCAATTTGCAATTCCTGAGTGGGTTTAGCTTCAGGTTGGAATTTGTTCAGGATAGTGGTAAATAGTTGATTGAAGTCTTTTGAACTCATGGTGGCGACAAACAATTCAACCATTAAATCTTGTGTAGTGGTTTCTTCTACAAATTTGTCTAAAAAATATTTTTGAAACTTTGTCCAACTAGTTATGGATCCTACAGTGATCAAGGGATCAAATTTTGCTCAATTTTCAAAGTGCTTGGAATGCAACGAAAACAGTGTCATTGCATCTGTCTCATCTTCTTGATTCTGGAGGTATATTTACTTTCGCAAATGGAGTCCGTATGGAGGAGATATTGCGATTTGACTGCCAAGTCAAACAGGCAAAAAATTGGGATGCTGATTGTACCTGTCCGTACAGTCTGTACGACCACATGGAGGGCCGTACCATCATGATGACGTGGCATATTGATGACATGGAATATTTTTATTGGATGGTGGTTGTTCAATCGGATGTTGACACGTGTCATATTAGCAGCGAATGGTATGAGGACACGTGGCCCAATGCCTGGGCGCCACGTGTCCCTCATTGACTGGTCTATATTTTCTTTACAAAAATGATGGAAGCTGTGGGGTTCGACCCCCGGACCTCCCACAACATAATGCCTTTACATTTTCCACTAACCAATAGGCCGACCCGTACCATCATGATGACGTGGCATATTGATGACATGGCATATTTTTATTGGATGGTGGTTGTTCAATCGGATGTTGACACGTGTCATATTAGCAGCGAATGGTATGAGGACACGTGGCCCAACGCCTAGGCGCCACGTGTCCCTCATTGAATGGTCTATATTTTCTTTACAAAAATGATGGAGGCTGTGGGGTTCGACCCCCGGACCTCCCACAACATAATGCCTTTACATTTTCCGCTAACCAATAGGCCGACCCGTATTCCTTGTTTAATGTTCCAATGCACATATAGTTAAAGTTATGTGTTATTGTATTTGGAAAGGGGGGCGGGTCGGGGCTTAGCCCTGACCCATGGTTTCATTACAATGCATATGACCAAAGTTTGGCTCTGATTATTGGCGCGTGGCGCGAATGCATATACCAAAGTTTTGTTAATATATGGTGCGGCATATATATATACCATTGTATTAAATCCACGCGAGTTATAACATTGTGTTACATATATTATATTTGTTGTATAACAATGCGCATGGTTGTTTGTACTTTGCGCGGGAGTTACAATCCGTTT
>ML785346.1:974799-1022139 GCA_009831015.1 Picea engelmannii
CGTCTCATCTTCCCGATTTCGGCGGTATATTTACTTTCGCAAATGGAGTCCGTATGGAGGAGATATCGCGATCTGACCGCCAAGTCAAATAGGCAAAAAATTGGGATGCTGACTATACCTGTCCGTATAGTCCGTACGGCCACGTGGAGGGCCATACCATCATGATGACGTGGCGTATTGATGACATGGTGTATTTTTATTGGATGGTGGTTGTTCATTCGGATGTTGACATGTGTCATATTAGCAGCGAATGATATGAGGACACATGGCCCAATGCCTGGGCGCCACGTGTCCCTCATTGACTGGTCTATATTTTCTTTACAAAAATGATGGAGGCCGCGGGGTTCGACCCCCGGACCTCCCACAACATAATGCCTTTACATTTTCCGCTAACCAATAGGCCGACCCGTATTCCTTGTTTAATGTTCCAATGCACATATAGTTAAAGTTATGTGTTATTGTATTTGGAAAGGGGGGCGGGTCGGGGCTTAGCCCCGACCCATGGTTTCATTACAATGCATATGACCAAAGTTTGGCTCCGACTATTGGCGCATGGCGTGAATGCATATACCAAAGTTTTTTTAATATATGGTGCGRCATATATATATACCATTGTATTAAATCCGCGCGGGTTATAACATTGTGTTACATATATTATATTTGTTGTATAACAATGCGCGCAGTTGGTTGTAATTTGCACGGGAGTTACAATCCGTTTGCACGGTTTTCAAATGGACAAACTACTTTTATGCCCAACCTATGGTCGCGTACGCCATATGACCCAGTGCCGAGGCGGTTAGGGGCTGGAGGCGCCCTAACCGTTCTATGGTTTGTACCGGTGCGCGGTTGCGTACGGGTCTTGGTTTTTCCGCTTTAAAGAGCGTGTGTGCTAGGTTTGAAGCACAAGGGTGCGATTTGTAGAACCAGAGACAACAAAGTTGAAGAGGAAGACTTCAAGAAGGCTATCTTCTTCATTTTTCGATCGTTTCAGGTGCCGAAAGAGACGAGACAGGGGTTTTGAGACACTGCGGAGCCATTGGAGCAGTCGGTTTGTCATTTTGAGCATTGTAAGGCATGTTTTTTATCACTTTGAGGAATTTAATAATAATGATCCATTGGAAGCTGGACCAGGAGATGTAGCCCGGAGTGGGGTGAACTCCTTTATCAAGTTGTTGTGTTTATGTCTGATTGCTGCTGTCTATGTGTATTTTCTACATAAGTAATCCTTAATTATGTGTTGCAAATTGATCCGATTGCTTTAAACACATAAACATTTCACTTGGAATTATTATTCAAGTTTCAAGTCTTCTTCATTTTTAGATCATACAGGTAAGTTAAAATACCACATCGAGGCTGAATTCTCAAAGGTATAGGGAAAAATCCTGCATACTACATCCTCATGTTTGACATTCATCAGTCTAATAACTAGTATGAACTTTTTAATATGGTATTCATGCAATCCAGAGGTTTCGGGGTCAAACTTGAGGAGTGACTTTTCTGGATGTCGAGGGAGGTTATGTACCCGTCCGGGGATTTCCAGAGCATCTCTGGCCAACCATGGTTGATTATTTTGAGGTGGGTTTCCCCTTTCTTCATTATGATCATTGCTATCCTCCATATTGTTTGAATCCGAAGCTGAGCAATCTGAGTTAAATCAGATTCAAAATCGTTGAGATCAGAGTAGTTATCGGCTGGTGTTTTAGGGATCAGATTAAGGGGATGTTCGATCTTGGTGAGTGCGAAATCTATTAGTTCTTCTACTGTGTGAACAAAAACCTGGTCGAGTGTATCGAACACTAGTCTTCTTACTTGTTTTCTATGAGGAAGTAACATAGCTAAGGGTAATGATATGATTTTCCGGGCATAGGCTCTTGTGATTCTTCTGAATTGGTTCAACTCCTCATGAGGAAGAGCGTAAAGTATTTCAGGGAATAGATGTTCTTCCTCTTATTAGGGTGAGTTACTTATTTGAGGAGTACTTAGTGTATGTGGGATGTCTTTAGAATGAATAGCCATGCATGTGGGCTGTTTTGAATATGTAGGATGTGCGAAATATTATATCAGAAATATTTTTATCCATTCATTCACATGCCCTCCTTCTAGCACCAGTTTTGTTGAGGGGTCCTAAATCCATTTAACTCAACAATAGGAACCAAACCCGCCACAGAGGCCCAATTAGACTCTACAACATTTAATGGTGGAATGGTTCTCCATATATTTCGATCTAGCCAATTTATCGATGGGCTTTATGTGGTGATTGATAGGATATTTTCCTATGAAAGTTTCTTCTTTAGTTTAAACGTTCTCTTTTTTTTTGTCTTTTCTTTTATAAGATGAATCTGATAAAATGATTTGTGCTGGTATAAACCAGCTGGTGGAAGGGATTCTTAACTACTAAATAAGGTCAAGCTTGGGATAACCCTTGTGCTCGAACATGCAGACAAATATATTCACACCTATTACAAGCCTAGTACTAATACATCAACTTGCTGGTATTTTAATTATTGACCGAGATGTAATTATCATAAAAAAATACACATGTAATAGGATGATGGCAAGAAAAATATTTTTGTTAGCTCTAACGTTAATCACACATTAACACAACGATTTGATTTGCATCATAAGAACAAGCACTGCAAAATATATTGAAACAGATAACTTATAAATAAATTCAGAAAATGTTACTCGTTACAACATCCATTAATGAAATAAAGTTGGAAGTAATTCCTCCTCAATCCAATCACACAACAACTTTGATGAAAAACATAAATTTGTCTCCGGTCCTAAACACGACTTCTCAATTAAGGTAGTTCAGAAATAGTTCTTTACAATTCCAAAAATTAAGGACTTTCCAAAAACCATCGACCTTTGCTAAAAGGTCAATCCTCTTATCTATAATGAATCATTAACTAAAAATATATATTACAAGTGCAAGATAAGTAAAACAAATATCACCATGTGGCGCTTTCATCTCTCTGTTCTCTAAGAATTATCAAATACTTTTATTGAAGTGGATGAATCTTCTCAAATTCCAACCATTTGACAAAGAGTTCCTCACATGTGTTGGCATACAGGAAACTATGCTGGTCCATCAAGGCTGAAAGCATTTCTTTCACTTCTATTGCTCGTTCTATGTACTTGATTATTTTAACACTCAATCGCTGCAAAATTGCTTGAGCCTTAATCGGATGCTCCATGAGCTATTGTACTTGACCTGGTGCCATGCTCACCACCTTTTCTATCTCTGTTGTCCATGCCAAGTCTTGTTCTACATGTTGCTTGACTATGTCATGTAGGTCGACAAAGTCTTCATGTGAGCCAAATTTCGGGAGGCCGATGCATTTCATCTCCTGATTAACATTTTCCCAGCTCTTTTTGCACTTGACCCACTTCTCATGAATCCCCCGCTGAGGTTCTTGGGCCATTTTTACCCAGTATTCAACCGATTTCCTAATCTGATCTATGCTGCTATCCCTCAATACCCAAATACCATGCTCTTCAGTGTCCCAACCCTTTTGTACTACACCAATGTAATCTATGTTTTCTACCGCTTGATGAGATTTTTCATACCACCTTTCCACATCCTTGCAGGTTGCTAGCGCCATAGGGGTATCCTCTTGGAAATTGGTTATGCCTGCGGTGAAAAGGTTTCGTTCACTTGTCAATTTTCTATAAGCTTCCTAGAACTCACTTCTCAGAAACGCCATGGCTTGTGTTGAGTCTTGATATTATTTCTCCAAATGGAGCAGATGTTCCAACTCCTTTAGCACGACGACCAATTCCTTCTCATCCCTCGTTGCTCTATCCAACATGGCATCTGTAATAGCCATCCCTGCGTCTATAAGATTAGATGTATCAGTGTGTTCAATGGTAAGCAACTTATCCTCCGTAGTGATGAGAATCGAGCTATCTAGCATGAGCCTTATATTCTTTGTGTTCCTCTTCATGATGGATTTTCTTTTTCTATCATAGGCGATCACTTGTATGCCGGTGACCTCATCAACAGGTTCGGGGATTTTTTGTTCTCCCCAGGTTAGATTATTTTCTAGGCTCCCGTCCATTTGTATATGTTCTAGGATGGGTTCCTGAACTTCTTCCATATGTCCTAATGGCTCAACCTCCATTTGTTTCTCATCGATTGGTGAGGTATCGACCAAAATTGAAGAACTAGGGGTAGTTTCGGTACTTACTTGGTAACGAGGGTGATTTTAAGGATGGAAATTTATTTTAAAATGTAGAAACCTTGGTGAATATTACTAATCCTTCATATGCTAACTATAAATGTTTGGTGACATTTTTGTAAAAATTTTCAAATTTCTAAGGATTTTATAGAGTTTGTATAAATTTTTGGCGATTTTTAAGTTAAAATAATTTTATCCTATAGAATTTAGGTGAATCGTTTTTAGAATAGTGAATCTTTTTTGGGGAAAAACCATGGAAAATTAGCCCATCAACGAAATTTATCCCCTAAAATCATCCCTTCTTGGTAATCGACTGTCGAAGCACCGATTTCTTGCTGTGTAATTTCCTCTTTCTGGCCACCCGATCCTAGCTCATCCCTCGAGCTGTCTATTGGGGTTCCTGACAAATCGAGTAGCTTAGTGTCTAAGAAATGTTCGACCTCATGGTTGCTCTGTGAAAGTTTTCTAATTTAAGCATCGAGACCTGGGGTAGATGCTTTCTCAGGTTCCTTTTCCTCTGTTATCTTTATTGGAGTCACCAGGGATACCTCCAAAATATCCTCATCATAATAAATGGTTATTAAGTAAAAAAAGGGGTTTGGTACACTTTTCCTACCTATTGTCCTTGCTATCTAAGGCTTGGTTGAAATTCCCCCTGGTGATCTAACCTATGGTGGTGGAACTTCAAGGTTTTCTGGCTCAATGATTTCTTCAAGTTGTATTGGCTCCAAGACACTTGGCTCTCCTCTACTTTCGATTGGGTCATCAGCAGGAATCCTTGACATCTCTACAAGATCAGGTCATTTTGCAACTGATCAATGATTCTCTACGCCCCTTCTAGCAAGATAAATCCTCTTCTTTGTGCCTCTCTAGTCTCTGCCACTATGATTTCTTACCTAACTCTAAGGGCCTCTTGAACCGACTGCTCTATTGTCTCCACATGTTCGTCCATGCTCATATCCTTGAACCTAGTCATGTTTAGGTTGGCCATCCTCTGTACTACCTCCTTCCAGTCCTGAGCGCACTCTGTGAAAATTTCATCCTCAAATTTGTCTTGTGGGTATGGCCAACATGATGATACCTATGAAGCATGTTGGGGGACCAGGCCTTTAGGGTCATGCTTGCGGAATTGGCCTGTCGGGAACCTAAATTCAAGTTGGCTCAACCCTTCATGTTTGGCTTGAGCAGTGTCCTTTACCAAATAAAACCACACATGGAAATCGTAGGGTATGAAATCCCGCTTATTGTCCTTGACTAGCATGGCGTTATAGCCCTGCAGTATAGTCTGATATCATATTTCTCCCACAATGAGTCGATCTGGGATGTGAGGAGGGAGTAGATGCAGTGCTCCGATGGCCTCGAACACCTTGATATAGGTTATGCGTTCATCTAAATACTAGTGGCCTACCTTCGATACCATTTTCTTGGCTGCTACTGATAGTCTCGGGCATTCCTTTTTAAATACAATAAAATAAATATGGGCAATGAATTCATCCCAAATGAGTGCATAGTATTTTTTGTACCTGTTCTCCCATAGTATTCTGAAGTAAATGTGAACAGGGAGCTCCACAACATGCCAGCTTAAATTCATGTCGACGAATACATTTCTCACACAGATCATATCGAGTAGGTATGAGGCCATGTGGAAAGAGGGTGCTTCCCCTTCTTTCGAGGTTTGAGCCTACTGTACACAGATGCTCAATTGCTTGGAAATTATTGCTCCCCAGTTGAAGCTGCTTCCGAAGATCGCCAATGTGTATGCCAAGGGCATCCATGCTTCTAAAAACTTAGAACAATCCTTCTCTCCATACATTCGGTATATGAGAGCCATCAAGTAGATGTATGGATCCCTCAGGTTAACTGTCCCATACCAATCATTGCTCTAGTTTGTAAAAAATTTTTCGTCCTTCCACCATGAGGTCATCAACCAGATGGTGTCAAGGAATTTGTAGAACTTCACCATGAAGTCTGTGTTTAGTCACTCCTCTAGGTATATGAGTTTGTAGTACTTCTCGACTTCTGTCAGGAGGAAAAATATGACACACCTACCATTTTCATCATTGATTAAGAACTTCTGCACATCTCTATGGTCGATTAAGCACTTCAAAACCTCCATTCATGGGAAAACTGAGGTTCTGTAGGCTACCATGGGCAAGTATGACCGTTGGATATTTTGGAACACCTGGTCGTCGAGCACCCTTACATCTAGGTCATTGTGTGGGATACACTCCGGGTACTCCTCCCGATTGATTCTGTTGAATAGGTCCCCCCACTGTGGGAGCATTACCTTGGATTCAGTGTTTGCTTCCATATCTCCAAAGACATGAGGTTGAACAAAGGATTTCTTAGTTGAGGATTTAATGACAGGCTCTATCCTGGGAGCATACTCCAACTTCCTAGCAGTACCATGAGAAGAAACTTCACCTGTTTCTTCTTCCTTCAGCTTAGGTTCTCTCAAAGAGAATCTAGTCGTAGGATTTCTTGGAGGCATTTTACCTATAGCTAGAACATAGTTAGATATTGTGTGAGAAATCATATGCATATAAAAAATTACAACCACCAAATTGACAAACTTTAACACATACCTCAACTGCTTTTTTAACCTGGTTTTTGTTGGTTTTTATTCATATGAGATATAAGAGATATTCGATATATTTTACAATAATGAGTGTTCTATATATAGGGAACACAAGGTGACCTTCCATGAAAGGATGCATCCCTTGAATAATCAATAACTACTTATTATATACTATATTTAATAATCAATAATAATTATATTGTTAATTATTATCTTTAGAGAATGTCTTCCCGATGTTTTCCAAACATCACCACTCCCTCTCAATGAGGGAGACATTCTACAACATGCCACTCTTGTCTTTGAAGTATACAAACTTCACCTTAGAATCATGACACTTGTCTGCCAGTCTTGGGATACATCTCTCTCCCACCTGAACCGAGGAGAAACTCCTTCTGTGATTCTCCCTCTAAGCCAATTAACTCTCTCTAAGATTAGGCTCACTTTGGGTTTGCATGTAATAGCATATAGCATCTTGAGTCTTTATCATTCCTTGTCAAATCACCATGACTAGGACAAAGACCACACTAGGATCTTTCACCACATGCACACACCTATGAGTGAATGTTGGCTTGATGCTAACTGACACGTGGAAAGCACTTCAAGTAGCTCAAGTCCATATTATTCCTTGTCATGATCAAGGAAGGACTATGTCTGGGTCCATTTATCACAAGTGCACCTTTGTGATAAATGTATCCTATCTCCCTTGGTCTGTAGCCCAATGTAGGAGAAGTTATGCCTAATGCTAAAACATCAACACTCCCTCTTAGCTAGGGAGGTATCTTTCCATCGTAGTACACAACTACTGTTCAAAGACATACAATCTCCGCCAGTGGTACAAAATCACCATAGTAGTAAAATATTTGTCACACATGGCACTCCCAGGTGGAATTCTAGAGGCTACTCCCTCTAGGGACACTTAGGGTCAACTCTCCATAGTGTGACACATCAAGGGTCAACTCCTTTGACATGTCCTCATGTTCTCTGAACATGGGACAATGAGCTATAAGCCCAAATACACTTATTCCTTCTCAAATAATTGTCCTCATAGATCAACTCAACTCAATTCACAGAGGAGTATGATATGGAGAAAGTTTGTCACACATGGCACTCCATGTGGACTTCTAGAGGCTACACCCTCTAGAAACATTAGGGTCAACTCCCATAGTGTATGACATCAAGGGTCAACTCCCTTGACATTTCCTCATGTGATCTCCACATGGGACATTGGGTTATAATCCCAACTACACTTATTCCTTCTCGAATAAGTGTTCCACTTATCCCTTCTCGGATAAGTGCCCTCATAGATCAAATCAACTCAATTCACTGAGGAGTATGATCTGGAGAAAGTTTGTCACACATCGCACTCCATGTGGACTTCTAGAGGCTACACCCTCTAGAAACACTAGGGTCAACTCCCATAGTGTATGACGTCAAGGTTCAACTCCCTTGACATGTCCTCATGTGCTTTCCACATGGGACATTGGGTTATAAGCCCAACCGCACTTATCCCTTCTCGGATAAGTGTCATCATAGATCAAATCAACTCAGTCACATAGGAGTACAATCTGGAGAATGTCTCAGGAAGCTGCAAACATCAACAATCCCTCTCGGCGAGGGAGGCATTCTCTGCCACGCCAAGTCTGTCACGAAAGTACTTAAACTTCATCCTGTTTTGGTAAGAACATCAACAACCTAGTCATCTATAGGAAGGTACTGCACCAATACTTCCTTCCTTTTCACCATGTCTCGGATGAAATGGTACTTGATCTCAATGTGGTTCGATTTGTCATGAAACACTGGATTATCAGAGATCTTCACACAACTTTGGTTACCATAATGAATAATGGTGGAATCCAGCACATGTTCAGATAGATTTGCAAGGAGCTTGTGAAGCCACACTGCTTCACTGACTGTCATACTTAATGCAATGTATTATGCTTCTGTTGTGCTCAACGCCACATAAGTTCATTTCCTGCTACACCAAGAAACCATGAAAGATCCCAAAGTGAAGCAACACCTGAAGGTATTCTTTTTGTCCATTGCACTCCCTGCCTAATTAGAGTCAATATATTCCTGCCATATCATATCAATACTAGAAGTATATCTCATACCATGTTGAATTGTGCCTCACAAGTATCTCAACACTTGTTTCATAACAATCTAGTGTGTTTATCTTAGCTAACTTATAAAATGGCTAAGTGCACTCACTGCATAGCAAATATTTGGTCTGGTGTTAACCAGATACATCAATTATCCAATCAGCTATATGTATAGATTCAGATCAGTTTCGTCAAAATCGGAAGAAGAAAAACTTAGTTTCTTTAGATTCATCATCATTGGTATAGCCACGGGCTTGAAGTTCAGTATCTCAAACTTCTTCAATATCTCAACTGTGTACTTCCCCTGACTCGGGAAGATCTCATCAGTTCTCTACCACACTGTTAGTCCCAAGAAGTAGTGAATCATACCAAGGTCCTTCATCTCGAACTCAGAGGCCAACGCATACCTGCATTCAAAAATAAATCTCTATGTACCTGTGAGGAATAAATCATCAACGTAGATGACCAAAATCAGGGCCTCATCATTAACAATTTTGTAGTACAGGTTGGGATCAACAACACTTTTGTTGAATCCCAAACTCATCAGGTGTCCATCAATCCTTGCATACTAATCTTGAGGTGCCTGCTTGAGTCCATACAGGGCCTTCTTCAACCTACACACATGAGACTCCTTCTCATGTATGACAAAACCATCTGGCTGCTCGATGTATATTTCTTCCCCAATCTTTCCATTGAGAAAGGTTGTCTTCACATCCATCTGATGTATTTTCCAGCCCATGGATGCTGCGAGAGAAATAATCATTCGAATAGAAGTGTCTTGAGTAACAGGAGAAAATGTCTCCTCATAATATATTCCCTCCACCTGAGAGAATCCTCTGGAAACAAATATCACTTTGTGCTTCTTGATACTCTCGTTAGCTGTGTGCTTGATACTTTGGAACTAAGAGTGTCTCAATAGCTGCTCCCTCTGGAGCTAGAAATGAATCCTCCTTTGTCTCTACTTCCTCTGACACTGAAGGTAGCTCTTCCTCCTTCTCTAGAGGTAATTCAATCTCTCCTCTTTTTGTATGTAGTACCACCTTCCTCTCTCGAAGTGCCTCTACATACACTAGAACTGTTGCCATGCCTGCGCCCTCAAGATCTCATGGATCAACTCATGTACCAAAATTGTTATAAATGCTCTCTTTGAACCTCATATTGTATCTTCCTCCATCACAGGGTCCATCACCATAGCTTGCATTCGTGGTTAATAAAAACGTCTCTTCTATTTGGCATGGTCCTGTCCTGGGAGGTACATTGCTCCTAAAGACTACCTATCTCTGAGCATCATTTATGGTGACGTCACTCCTTGACATCATGTTGGAAGGCCTTTCCCTCCATGTCTTCCTCTCTACATGAGAAATCATATTCTATCTTGGTAAGATTTATGTTGAATTTATCTTTAATAGAAATGACTATATTCAGGCTGAATTCAAGAGAATTTGTCAAATCCTCTATGGGGAAATCATTTATGGAAGAGAATGAGCCCTTAGGATCACCTTTTATTTTGTTAATTTTTCATGAAATTCACATTGAAGAATTATCCTTGTCATTTTTCACATTCTCATTGAAAGAAAACTTCAAATCTGATTTACCATTTTGCTTTCAGTCAAGCATTGGAATTTCTCTTTCAAAAATCTCTATGGACATGCAAATGTTCATCCCTTGTCAAAATACAAGATTCATAATATAACACAACAATCGGGTTCTCATACAACAATCCACTTTAGAGTCAACAGAGTTGGTCACCTATGATCATTTTCACATTGACGCCAAGATTAAGAGCTCAACGTATTGTTTCAACACTATCATGGCGAGGAGGATCAAATAGGGGCAGCAATCCAACAAATTGCCATGGGGATCCTTCACTCTATTTGGTCCTTTCAGGGGCTTTGTGTCTAGCTATAGCAAGAGAATGAAGTCCACGCTCGACAAATTTTTCAGTTACTGAATGTACTTTATTTCTCACATCTTCCTTGCAATGGCAGAGGTAGAGAATTTGCTCTGGTGCTCCTTTACTAGCACGATGCCAATTTCTGTGAGCATCAACATACGTAAGTGTTGTACATTTGTCGACTAGATTAAAAGGTAAGAAATGGACTTCAGTAACCCCTGCTCGAGCTTCTTTTGGATCTGCCAACATTCCAACAATAGAAGCATCAATTGCATCTTGATTTTCAACTCTGGAGGCTCTAGTTGCAAGCAAAACTACATAGTCTTTGTTCACATCTATCACAAATACCTCGATAAGACTTTTATTAACGCTCAACTTATTGAGGGTAAGTGTTCCAGTTTTATCACTACAAAGCACATCCATCCCTGCCATTTCTTCAATGGACGTCATTCTTTTTGTAATAGCCCCCTGTTGAGAGAGCCTATGGGAGCCAATCGCCATTGTTACAGATAACACTGTAGGCATTGCAATCGAAATCCCATCGATCAATAGAACTAGAAGATTGTTTAATCCATCCTCGTATTTCCTCTGTTGAATGGGATACATAACAATGATCTCACCATTCCAATTGCAATGGAGCAAATACAGAAGTTTCCAATGGCAGTAAGAACCTTTTGAAAATTCCCCACATTGTTGGTAGAGTCTACCAAATGAGAAACCTTCCCAAAAAAAATGTGTGAACTCCCGTTGCAATAACAACCGCCTCAATTTCTCCCTGCTTATAGGTAGACCCTGAAAAACACTTCATCCCCAGGGTTCTTGTTCAAGGATTCCATTCGCGACTGCACATGTGATGCCCTTTTCCTAGTGCGGTGCTATGGAAATATAGAGGACACACATGGATGTGTGCACCTCAATTTGATATTTGAGAACATCAAACTTTTTTGGGGTTAATTTGTGAAATATCAACTTCACAGTTTTTAAAACTTTATCAATTTTTTTTTTAACAAGTTTCCCCTCTTGCCGACCAAAGAACTGCAACCTTCACTATAGCAGCAGCTGGTCCAACCCATGAGGCTAATGAAACATGAAATTTAGGAGCCATGGCCACAATGGCTTCTCTCAGGATCCTCGACCCTCGTGTGAGGGAGTTACTCGAGTCCTGCTTTGATACCATGTTGGTTTTTATTCATATGAGATATAAGAGATATTCAATATATTATTACAATAATGAGTGTTCCATATATAGGGAACATAAGGTGACCATCCATGAACGGATGCGTCCCTTGAATAATCAATAACTACTTATTATTATCATTTACTTATTATATACTATATTTAATAATCAATAATAATTATATTGTTAATTATTATCTTTAGAGAATGTCTTCCCAATGTTGTCCAAACATGAATAGTTTTGATAATATAAGAATTGACACAATCTTGAGACACTTGATTTGCTTCTTTGGATGCTCTAGAATTAGAACTTCACACAGAATGAAAATATTCAAAGTCGTTCTAGTGATTTAAACATGGATAAACTTACCTTGTCACATCAGCCTTTCGATTCAGGTTATGAGTGTAGTTCTATAAAATTTGCCTCCAGATCTTCAAATACATTTAAAATTAAATTATATTGTAGGTTGACGGTACAGGCGCAGGTTATAACATGGCCTATCGGTGATTTCAAATTTTTGTTATTCAATCGACACACGAGGTAGCAACAAATGCAGGATGAAGCATTAACTGGTCTATTAAATGTTAGAATCTGATCATATCTCGTGCCGAAAACATCCCATCATTTTGCTAGTCCAACTGGTGATTCGGAGGTTAGGGTTTCTCTTTAAACACTTTTTGTTGATGTCTCCTTGCAAAATCTCCGACACTGATCAATCTTGTCGTACAGAGCTGACATGGCAAGGTTGACTAGGAGGTATGACTAGGACATAGGGAACCTTAATATGACTCGAGACAAAACAAGGTCATGCGATACTCCTACATGACAAAGACACATGGCACTAAAGACCGACATCTTCATTTACCCATGTTATTCAGAATCATGAATTTCCTTAAACTAAACGTTCTAAAACCCGATCCCATCCTGCCGACGCCAAAAATTATCAAGGATCGATGATTGACGATAAACCTACCCAAGTGTTCCCAGATTGACCCTATCGAAAATTCCCCGATGCCAAAAGTGTATTGAGGGTCGAAGATATGTTTAACACATAAAAAATCAATTGTTTTAACCTTTTTTAGATTTCCCCAACCCCGAGCAAGTGCATCGGTCATCGAATATCAATGGTTTTTTATGGATTTTGTCAATGTCTATCCCTCTTGTACTTTGCCGACACCGATGGGGATAAAATATCTCTTGAATATTCATGGTGAATAACCCACAAAAACCACCTCCTCCTTCTACCGATGTCGATGGTGCATCGATGATCAATAATCAATGTAATTGTGTGGACACTTTTCTTGCTTGAATTTTGTCGACGCCGAACATAAACGCGTTAGTTCGAAATGTTATTTACAAATTCTTAGTTAGAATGCCAAGTTCATTTTGACAGAAGGTTTCATTTAACAAGTTCAAACAAATCTGACTTGATCGATAAGAGTCATGAAAACAAAATAAACCATCCCCCCATAGTGAACTCAATCCAGACAGTAAAAGAACAAGTGGTACCCAAAAAGTAATAGAATTTCATAAATCGTTTAGGATGTGTTGAGCACTCAACAAGTGGTTGTATTGGTTTTTCGTGCATCCTTTGAATAGACTCTGAAGAGGATGAATTTTGCAGTATGAGAGACTACCTTGCGACACTATTTTGGTGGAACAATATTCAAAACTACCTATGGTATCCTGTAGATTTGACCCCCAAGAGTAATAATGACACTACGGGGTCGAGAGTCATAAACAACATGACACTTCGACATATATGGTTGGCCCAAAGAAAGATCACATACATCAAGAGGGGAAACATCACACACTACCTCATCTGAAGGGTTGGATGCCATAATACAAAAAAAACTACAGGCTGACACAATGATATCATCCTTGGTGAAGCCACCCAATGTTGTATGGTTGCGGGTGTGGTGTTGTCGACAACCCCAACTGTTTGACGACGTCAGCTGAGATGAGGTTATTCTGGATGACACTATCAACAATGAAATACAACGGGGTCCCCTTCACACACATCTATGAAGGGAAGAGGCACTCCCCATCTTCAGGATCTACTGGTTCTTCTGGTTGATTTGTTGTAGTCGCGACAGTAAAAATAGGTTCTACGTCGATGATATGTCTGTTTTCAATATTTTATGGATCAGATTCTGAAAAAGGGTTCGACTCCTTGTCTTTGACCTCAACCACCAATGACTATATCGAGCGACATTCATCAATGTTCTATCATGGGATTTTGTGGAAGTCACACCACTTCCCAGTGTCATTCTTCGTCTTTCCTTTACCCTTCTTTTCCTGTGTCTTGGACTAGTTTTCGAGAGGTTGTTGGTTAGGGACGTCTTTACCATGCTTTGGTTGTTGCAGATTTGGAGGCCCAAACTCCCATTTGTTCTGGTGCCTAAATTTCTACTCGTTTTTTACAACATATCGATAAGAAACTCATAATGATGAGATGTTTAGGAAATCCATTTCGGTTTGGATTTACCTATGCAAAGCCCCACAATATTTTAGAACAAGATGCCACTCAGATTCTTTGATACCCAGATTGGTGCACAAGGTATGGAAAGTATTTGTGAACTCCAACATTGTTTGGCTCTTCTCTTGCCACAATGTGGTCCATCTCATGTACTGGTCTTGATAGTGATCAATAGGGTAGTATTGTTCCTTGACAACATCCACAAAAAAATCCCAAGTGGGGTCAACCCCATATATTCCAGATTCCTCTATGGAAATTAGCTCCCAGTAAGTTTCCCACCAATGTTTGACATGGGGGAGATCCTTGAGGAGTGCAAAGTTGATATTTTCCCTGTTGGAAAAATTGTGAATAGAGAAATAACCTTCTATTATATTCAACCATTTTTCTAAGGCATCCACATATACCTGACATTAAAATATGGGAATATCAAAATTAACTTGTACCTTGAAGTGAGAGGTTCCTCCAAAGTGACCACTTGATGAAGATGCACCTGTTTCTATCGACAGTCATTGAAGGATGTGGGAAAATTCTCCATCATTTCATCCCTCTATCCCGTGAGAGCTTACTCAAGCAACATGTTAATAAAATCTTCCGCTCTATTTTTTTCTTTTCTACTTCCATAGAGGGTTTCTTGGGCGTGCGAGAGTGATTTTCCTCAAGAGAGACAAGCTAGAGACCCAAATTTCTATACTCGGACCTCGTCGGGGACATGCAATGAAAAACGATCAAGAGCAGCCTGTTCTGATAGCACTGATCCAGATTATTTTTCAGAACGAAATGAAAGTAGATATATTACTATGAAATAAAAATAAAAATTTCTAGAAACAAAGAAATACAACATTACATGTTTTCTATTAATGAAATAAAAGTACAGAGACTGTAAAAATACAGATTGTAAAACTCGCTAGAATGGTGGCAGGTTTATCTTTGAGAAGCCCTTTTTATGATAAACTTGAATGCCAAAAACCTAACCCTAGGAGATGAACCGCCAAAATTCATGTGGGCCTTGTTGGGGTAAGTTAGTACATTAGGATCTCCGTTTTAGGCGTGTGATTGTCCGTTGGAAAGGTATTTTCGATAACTATGCATTATTCTTTCAAACTTTGATTCCGTTTACAATTTGACTGTGGAAAGAAAATAAAACACTGTTTAGAGCCCCAAAACGACCCTGGAAGCACATATAGATGTACTCACATGAAAAATTCCAAAATAAGCTAGTTGGAATAGGTGGGCAGACAAAAATATCCACCTGGATTCTATGTAGGGATTTAGGACAGTCCCGTAAGTGTAGAACCCACAATCACAAAGAAATGTACCCATTACAGAGAAACGTGCTGAACTGAAAAATATCAAGATGACTGAGTTGGAAGTTGGCACAGGTGGGTGGCCACCAATATCCACCTGGATCAATCCTCCCACCTTAGAAATAAATGGTCTCCATTGCATTGAGTGCCGGAGGAAGAGGGGAAAGTGTTTTCTGAATCTGAATCATGGTGACCTGCATGCCTCTTTGGAGAAGTTGCTCTGCTCGGTCTATGGAAGGTTGTCATGAACCCATTGCTAGCAGGGTTGAAACTGTTCCACCAACCTTTTGTCTCTGGGCTTGACGGGGCATTGTGTAGGAACCATTGTAGGTGAAGTAACGATATTTTATTTCTCTTCTGAAATCTACTTATTTTGGATAGAAGGTGTTGATGCTACATTGGTTGTAATGGCCTTCTATGCATCCTTTGAACAGACTGTGAAGAGGATGAATTTTGTAGTATGAGAGATTACCTTGCAACACTGTTTTGGTGGAACAATTGTCAGAACTACCTCTTATATCCTGTAGAGCTAACCCCACAGAGTAATAATGACACTACAAGTTCGAGACTCATAAAAAACACGACACTTCCACATATATGGTTGGCCCAAAAAAACATCATAGACATCAAGAGGGGAAACATCACACACTACCCCATCCTTGAAGGGATGGATGCCATATGATAGGAGACACTACTGGATGACATAGAGATCTTGTCCCTGGTGAAGCCACCCGATTTTGTATGGTTTCCGGTGTGGTTTTTTTGACAACCCCAATTGTTTGATGACCTCAATTGAGATGAGGTTCTTTTGGATGCCTCTATCATCAATGAAATGAAATGGGGTCTCCTTCACCCACATATGTGAATGGAAGAGGCGCCCCCCCTCTTCAGGATCTACTGGTTCTTTTGGTTGAATTGTTGTATTCAAGACAATAGTAGTAGGGTATGTGTCAATGATCTATCTATTTTCAATATTTTCTAGATCATATTCCGAATTAGTGTTTGGATCCTCGTCTTTGACCTCGACCACCAATGACTATTTTGAGTGACATTCATCGGTGTTGTGCCTGAGGCTTTTGTGGAAGTTGCACCACTTCCTAGTGTCATTCTTCATCTTTCCTTTACCCTTATTTTCCTGTGTCTTGGACTGGTTTTCAGGAGGATATTGGTTAGGTCCATCTTTACCATGCTTTGGTTGTTGCAGATTTGCAAACCCAAACTCCCATTTGCTCTGGTGCCTAAATTTCATCTTGTTTTTGATAACATATCGATAGACGACTCCCAATGATGAGATGTTTAGGAAATCCATTTCGGTTTGGATGTACCTATGCAGAGCCCCATGTTATTTCAAAACCAGATGCTGCTCGGATTCTTTGATACCCATCTTGGTGCACAAGGTATGGAAAGTATTTGTGAAATCCCACAATGTTTGGCTCTTCTCTTGTTGCAGTGTGGTCCATCTAATGTACTTGTCTTGATAGTTATCAATAGGGTAGTATTGTTCCTTGACCACATCCACAAAAAAATCCCAAGTGGGATCGACCCCATATATTCTAGATTCCTCTATGGAACTTAGCTCCGAGTAAGTTTCCCACTAATGTTTGACATGGGGGAGATCCTTGAGGAGTGCAAAGGTGATCTTTTCCCTCTCGGAAAAATTGTGAACAGATAAATAACCTTCTAGCATATTCAACCATTTTTCTAAGGCATCCACATCTAATTGACCTTCAAATATGGGAATATCAAAATTAACTTGTACCTTTAAGGGATAGGTTCCTCCAAAGTGGTCGCGTGATGAAAATGTACCTGTTGCTATCGGTAGGCATTGAAGGATGTGGCCACAATTCTCCATCATTTCGTCCCTCTGTCGCGTGAGATCTTGCTCAAGTAACAGGTTAATAAAATGTTATGCTTCATTGTTTTTATTTTTTGCCACCATAGAGGGTTTCTTGGGTGTGCGAGTTCAATTTTCCTCAAGATATACGAGCTCGAGACCCAACTTGCTATACTCAGAAGTCGTCAGTGACATGCACTGAAAAACGATTAAGAGCAACCTGCTCTGATACCACTTATCCAAATTATTTTTCGAAATGAAATGAAATAAGATATATTACAATGAAATACACATAAGAATTGCCAGAAACAAAGAAATACAACAATACATGATTTCTATTAATGAAATAAAGGTACAGAGACTGTAAAAACATAGAGTGCAAGACTCGCTTGAATGGTGGAAACTATATCTCTGAGAAGAGATGTGACAACTACGCTCATTCAAAAGAAGATCATTACAATGAGGATTTGAAGGCCTTTTTATGATAAACATGAATCCCAAAACCCTAGACATCCAAAATCCTAACCCTAGGAGATGAAGCGCCAAAATTCATGAGGGCCCCGTTGGGGTAAGTTAGTACATTAACTTCCTGAGGTCGTAACATTTACATAGGGTCTCCATTTTAGGCATGTGATAGCCCATTGGAAAGGTATTTTCGAGAACTACACATTATGTCTTCAAACTCTAACTCAATATACAGTTTGAATATTTTGAGCAACATTCATTGGTGTTGTGCCAGGGGATTTTGTGGAATTCGCACCACTTCCCATTGTCATTCTTCGTCTTTCCTTTAACCTTCTTTTCATATGTATTGGACTAGTTTTTAGGTGGATGTTGGTTACAATTGTCTTTACCATGCATTGGTTGTTTCATATTTGCAGACCCAAACTCCCATTTGTTCTGGTGCCTAAATTTCTGCTCGATTTTGACAACATATCGATAGGAAACTCTCAATGATGAGATGTTTAGGAAATCCATTTTGGTTTGGATGTACCTATGTAGAGTCCCATGGTATTTCAGAACCAAATTTTGCTCAAAGTCTCTGATACCCAACTTGGTGCACAAGGTATGGAAAGTATTTGTGAAATCTGACACTGTTTGGCTCTTATCTTGTCGCAGTGTGGTTCATATCATGTACTAGTCTTCATAGTTATTAACAATGTAGTATTTTTCCTTGACCGTATCCACAAAAAAATACCAAGTGGGCTCGACTCCATATATTCCATATTCCTATGTGGAAATTTTCTCCCCGTAATTTTCCCACCAATGTTTGACATGTGGGAGAGCCTTGAGGAGTGTGAAGGTGTTCTTTTCCTTGTCAGAAAAATTGTGAACAAAGAAATAACCTTCTAGAAGATTCAAGCATTTTTCCAAGGAATTCGCATCTATCTGACATTCAAATATGAGAATATCAAAATTAACTTGTACTTTGAAGGGAGAGGTTCCTCCAAAGTGGCCGCTTGATGAAGATGCACATGTTGTTATCGACAAGAGTTGAAGGATGTGGGAAAAATTCTCCATCACTTCGTCCCTCTGTCGTGCAAGATCTTGCCCAAGAAACAAGTCAATATAATCTTTTGTTTTGCCATTTTTCTTTTCTGTTGCTATAGAGGTTTTCTTGGGCATGTGAGAGCGATTTTCCTCAAGAGAGATAAGCTCGAGACCCAACTTGCTATACTCATACCTCATCGTGGACATGCACTGAAAAATGATTAAGAGCAATTTTCTTTGATACACTGATTTAGATTATTTTTCAGAAGGAAATGAAAGCATAGATATTGCAATGAAATAGACATAAAAATTGCTAGAAATAGAGAAATACAACAATACATGATTTTTGTTAATGAAAGAAAGGTACAAAGACTGTAAAAATACAGAGTGTAAGACACTAGAATGGTGGAAGCTTTATCTTTGAGAAAAGATGTGATGGATACGCTCATTTGCAATAATATCATTACAACGAGGCTCTGAAGGCCTCTTTATGATAAAGATGAACGCCAAAACCATAGATATCCAAAAACCTAACCCTATGAGATGAAGCGCCAAAATTCATGTGGGTCCCGTTGGGGTAAGTTAGTACATTAACTTCCCGAGGTCTTAACATTTGCATATGATATCCGTTTTAGGCATGTGATAGCCCATTGGAAAGGTATTTTAGAGAAATACCCATTATGCCATCAAAATTTGACTTCATCCATAGGTTGACTGTGGCAAGCCAAGAAAACACTATATAGAGTCCCAAAATGGTCCTGGAAGTACAAAAAGATGTACTGACATGAAAAATTCCAAAATAAGCCAGTTGGAATAGGTGGGCAGCCACCAATATCCACATGGATGTTGTGTAGGGCATAAGGACAACCCCATAAGTGAATAACCCACAATCACAAAGAAATGTCCCCATTACAGAGAAACGTGTTGAACTGAAAACTGTCAAGATCAGCCAGCTGGAAGTTGGAACATGTGGGTGGCCACCAATATCCACCTGGATCATAAATTTAGTTCCTTTGGGGACGTCTTCCCATTATCATTCACACCTCACTACCTCTAGGGGACTGTCAACTGTACCTTTATTCTGCGAACTCTCATATCAGGATTTTGGTTAGTTTAGGAGCTAGAATGAAGAGGTGGGTTGTCAGGCCTGTAGGACAATGAGGAAGTGGGTTATCATGCCCGCTGAACATGTAAGAAATGGGTTGTTAGGATCGTGAGAATTCTCTCTAGGGGAGATAATTGGTGGGAATTGATTTCCCAAGCTGCCAAACTGCAGCTATAAGGCTACGAGACTTCCTGTCTGACCTGTTGCTGAAGTCCCAGAAGGGAAGTGGGGAAGTCGAAGGATTGTTGAGCAGAGAAGGGGCACACTTCCTAAGGTGGGACATGTATGTGGGGAATGAGGGACTGTAGGCTGTTAGTTTGAGTTAACACACATGTATGAGTTGTATACTTTCAAAGAGACCTTATCTTGGTTAGGAATCCTTTACCCAAGTGGAATTTATCCCCATCTCATGGGTGACCCACTTGTGAGATTTTATGAGTGGTGTGGTCTAAGGCTGGGAGGAACGTGGAAGGTCTGCATGCATTTGGTGTTTATTTCATGAGATAAGTGTCTATCATGATATTATTTTATTTGTTGTGTGTACAATTATGTGTCTTATGCTATGGAATCTCTATGATAATGGCATTTATTAATTATTATTGTTATTCCGCTCAGCTCTGTTCATATGCAGAACATTCCAATAATTTAACTGTGTTAATTTAGGTGCTGCATTAATATTTATGTATTTGTTTTCATGGATTTTCCTGCGTATGCTGCATGCATATTTTCTATTATTATTTTGTATGAATTTCTGCATTTGCAGAGTATTTTTATGATTTAAATTAGTATCAGAGTTCAAAATTTTAAGTGGTGTAACCCAGCAGGTGGTTGAGAATGATACAAAGTGGTATCAAAGCTGTAAATACGGGAGATTTTTGTGTGGAGTATCCCAACATGGGTGGCTGGGAATGCTACAAAGTGGTATCACAACCCATTTTTCAGCATTGAGCATGGATGGGATGAATTAGCTAAATAATGAAGCATAAATTCTCATAGAATTAATTTTGGAGTGTGTCTGCAACTTATTTTATTAAAATAACTGTTGTAAAATTGAAAGAAATTTCATGTGTGAAGAATTGGGCCTCTTTGGAAATTTTGAACAAAATCAAAATCAGAAAAATTTGGGTATTTTTCCGTCTACGACATTGACATGAAGTGGAGGCCACGTGTTAGCTAACATGGTAGAAGAAAGACGTGTACTTCCATGGTGGTAGGTACATGTTTGATGAGATGACATTTAGTAGGTGGTGTGGAGCCATGTGGCACACCAACTGTCAGTCCCACAAAACAATGGTAAGATCTTGGATTTTTTCTAAGTGTTAAGCTATCACGAGTTCGCGTAGATGGAAAAATGGTTTAATGTTGAGACTTCTCAGACAAACTTATGAAAGGAAGGTTACAATATTATGAGTCTCTGAGTCTACGTAGATGGAAAAATGGTTAAGTATTGAGACTTCTCAGACAAACTTATGAAAGGAAGGTTACAAGATTACGAGTTTGCGAGTTTGCGTAGATCGAAAAATGGTTAAGTGTTGAGACTTCTCGGACGAACTTATAAAAACAAGCTTACAAGATTATGAGTCCACGTAGATGGAAAAATGGTTAAGTGTTGAGACTCCTCAGGAGAACTTATAAAAGGAAGGTTACAATATTATAAGTCCACGATTTCGTGAGTCTGTGAAGGAAAAATAAGATAAGTGTTGGTGGTGGGTTCATGGAAGGTATGAACATAGGATACGAGTTCGCAATTCCGCCACCCACAAGTCCGTGAATACAATATAATTTCTAAGAATGGGAGCAAGTTAAGGGCGAAGAAACGCGAGAGTGTATTTTGGAGGCCACAAAATTTTTAAGGGAAGAAATGAAGACATTAGACTCACAGTGAAATAATTTTAACGGTCAAGATCTAATTCGAAGAAAATCAGAAGGTTGTTGAGCATAGAAGATAGGATGCTTGAGCTAACGAAATTCTCTTCCCTGAAATTCCATTAATAGTCTTTATGCTCAAATTTTTGAAGGGTGGACATGATAATTTGATCCGGGTGTATATCGGTGACCACCAAACTTTTCTAACTCACTCAAAACATTTTTTCTGGCAATTTTGGCAATTTACTATTTTTAGCAGTTTTAAACTTCCGAGGCCATTTTGAGGGCCTAAATTAAGGTTTTTCGGGATCGATATTCTTAGTGATATCCAAAGGCTTTGATTGATCACCCAAAATGAATTGCCTCGATGATACCTTTCCAACGAGCTATCATGCGCCTAAAACGAAGATTGTATGCAAAAGTTACGACCTCATGAAGTTGATGTACTAACTTACCCAAACGTGGCCCACATGACTTTTGGCGCTTCAACTCCTAGGGTTAGGATTTTGGATGTATAGGGTTTTTGACATTCTCATGTATTATAAAAATTCCTTTAGAGCCTCATTGTAATCATGTTCTTGTGAATGAGCGCAACCATCACATCTCTTCTCAGAGATAAGCCACCACCATTCCAACAAGCTTGTTTTCCATTGCTTTTTACAGTTTCAGCTTATTTCCTTATTGAATAGAAACCAATTTTGTTGTATCTCTGTTATTTTGTGTTAATCATATTTTAATAATCTGTATTCATTTCGTTTTGCTCATAAAATCTGGATCAATGGTATCAAAGCGGTCTATTCCTTGTCGTCTTAATGCATGTCCCCAACGAGGTCAGAGTACAAAGAATTGGGTCTCAAGCTTATTTCTCTTGTGGACAAAATCTCTCGCATTCCCAAGTGACCTCTCATGGAAGGAGAAAATAAATATGATGGGACATGAGATCCTTTCAAAATGTTTCTTGAGGAATCCCTCACACAACAAAGGAACGAGATGATGGATAGTTTAGTGTAAATCCTCCGGCGACTACCAACAAGTGACACATCTTCCTCGAGCGGAGGCGTTGCCCCCTTCAAGGTACAAATAAACTTAGATATTCCTATATTTGAAGTTCAGATAGACACAGATGCTATAGATAAGTGGTTGAATCTACTAGAAAGGTATTTTTTTGTCCATAACTTTTCAAATAGAAAAAATATTAATTTTGCACTCCTCAAAGTCGTTCCCCATGTCAAAGATTGGTGGAAAAATTTCTGTGAGAAAAAGGAAACAAAGGAACCCTCATTATTTACTGTCACGAAGACCTAAAAATCCTTTAGGGGTGATATTAAGGAACAATACTACCATGTTGGAAGTTATGATGACTTGTATACCAAATGGACCACACTACGGCAAGAAAGAGACCAAGCAGTGCCAGAGTTCGCAAATATATTCCATACCTTGTGCACCAAGTTGGATATCAAAGATTCATAGCGACATATGGTTCTCAAGTATCATGGTTCTTTGCATATATACATCTAGACCAAAATGGAATTTTTGGAAATCTTGTCTTTGGGCACAACCTATCGATATGTTGTCAAAATCGAGCAGAAGCTCAAACAAAAGACGCATAAATTTGGGTCTGGGAAACCCTCAAAGAAAAATCCACGAAGGGGTGGCCCCAACCCATAGAACAAAGGAGAGAGCAAAGATGGACAGTATTAGGACAACCGTTCCAAGCTACAAGCAAAGAAGGACACCAGAAAGACAAAGAAAGATACTGGGAAGTGGTGTGACTTCCATAAGAGCCCTTGGCATAACACTGCTGAATGTCACTCAAAGTAGTCGCTGGTGGCCAAAGTTAAAGCCTCTAAATCAGATGCGGGTTCTGACTCTGAGTCAGAACCATAAAGGGGAAGACATATCATTGACATGGAACTTGGTGCCACCGTTTCTACCACCAAGATCCAGCCTGGTGAACCATATGAGCCAGAAGAAGGTGAGCTCCTCTTCCATTCACAGATGTGGGTAAAAGGCACCCCACTGCACTTCATCATTGATAGTGGTAGCCAGAAGAACCTCATCTCAGCAGATGTCATCAAGCGACCAGACCTACCGAAAACACCACACCCACAACCTTACACCATTGGATGGATCCACCAAGGAATCGATCTCCACGTCAACCAATAGTGCCGACTGTAATATGGCATCAATCCCTTCAAAGACAAGGTATTGTGTGATGTTTCTCCTCTCTAAGTTTGTAATTTTCTTTTGGGCCAACCTTATTTATGGAAACGTCATGCTATATATGAGTCTAGGCCTCATAGTGTTATTCTTACTTTGAACATGAAATTATACAGGATACCCGAGGTAGTCCCTCCTAGTGCTATTTCCTTGATCTTTTCCAAGCAATGCAGGAAGGTCATCTCTCAAGACCGAGAAATTTTTCTTCTTCTTGATTCACTCTTAGAGTGAGCGAAATATCGTAGCCACATCCAAGGCTTATGTGGTTGATCTCTCCACACAACATAAGTAAGTGGATAAGGTCAAGGAAGAATACTCAGATATCTTCTCCTCTCCTACCGGGGTACCTCTGCACTGCCAGGTCAAGCATCCCATCGATCTAACCCTAGGCACACTGCTACCTAATGGGACAGTCTACCTCCACTCTCTATTGGAAAACAAGGATATCAAGAGGCAGATCCAAGAACTTCTCCACAAGGGGAACATACATCCCATCTCATCATCTTGTGGGAGCCCAATCGTGCTGGTATAGAAGAAAGATGAGACATGGTGACTCTACATTGATTACCGGGCACTGAATAAAATCACAGTCTGAAACCGGTACCCGATTCCCCGAATCAACGACCTCCTTGATCAACTCACGGGGGACAAATAATTCAGTAAGATTGATCTAAAGTCTGGCTACCACTAGGTCCCAATAGAAGAGACATATGTATGGAAGACCACCTTCAAGTCAAAAGAAGGTCTTTTTGAATGGTTGGCCATGCCCTTTAGTTTGACAAATACTCCAAAATTTTTTATGAGGATGATGGAAAATATCCTAGCAAATTTCACAAATAATTTTGTAGTGGTGTATCTGGATGACATCCTCATCTACAACAAGACTTGGGTGGAACACTTGCAACATATTCAACAGGTTCTTCACACCCTGCAACAACACAAACTATATGCAAACTTGGAAAAAATATCCTTCGAAATGGACATGGTTCACTACTTAGGCTACATCGTTGATCGACATGGTGTGCATGTGGATCCAACCAAGATCTAGGTCATCTGTGACTCACCATCCCCAACCACACTCACTAAATTTTAGATCTTCTTGGGCCTCACCAATTTCTATTGTAGGTTCATGTTGGGATTCTCTCATATCGCATGGGCCCTCAGCCAAGTAAAATTTGTGTGGGGCCTGTCTGAACAACAAGCCTTCGATGAATTGAAGAAGCGATTGTCTTCATCCCCATTAATTTCATTACCAAACCTACAAAATCCCTTTGAGATCGAGACAAATGCTTTAGACTATGCTCTGGGCACCGTTCTCACTCAACACGGCCACCCCGTGGCATATCATAGTGAGACACTATCAGATGTTGTCCATAAGTATCCTACTTACGACAAAGAAATGTACTCCATTGTGAAATCCTACCACCAATGGAGACATTACATTCTTGGGAAGGAGACAACCATCCACACTGATCAAAAGCCACTAAAGTTCATGCAGACCCAAGGAAAATTACATAATGACCACCATCAGAAGTGGTCCACATACTTACAACAGTTCCATCTCAACATCAAGTATAAAATAGGACGTACCAACCAAGTTACTGAATGCCTCAGCTGACCTCCAGTCATGACACTCACCACTGTACTAGACTCTTGTGGCCACGATACCTCCGGATGTCCCCACCTCTACGAGACAGACCCTGATTTCTCCACAACCTACCAAATGTTGGGTGCCAACTCAGTGGTCTCTAATTTCCATCTTCAAGATGGGTTGTTGTGCTGTCTGGGCCATCTCTGCATTCCATCAAGAGAGAATGTGAATCTTATTTGGGAATCTCACTATAGTCGGGTGGTAGGACACTTTGGTGTCAAAAATACAGTGGCAGTGCTACAGAAACATTTCTACTGGCTGAAACTTTGACATGATGTCAACAATTATATTAGGTCCTGCACCGCCAGTGCTATTGCCAAACCGACCACTAAGAAATAGGGCCTTTACACCCCTCTTCCTACTCCTGACAGACCATGGGAATCCATATCAATGGACTACATGTTGGGCCTCCCATCCACCAAGAGGGGAAATGACTATGTTTTTGTGGTTGTTGATCGCTTTTCCAAGATGTCGATTGTAGCCACCTGTAAGAAGAACATCACAACATAAGACACTGCCAAGATCTTATTTGAATGAGTATGGGTACATTTTAGGATCCCACAAACCATTATCTCATACCGTGATAGTCGGTTCCTCAACACATTATGTTCGAGCCTCTAGTCACTATTGGATACCAAGCTCACCAAATCCACTGCCTTCCACCCCCAAACAGATGGCCAAATTGAGGTCGTCAATCAGATGATTGTACATATCTTGCGCATGTACAATTCAAAACAACCCTGCACATGGGATGAGAGTCTTCCCTATGCCCATTATAGCTACAACTGAGCCTTGCATAGCTCAACTGGCCACAACCCCTTTTATGTGGGGTTGGGATTCCAACCATTGGGCCCCATGGATGTTGCACTACCCCTAATGACCACCTCAGTCGACTCGTCCATTGCTCCACCATAATATGACAAAGCCACCTGGTTCAATGAGCGGATCGAACACATCCACCAACAGGTTCAGGATATGCTACATAAGTCTAATTCCAAGTACAAGCAACACCATGATCAACATCGGGTTCCACATCAGTTTAAGGTGGTAGACAAAGTTTGGTTGCACTTGCCGAAAGAACGCCTTACAGGGCCCCATTGGAAGCTTCACCCACTCTGTTATGGGCCATACACCATCAACAAGGTTGTGGGTGACAATGCTTTTGAGCTCAACATTCCCCCTTTCCTTGGCCTGAACCCAGTCTTCAATGTGGCTCTCCTTCGACCATATTTCCCACCATTATTGGACACCTCACAGATAGCAGAGTAGTTGAAACCAACAGATCTCAACCCTGACTACATGCAACATGCATCCAGTGATCATATTTTGGACACACAGATCAAGGGCACTCAATGACAAAGGATCCAACTTTATTGAGTTGTCAAAGCAGGGCAGCTCCTGCACCAAGGCAAGTAGCTCACCTGAGGCCAAATTCAATAGAAATTTCCTCATCTGATGGGGGAAATGAACGAAATAGAGACCATTTATTCCTGTGGAGGGAGGATTGATCCAGGTGTATATTGGTGGCCACCCACCTTTTCCAACTCGCTCAAAACATTTTTCTGACAATTTTGGCAATTTACTATTTTTAACAGTTTTTAACTTCCCAGACCATTTTGAGGGCCTAAATGAAGGTTTTTCTAGATCGAGATTCTCAATGATAGATGAAGGCTTTGATTGATCCCCCCAAATGAATTTCCTCAACGATAACTTTCGAACGGGCTATCATGCGCCTAAAACGAAGATCGTATGCAAAATTTACGACCTCGGGAAGTTGATGTACTAACTTACCCAAACGAGACCCACATGACTTTTGGCGCTTCATCTCCTAGGGTTAGGTTTTTGGATGTCTAGGGTTTTTTACATTCTTGTTTATTGTAAAAATGCCTTCAGAGCCTCATTGTAATCATCTTCTTACGAATGAGCGCAACCGTCACATCTCTTCTCAGAGATAGGCCGCCACTATTCCAACAAGCTTGTTTTAGGTTGCATTTTACAGTTTCAGCTTATTTCCTTATTGAATAGAAAACCAATTTTATTATATCTCTGTTATTCTATGTTAAGCATATTTTAATAATCTATATTCATTTCGTTCTTCTCATAAAATATGGATCAGAATTAGTCATGAGGATTCGTGGATAGCAGAGTCCATGTATTCACTCAAGAATGTATAAAAAATATATATTAAGAATTCACAAGAAATTAAAAATAAATTCATTCTGATAAAATTGCAAAGAACTGAATGTTGTGTAAAATGATAGATTTTCTAAATTCTTGTAGCCTTACAAATCCTGTTGCATACACATTTTGCAGAACTAGGAACATAATTCGACATAAGCATAATTCATCAGGAAGATCAGTGAACCAAGACATGGATGATGCCCAAGGAACTTACGATTATGAAGATGAAGGCATAATGTTTGGTATGGGCGTGGATGTTGCAATAACATAATCCAATGGGAATGGATAAGACAAAAAGGAAGAGATCATGAACTTGGTGGAGACCATAAAAAGTTTGTAAAAGGATGTCCAAAGTTATAATGTTGATAACGAGAAGCTTATGAAAGCCAAAGAGCAACGAGAAGGCTTTAACATCAAGTTAGTGTAGAGCTTGGACATAATAGAGAATAAGATGGATAAGTAGAATAAGTCAAGAAAAGTAGGGAGTCTCTGATATCATGATAAGAGGAGAAGAACGAGAAGTGTTGGTAGGCATCACCATCACTCCCCAAGGCATTCAACTAGGATAACACACAGTAGTTCAAGTCCATCCCCTCTCAGGAATCATAAGAAGAAGTCTGATGTGGATGCGCTACATGGAGAAATGAAAAAAAAAAACCACATACATTTGATGGTGAACATAAGAAGGATGAAGATACTGAGACCTGGTTGTTGGACATGAGAAAGTATTTTTAGTTGCATAATTACACTTCACAGAAAGAAAGAAGAATTACCAAATATAAGCTCAAAGGAAAATCATCAATGTGGTGGGATCAGTTTGTGCTAGTGCAACACATTGATGAGAAAAAGGTTACTTGGAGAGAATTCAAAATGTATTTTCAAAAGAAGTACTTAACCAATGATACTATGATAAGAATATGAAGGAGTTCTTTGAATTTAAGCTTGGGAGTATGAACATAGATGAGCATGAAAGGATGCTCTTAGAGCTGCTAAAATATGTTTCTATCATCAAGGATGAACAAATTAAGATTCAGAGGTACCTGAGTGAGATACCATGAATTATCAGTGACAAGATACAATATGATGATCCCAAGACACTAGAAGAAACCATAAGGAGAGATAAATGCCTTATGATCAGCATAGAGGAAGACCAACTTTCCAAAATACATGGGAAGACAAGAAGAAGCATAATATGGAACAGAGGAGGATGGGGACAAAGCCACCATTCTTATGAAATAATTCTCAAGGACAACTAGCTCCTAAGGAACACAAGATGGTTGAGACAATGGGGAAAATAACAAGGCAACCACCTATTCAATGTTGGAGTTGTGTGGGAGATCATATGTACATAGATTTCCCTCAAAGAGGTGAAAAAGTGAGCATTGTTCACAATGTATAGAAAGATGAAATATTGGAGGACATAAGCATAAATGTACCTAGGATCTACACAACTTTGGATAACAAGCAAGCTGAGTTTGAGTCACATATGATTGAAGTGGAAGGTAAGATAAACAACCAACCCATTGCTATTTTAATTGATTCAGGAGCTAGTCATAGTTATCTGGATACTAAGATGGTGGAAATATTTCAATTTCCAAGAAGGAATCTTGGTAAACCTTGGTTGGTGTAGCTAGATATAGGAGCTAAAAGGAATATTAATGAGATGGTTAAGGCATACCCAATAAACATGAATGGATTAAGCACAAGGGCATATTTGAATATCATAACTTTGGGCTGATAAGACTGCCTAATTGGTATGGATTGGTTGGACCAACATCACGTTGTTCTAGAATTCTATAATAAGGCTTTTACATGCTTGGATGAAGAAGGGAACCTAAGGACATTTCATGGTATTCCAATAGCATTAATTATCAAAGAAGTTTCAGCCTTGCAGCTGAAGAAAAACTTCAGGAAAGGATGTCAAGTATTTGCAGCACATATCGAGGAGGCACCTAAGGATAAAGTACCAAGTATCAAAGATTATGCAGTCCTAAAAGAATTTGAATATGTATTTAAAGAAACATCGGGGCTGCCACCCAAGAGAGATATTGAATTATCCATAAATATCATGCCTAGAGCAACCCTAATATCCAAGACTCCTTATAGGATGAGTACACCAGAACTGAAGGAGTTGAAAATGCAGCTAGATGAACTTCTTAGCAAGCGGTATATATGCCCAAGTGTGTCACCTTGGGGTACTCTAGTATTATTTGTGAAGAAAAGGATGGAAAATTAAGACTTTGCATCGACTTCAAGAAGTTGAACAAGGTAACTGTGAAGAACAAGTATCATTTTCCAAGGATAGATGACTTCTTTGATCAACTGAAAGATGCAAAACTATTATCGAAGATTGATCTCAGGTCAATATATCATCAGGTAAGAATTAAAGAAGAAGACATTAAAAATTCTGTCTTCAAAAAAAGGTATGGCCATTATGATTTCACAGTGGTGCCATTTGGGTTATCAAATGCACCAACTGTCTTCATGTGTTTAATGAATGGTATTTTCAAGGATTACTTAGATACGTTTGTCATTGTCTTCCTGGATGACATTATTATATATTCTAAGTCCAAGGAAGAGCATGAGAAACACTTGAGAATGACATTACTAGTATTGAGGGAGCATCAATTGTATGCCAAATGGAGCAAGTGCTCATTTTACCAGAAGAAAATTCATTATTTGGGGAATATCATTTCAGAGGAAGAGATAACAGTGGATCCGGAAAATATAAGGTCCATTGAAGGATGGGTGACACCAAGGAATGTCTACGAGGTGAGATCATTGATGGGACTTGCGGGCTACTACATGAGATTTGTTGAGGGATTCTCAAGGATTGCACACCCGATCACTTCCTTGCAAAATAAGGGTGTGAAGTTTGAGTGGACATCAGATTGTGAAAGGAGTTTCCAAGACTTGAAGAATTTACTAACAAGTTCTCTAATATTAAAGATTGTTGATCCAAATGAAGAATTCATTGTATGCATCGATGCATGTAAAGAAGGACTTGGTGGAGTTCTTAGTCAGAATGGACATGTGGTATGCTATGAATCAAGAAAATTAAAGGAATATTAAAGACACCATGCTACTCATGATTTGGAATTGGAAGCCATTGTTCATGCCTTGAATATGTGGAGGCACTACCTCATCAAGAAAATATTCGAGTTGAGGACATACCATTGTGGTCTGAAATATTTATTTGGGCAACCAGCTCTAAATGCCAGGAAAATGAGGTAGTTAGAATTCCTAAGTGAATATGACTTTGATATAAATCACATCAAGGGTAAGGAGAACAAGGTGGCTGATGCACTCAACCGGAGAGTGCATGAGATGTATGCTACAACAATTAGCATGTACATATCAGAGTTGAAAGACAAAATTTTAGAGGTTGCAAAATCAGATCTAAATATATGGAAATAAAGACAAAACTACAACAAGGCATTTTGCAGCAGAAAATTGAGAATTTTGAGTTAAAAGAGGAGGAAATTCTTTTGTACAGAGGAAAATGTATGTGCAAAATTCTTAGGAATTGAAAAATATGATTTTAAAAGAAATGCATAATGTGCCTTATGTTGGGCACCCAAGTTACCATAAAACTATTACAGCTGTCAAATTCCAATATTATTAGCCATGTATGAAGAAATAGGTTGTTGATTTTATTGCCAAGTGTTTGGAATGTCAAAAAGTCAAGGCTGAGCATAGACACCCAACTGGTCTGCTACAACCATTACCCATTCCTGAGTGGAAATGGGAAGTTGTAACAATGGATTTCATCACCAAGCTGCCTAGAACAACCAAGCATCATGATTCAATCATGGTGGTGGTGGATAAGATTACTAAATCTACCCACTTTATTCCAGTAAAGCTCACTCACAAGGCAACCAACATTGCTAATGTTTATATGAGATAAATTGCTCGACTGCATGGTATACCCAAGACAATTGGGTCTGATAGAGATCCAAAATTTACATCAATTTTTTGGAAAGGATTTGGGACCAATTTGAACTTTATCACATCCTGTCATCTAGAGTAAGATGGGAAAATAAAGAGGGTGAATCAAGTGATTGAAGATATGTTGAGGATGTATGTGATGCATAAACCATCCAAATGGGAGAATTATTTGCATTTAGTGGAGTTTGATTATAACAATGGGTATCAAACACCAATAAAGAGGATCCCATTTGAGACACTTTATGACATAAAATTCAACACACCAGTGAGCTGGGAAAACCCAGCAGACAGAGTAGTGATTGGACCATAATTACTCAGGGAAATGAAAGAGCAGACAGTGAGAATAAAAACATAATTTAAAGGTTTCCCATAACAGGAAAAAAATTCATGTTGATAAGGGAAGAACTCATAAAGAGTTCAAAGTGGGTTACCATGTGTTTTTAAAAGTAAAGGCAAAGAGAAGTTCCCTGAATTTGAGAAATTGTTCAAAACTGACAACTCATTATTATGGGTCGTTTGAAATCCTGGAGATGATTGGTCCTGTAGTAATCGTGCTTGCCTTATCTGCATCAATGTGTATTCATAATGCATTCCATGTATCATCACTTAAAAAGTATGTACCTGATTCTAATAATGTCATTGATTGGAATGTGATTCAGGTGGAGCAAGAAGGAGGCTTCCCAGTTCAACCAATATGCATATTGGATTGAAAAGTCAAGTTGCTCCGGAATCTTGCAATAGGATTGGTAAAGGTCCAATGGACTTGGTATGGTCTTGAGGATGCAACTTGGGAGCATGATGATGCTATGCAAACATAGTATCCACATCTATTTGAGGACTTTTGAATTTTGAATGTACATGTGTATCTACTGCACTAAGGACAATGCATAAATAAGGGGGAGGGGAATGTAATACCCCTAGGTTGAACCCCATTGTAAATATAAATGTAATTGTACATTAAAGATGATGAACCAACATAATTTAGGGCTAGAGTGCCTTTGTATGAATGTATTTTGAGGTCGGAGTGCCTGTGTGGTTATTGGGCTGGTGAGCCTGAAGCTGAAAGGCCAACAAGCCTATTTTTTTTTTTGTAAAATGCAATCATACTCAGTTTTAATGAAAACACATCACTTATGCATACCAACCATGTAAAATAGTATGGGGGGGGGGGATAAAATCCACCATAATGGAAAAAAGGGGGCTAAGGGTCTGGGGAAAAATGGGCTAAGCTAGGGGGATTAAACCCAAAGGAATATTTTATTAATATTCCCAAAATTGTATAAAGTATAAAGTATGGATATTTAAATATATCCTAACTCCTTATGTTGAGGAACGTATCACTTTGTGAGGGAATCCATGTCGAACCAAGCTAATTCCCAACATGACAAGTGTCAAGTGGGAACATGAAAATATAATTGGGGAAATTTAGTTCCTTTGGGGGCGTCTTCCCATTATCATTCACACCTCACCACCTCTAGGGGACTGTCATCTGTACCTTCATGCTACAAACACCCATATCAATATTTTGGTTAGTTCGCGAGCTAGAATAAAGAGGCATATTTTCATGCCTGTAGGACAATGAGGAAGTGGGTTGTCAGGCCCACATGACACGAAACAAGTGGGTTGTTAGGCTCACGAGAATTCTCTCCAGGTGAGAAAATTGTTGGGAATTTATTTCCCAAGGTGCCAAACTATAGCTACAGGGCTCTGAGACTTCCTGTTCGGCCTGTTGTTGAAGCCCCAGAAGGGAAGTGGGGAATTCGAAGGACTGTTGAGCAGATACAGGGCACACTTCATGGGGTGGGAAAAGTATGTGGGGAATGACGGACCGTATGCTGCTAGTTTGAGTTGGCACCCGCGTCTGAGTTGTATACTGTCAAAGAGACCTTATCCTAGTTAGAAATCCTTTACCCAAGTGGAATTTGTCCCAATCTTGGGGGTGACACACTGCTGATAGTTTATGAGCAGTGTGGTCTAAGGTTGGGAGGAACGTGGAAGGTCTACATGTAGTTGGTGTTTATTTCATAAGATAAGTGTCTGCATGTGATTATTTTATTTGTTGTGTGTATAATTAAGTGTCTTCTACTATGGAATCTATATGATAATGAAGTTTATAAATTATTATTTTTAGTCCGATCAACTATGTTCATATGCAAACCATTTAAGTAATTTAATTGCGTGTTAATTCAGGTGATGTGTTAATATTTATGCATTTTTTTTCATGGGTTTTCCTATGTATGTTGCATGCATATTTTTTGTTATTATTTTGTATGATTATGTGCATTTGCATAGTATTTTTATGATTTAAATTAATATCATAATTCAAAATTTTAAGTGGCATAACCCAACAGATTGTTGGGAATGCTACAAAGTGTTATCATAGTTTTAAATAAGGGAGAGTTTTGTGTGGCGTGGCCCAGCCTGGGTGGATGAGAATGTTGCAATTCTACTTGTATGGACCACACTCTACCTTCTCTTGATCTCTACTCTAATACCCCTCTCGAATATCCTCCTAAGTAAAATCATCCCATAGTCTTCTCCAATCTGGGATCTTCTCTCTCCCGACCACACACTTCATGAAAACATCCCACTCTTTGGTGAATCCCATCAGGGCTATGCACACCAACTACGAGTCTGGAATAATATCCCCTACAACTGCCAACTCATCCTTCACCTGTCTAAGCCAGGTGAGATAGGAGGCCACACTCTCTCCCTTGGCCATCCTAGTGTTGTCGATCTTGTCCCTTAGGGCCATCTTCCTATTCTTGTAGAAGTTTGTCAGTGCATACCACATCTCCTTGTCTGTCAGATTCTCATCTAAATGTGGAATGAGGTGGTCTCTCACTCCATCCAAGATTATCCTTCATGCCCTTGCTTCCTTCACCTCATGGATGTCTAGGGAAATGGGATCTGGCACATGTATTGTCACTATGATAATAAAAAACACCCACAACTTGTTCTCCTTAAGAGCAGCTGCAATCCTCACCATCCACTACAGGTAGTTGGATATCCCCTCCAAYCTATCCTCATACCTGATACTGGAAGTCATCCTTGTCCAATTGAAAAAGGCCCTTTCTTTCCCTTCTTCTTCCAAGAAAAAACCCCTGCAAATCATTGCTATCCAAATGCCAAATTCTGTCCACTAAACCTCAGAGCCCAAGCTYTGATACRATGTTGAATTTTTACTAGAAAAACACTTAGCCAATAACAAGATTTTAACCTCCAATAGTCATTCACTAATAATGCATGTTAACACAAGCATTCAACTGGAACCATGAGTAGAAATAAAAAATGACTAAGATCTGAAAAATATAGCAGTGAAAATAACAATGAACAACATACAAAATATCACCACATTTGACACTAGATATCTAGGCAATGCCCTGGAAAAACCTCGAAGGGAAAACCAACCAAGGAGAGATTCTTCTTATTGATCTTGTGTGATTTTTTTTTTAGTTTACAACAACATTATTCTTCAACAAATAAAACTGTACTTGTCTAGAAAAACATGCCAACAATCCACTTCGATTTTAGTGCAAAACCACCTTGAAAAATGTACTAGCTTACTCTACGGCCAGTACAACCCTGTACATTCAACACAACAAAAAAAAACTCCTCAATTTCTATGCCCAAATCTTTGTTGTATAGTCTTGTTCTGTACGAACAAGCTACAACAATAAATGCAACCAAAAATGCCTCGAAATATGTGCAACTTTTGCCTCGATTTATGTGCATAAAAACAACTGTATAGATCTGCTAAATCCATACTATATGACCTCCTTTAATGTTGTACAAACCATAATTAAATGTTGATCCCTCCTTGGGATAGATGCCTCATATTCTCATTGGGATGCATGCCAATCCTCCTTTGCTTCTACTTTTTTCCTCTCAACTCAATCTCTCTTGGAAAGTGTGCCTCTTCACATCCCCTCCAATATCCCTTGAAAAGTGCACCCTATCTCTCTCACAAGCTCCTTTTATTTACTCATTAATGAGTAACTTCCCTAACCCTAGATCTCCAAAGAGATAGACGATCAAGATTAGATATTTCCCTCTTGAGATCAATGGTTGTGACTTAATATTCCATTGAGTTCACTTATAACACTTAAGTGACCCAAACTTCATAAATTCACTTTTTCCCATTAAATATTAAAAGACCCAACTTAACTTTATAAAATCACTTTATAAAGTCAAGTCACTAGAGAGAGACTTTTGCTCGGTCACTTCTGCATGTTGGGCACCACCAATGCATAAGTACCTTCACGCTACAAAAACTAACAAAGTGCTTCAATTTGAAAAAAAATAAACTTGGCTGAAAAGAGAAGCTTGAAGAACATGTTTTGAGGAGGCGAACATTCCATTAAGAAGACACAAGTTTAAGTGTTTTCAAAGTCAAAAACTACAAGGGGCTCCATTTTCTCGGAGGGGTTATGCGTGTAGATTAGAAGAAAAGGGACGGTTGTAGTGCCTGACACAACACTATCATATCAATTTTAGAATGACCTTTGATTAATCCCTTGGGCTTCTTCTTATCTTCATTTGTCTTTACAATTAGATCCATTTCCCATGACTACTTCATCCTTACTTAATTCTATATGTACATGTTCTGGCTAATAAATTCCTTGCTCATCAAACACAACATCTTTGCTTATTATAACCTTTTTTTCTTAAGGATCAAACAACTTGTAACTTCTCGTTTCAATACTATATCCAATAAAAAATGCACTTCACACTTTTATCATCCAATTTTCTCCTCTTTTCCTTAGGAACATGTGCATATGCAGTGCAACCAAAAACTTTCATATGCACAACACTTGGTTTGTATCCTGACCATGCTTCTTCTGGAGGCAAATTCAATATTTTTCTCGTATGACATCCATTGAGAGTTTAAACTGTTGTGTGCACTACTTCGGCTCAAAATTCATTTCCAAGAGACTTAATTTTTAGCATACTCCGAGCCATTTCAACTATGGTCCTGTTTTTCCTTTCAACAACTCCATTTTTTTTAGGAGAGTATGGATTGGTAAACTCACTTTTTTCCATTCTTCCTACAATAATTCAAAAATTCATTTGATTTTTATTCTCCCCCATTATCTGTTCTTAGGGTGATAATTTTCGAACCACTTTGCTTTCAACCAATTCTTTAAACTCAAGAAAATGAGAAAACACTTCAGACTTCTATTGCAAAAAATACACCTAAGTTTTCCTGGAATACAATATTGCTTGTAGACATTAGAAATGAGTAAGAAAGGATGCCAAATCAACACATGTTTTCCCACTTCAACCCAGGATGAGAACAACTGTCCCAAATTAAAGAATCAACCACCACCAAAACTATATATATATATATATATATATATATATATATATATATATAAATTTTGAGAGTACAAACTGAGTTAAAAAACTCAATACTTGCAAAAATTACAAGCAAGCTTCCTTCAATATCTCCCTTCAAGCAAGATGAAGTATAATATACTTCCTTTTAAAAACTTCTCTTCCTCATCTCTCCTTAAACCCTTTTACAATTTTTTTCATCTCTTAACAAAGTTTTAGAAGGACACAACGACACTTTTGAGTACAATAATAATTATTAATCAAATATTATTAATCTTTGATTAATTCAAAGTAATTTTTTTTACCATTCCAAAAAATATTCCTTTGGTTTCTTTCTTAATGTATAGAAAAAACATATGTATTAAGATAAGGGAGTGAGCTAACTCGGGAGAAATCTTCCCTCCCAAATTACTTTTCCGGTAGGTTTTTCGGTGGTGCGGTTTTAAATTTATGGCCAATCCAAAACTCTGGTCGATTTTCTGAGCATCTGGGTTGATTTAAAATGGGCCAAAACCCCTAGGGTAAGGTTTTGAAATGCATGGCACTTTGATCCATGAGAAACTCATACTACCCCTGAAAATCTGGTTGGATTCAGGGCCATTGTTTTTCCTGAAAAACAGGTCTGTTTGCTTCCCAGTTAACTTACTCCTTAAGATAAAAAAGAAATGTGTTGACAAATCAAGTGATAGTGTTAATGCCTAGTAGTTAGTTGAATAAATGAAGACTTGCCAAAAATGAACAACCATCCATACAAATAGACTACCACATGACCCTTCCATACAAATGTACCTGCTACACAATCGCTTGGTGACCAATTTGTTTGAGTGTTGCTCTAACGTTTCAACAAACACTGTATTGTGACCTCATGAAAAACATATATACACCCTAGACTCTAGATTCAATGCATTGGTTTCTCATCAAGAAGGAAAGTCCACTCCATGCCTTGGCTTGGCTTGTCCCTTGTCTTCTTCTACTTGAACGAACGAGGTTTCCTCGGTGGCAATTTCAGTTTCCAAAGAACAATGATTGACAAATATCTTCTTATTGCACATTCGCTTGGCGACCACATTTACATTCTATTTTGTGGATGATACTTCCCTAATATCTCAATAAAAAACCCGCACCTCATACATAGCTGGAAGAAATAATAGAAACCAAAAAAACAATAGAATTTGATAGAGATAGAAATCTTGTGGAAGGGAGTGACCCAACTAAGGTTTGTCAAGGTTAAATGTAGCTACAATTGTGGCAGAAACATGAGATTAAGTCTCGAACTTGTACTCTCATACCAAATGAAGAAAAACAACCAACATCAATGTAGCAACATAAATTTAACATTCACGTAGATCAACTCAAATCTCTTTCATTAAGAAGACCAATATTTATACATGTCGAAGATTTAATGCTCGAATCAATCATTACCTATAATATTTCAACAACCTCTCCACAAATTTCTCAACCATAACTTTTCTATCTCAAATTAAACCTTTGAGACATAACAAACTAACAATAATAATAACAATAATTATATCTAGAATATGAGAAATAAATTATTATTTCAATAACACATTCTTTAGATGCTTCATGCATAATACAAATAACTAGCATACCCCCGAAGTAGGGGAAATGAAACACCGAAGTGAATTTGTGTGGTTACTTTGTTTAAAGGCCATGGGATTTTGTTTTTGGGAGGATTTAAAGCGATGTAGTCACACATAGTCAATGGAATAATGAGAACTAATTGATTTCCTTATATTCGTGCCACCATTAAAACATTTGAATTCACCTTACATATATAATTAGTTCAACTGTTGTAATCAACGAAGGAGGGATACGAAGAACCAAGAGTAATTTACTGAGCACGTAATGAATTACAAAATAAAGATATAGATATCGTACGAGTAACCAAGAGTAATTTACTGAGCACGTAATGAATTACAAAATACATATGTCGTCCTTCAAACTCAAAACTCTGAGCGGGGTCTGAGTAATGCAAAACCTTCCAAATTCCATAAAAAAAACATATATTTATAGAGTAGCATCTTGGAATATAAACCAAATGGCCAACCAAAACTGAAATAATTGTAAAATATACCTTAATTGCAAAATTGTTTTTAATTTGAGTTGCATGTGTCAAGCTAATTTCAATGTTTCTTCAAGATGATCCAATCTTGCAATCCTCCATCAATCGAACCAATCCTGCAATCCTCCACTTGTTGGGGCACACCCCATCGCAGTTTGGAGCAATCTAATATGTAAAGCTCCCTTAAAAACATACAATGTTCAACCTCTTCCAACTTTTCTAACCCATTGCACTTACAAACATACAATGATATGAGCTTTGTTAATTGTGCAAATCCCCGCATGCTCTTCTCCATCTCACAACCATCTATCCACAATTTCTTCAAAGATACAAATGTTTCCATGCTGGGCAAAGTCTCCACTCTTTGGCACCCATCAATACAAAGCCTTTCAAGTTTTGTGAGACCCCAAAAACCCCTTTATTTTCCTAAAGGGGACATAAAACAAATTCCAATTTGATGATTGTATTTAGCAATGTTCCAACCTTCGCAAGATCATTGCAGCCTAAGAATTGAAGAATTTCAAGGTTGGGAATACCCCTTAATTTAAGGGTACGTCTAATATTCTTGTGTGTAGCCAGGAATGCATTTTATAATGGAACAATGTAATGTTCCTCTTTCTCCTTTAATAAACTTTTTAAATGGCAGTTTGCATAACAGACAATTATATAGATTTGATTAGTCAACTAAGTCAACTATCCAAAGGAAACCCACAAGCATTTCAGTTCCTAGCAATCGCTGATTAGCAATTCCTTCAAGTTTCTTAAGTCACCGAGGGAAGCCGGTAAACATTTCAATTCCTTTCAGCACCATCAAAGAAGGCTATAAATATTTCAATCACTTGCGGTCCCATATAGTCAATTCCTTCAAATTCTATAATTTTCCCAAGGAAGACAACAACCTGCCAGCAATGGGCTACCTAGTTACAAAACTTCCAAATTGTGTAGCTCTCCAATTGCACTTGCCCATTCTTTTAAGTATGTACTTATAAAAATTTGTTACACACACTCAGCGGAGGTGTTGGATCTCCTCATTGGCGATAGAAAGAAGGTGTTCCACGTGTTTCAAGCACTATGTAAGAGAGATGATCCCCTGATGGTAAGCTTGCGGTTGTTCAAGCATTGTGTAAGAGAGATGATCTCCTGACGGTAAGCCTACGCTTGTTCAAGCACTGTGTAAGAGAGATGATCTCTTGATTGTAAGCCTGCGCTTGTTCCACGGATTCCACCTCCATCTCTCCAAGCTAAGTGCACAACCTCTCCTCTGCTTCTCGAGTCTGGTGAAGGTGGATCCTGGTCTCCTCCAGCCAGCCCGCAGCTCCACCTCCTACCTTCATCTCTCCTCCTCATCTAGACATAGTGTGAATTGACAACCATAAGAAAGCGAGCGAAGTGGATGACTACATGGAAACCTGATGTAATATCCCTAAGACCGAACCCAATTGTAAATATAAATACAAATGTACTTAAGCTGGTGAGTTGTTTTGATATCATTTTTGTATGCACATTTCATGGCATAGTGCGCGCATGTACTGCACAGTGAAATGAGGAAGTGTGCACATTCCAGGATACCGCGCGCATCATCTTAAGTGTAGACGATGTTGAGGCCAGAGAGCCTTTGTGTATATGATATGTTTTATAGGCTGGTGAGCCAGTTATTATAAGCTAGGATGCTTATGTTTTTATTAGGCCGGAGAGCCTAGATGTTAAAGGCCAGTGCGCCTGTTTTTGTACATGTCTCATATTTAATATAAAATACATCGTTGCGCGTAGACCGACTTCGATAAAAGAGACGGGGGACTAAAATCCACTAGTTAGGGAAAGGGTAGGGCTAAGTTAGGAAAGGGGCTGAGCTAGGGAGCTTGAGCCAAAAAAGAATATTATATTAATATTTCTTTAAATCATAAAGCATGGATAATTATTTTATCCTAAGTTCTAAAGTTGGGGACAAGTGGGCCAACGTAGCTCCCAACATGAGAAGTGTCAAGTTGGGGACATGCATACATATTGTTGGCACTGAGCTTCCCCATCATTCTTACGATCATCTTTTCCATGATTCCTTCCATCATTCAGCCATGATGCCATGACCATCTTCATTCATGCAGTCAGTTATTATCAGACAATGATTTCACTGTATCTGAACCTGTATCCATAGCCATTTTGTGTTGGTGTACTTGGTTAGCTTGGAAAGCTAGACTGAAGAAGCGGGTTGCCAGGCCCGTGGGATACTGAAGAAGCAATTTGTCAAGCCCGTGGGATATTGAAGAGGCGGGTTGTTAGGCTCGTGAACAATTCTCTGGGTGAGAGAATTGATGGGAGTTGATTTCCTGAATGTGCTAAACTATAGCTACAGGGCTCTGAGACTTCCTGTCTGTGTTGTTGTTGAAGCCCTAGAAGGGAAGTGGGGCAGCTGAGAGACTGTTGAGCAGAGAAAGGGCACACTTCCTTGGGTGGGACAGGCATGGGGGGAGAATAAGAGACTGTAGGTTGTTAGTTGAGTGAGCACCGTGACAGAGTCTTTCCTGTTTTCCATGAGCCATTAGCCTGGTTAGGAACCCTTTACCCGAGTGGAGTTTAGTCCCAGCTTGGGGGTGAGTCACTGTTGAGAGTGATGAACAGTGTGGTCTAAGGCTGGGAGGTTCGTGGAAGGTCTGCATGCAGTTGGTGACATTCTTACCAAGGTAAGTGCCAATTGCGTGATAAGTTTACATGCTACATTGTTATTTACATGTTTATTTTATGGGTATTTCCTGTATATGTTGCATGTATGCGTTCACTGTTATTTCATTCTGAATCCATGCATTTACGAAATGTATTTCTCTATTTACGTTTTACATGTAAAGCTTCCACAGGTGTTCTGTGTGCATAGCTCAGTTGGATGGTGAGTATGTTATAATATGTTTTGCCCAAAGAATGGTTGTGTTCTCTAGCGTAGCGTGACCCGACATGGATGGTTGGAGACATTACAATATGGTGTCAGAGCATGAAAGAATGTTCTTGAGTGACATTTCCAGGCATGTGGGTGGCTGGGGATGTTACACCTGAGGCTGACATTAAAGTCTCGGGAATTGCTTACTGACAGGAAACTTGGAAGGCATGTGGCCGACGATGGGGTTACCATCGGTTAAGGGTAGTGCCTCGGGTTCAAGGTTCCAGTCTCTATGAATCTGCATGGGAAATCCGGATTCCAAGTTACAAAGTATTTTATTTTATTCATCTCGAGTAATTTATTTAATTCACTCAGCGGACGGCGTGGAGGTTGCTCTATATGAGTGGGAGGTTGCTTTAAATCAGATGAAAAGCGTCCTTGAGATGTTTTATGACCTGCACGTTGGAGTGGAAAAAAAGTTGTTTCAACGTCTCAAAGGGAGTTATGATGTTCTACCAGATTATTTGAAGATTTGTTTTCTATATTTTGCAGCTTATCCCGAAGACAGAGTAATAAAGGTCGAAGAAGTCATAGACATCTCTTCTAGTCAAAAGCACTAGGGAGAGTTATTTGCATGAAATTGGGCATAGTTACATCAAACACCTAAAGGATCGTTGTTTGATTGAAGTGGTAGATAATGATCATGTCGGAATGATTAAATCTGTTAAAATACACGATGTCCTTCGTGATCTGGCGATTCGCATTGCGGAGAAGGATCACATGTGTTATTTTAAAGCCGGGATCCATTTTAGATTTCATTTCGTAAACTTAGATTTTCTCATAACTTTCTTAATAAAAGTCAAAACAAAATGATTGCTATAAACCGTCGGAGACAACGATATATATAATGTTGTGTTGCGTGCTTAGGTGAAAGATTCTCTCGGTGTTCTTTGTTTTAGTTAATATTTAATTTATTGCATATTTTTGTCCAACATTCATCTAATAAAAATATGTTAGAAAACACATATCATATCAACAAATGTAATAAAACATTTTTCAAAACTTTCAAATTCAAAAAATTAAAATTTTTAAATCAAAGTATAAAATCTCATACTTTTACATATAAAATAACAAAAAATCTCACACTTTTACATATAAAATAGCAAATTAATAAATCGAAACACATGATTTAATGATATGTTTTTTTACTATCATACATTTATTAATTAATTTAGAATTAGTTTGGTTTCACAAATCTTAAATACATGACACCTTTTACCATTACTGCACATGACCATGTCCCACTTTCCCACACAACTTGTCAAGTGTAAATAGAAATAGGGATCTTAAATGCGAGTGATAAGATCAAAGAGAAGGCCTAACGAAGTACATTTCACAAGTATGTAAATATAGATCTTAACTAAACTTTGAACTAAATTACATTGGCCGATCATAAGCATTCACCACCCCTTCACGTGATTCTTCTAAAACCAATGCACCAATTGCAATATGTAGACCTTCTTTAGACAAAGAATCCATTTTGCCATTCAATTCTTGGTAAATATGGGTGAAGGTGATCAAGGATAAGTGTTGTGTAATAACTTTGAGTTGCTCAACTAGTGCCACGAGAGTGAGATTTTGTGCTATCAATTGATTGTTCATCCACTTCATCACCAAGAGTAAATCATCGAACCCTTGTATATGTTGTAAATCCTTGTCAATTGTCATCTTTAGAAGTGCCCTCAATGCCATGAATTCTCCATAATTGTTGGTTCCTTTGCCAAGACAAGATTTAAACTTAATATAATGAAGATATGAGAGATATAACATTCCTCCCAAGCTACAAGTTTGATCTACCCCCTCACAAGCACTATCGAAAAAAACCCAAGGATGAGTCTTATGTATGAGCATCCTACCAATCTACCTTGAAGTTTTAACTTTTTGATCTTCCTTATAGTATTGAAGTAAAGCATAAACTTGTGTAAAGAACTGAAAAGTTGCAGTTGTTCTATTGTCAAATATAAGTGAGATTTGGGCCAACTAAATACCTCATAGTGATAGATAAGGAACAACTCTATATGCTTTTAGTGCTTGTGTCTAAAACCAAGGGTTAAGGCATTCTTCAATAAAGAGACCGATGCAAATTTATTGTTGATAAATCCATCTACTAACATCAAACCAAAGATGTTAAGCAAAGGGACACAAATATAAAGAGATGAGTAGTAGATTCTTCTCCATGTCTACAAAGAACACATACACTCGGGTCCCAAGTGTCTCACTTTTGAAGTAGTTCCTAAGTGAGAACTTGATTCTTCAAAGAAAACCACATAACTTGCCATATTTTAGATCATCATCATAGTGGTGCTTGGAATCCATAAGTTTGGTACCCCAAAGTGGTAGTGTAATACTCCCTTGTCATATCCTTAGTCCACATCAGATTGTCAAAGTCATCGTGACAACATATATGAGACCTTTTTTATTCTAGAACAAAGACATTCCTACATACTACATGATCACCATCTATGATCTGGATTTAGGAGTAGAACGAATTGATTAACATATTGAATACAACAAACACAGAGATAAGAAGAATAACACAAATATCCATTGAATAATATCTTCTATTAAATAATGAAATAGACTGAAACTGTAAAATTGTAGAACTGAAACTTGCTCGGATGGTGGAAGCTATCTCTGAGAAGAGATGTGGCTGCTATGCGCATCTGTTTGAGAAGAATCGATTACAATGAGGCTCCAGAGGCCCTTTCATATTACTCATGAATGGAAAAAATCTAGACATCCAAAAACCTAACCCTAGAAGGTGAAACACCAAAAGTCATGTGGGCCCTATGGGTAAGTTGGTGTAATTTGGTACCTCAACTTCCTAGGGTCGTAACTTTTGCATACGACCTCCGTTTTAGGCGTGTCATAGCCCATTGGAAAGGTCTTTCAGAGAAATGCACGTTTCACTACCAGACTCTGACTTTGTCTACAATTTGACTGTGGCGAGTCAAGAAAACAACGTTTAGGGCCCAAAAACAACCCTGAAAGTACAACAAGATGTGCTGACATGAAAAAATACAATATAAGCCAGTTGGATTAGGCGAAAGGAAACTCGTATCCACCTGGAGAATGTGTGAGGCTTCAGACAACCCCAGAAGTGTAGAACTCACAATTATAAAGCAGTACAGAAAGAGGTGTTGAATAAAAAATGAACATGAGTATCCAATTGGAATAGGTGGGTGGCCACTAATATCCACCTGGATCAATCCTCCCCCCTTAGGAAGCAATGGTCTCCATTACATTGAGTTCCTCCATCAGGTGAGGAAACTTCTGTTGGATTTGGCCCCGAGTGAGCCACTTGCCTTGGTGTAGGAGTTTCCTTTCCTTGACAACCCGATAAAGTTGGATCTGCTACTGGCGAGTTCCCTTGACCTATGTGTCCACTATCTAATCGGTGGATGCTTGTTCCATGCAGTCAAGGTTGAGCTCTGTTGGTGTCAATTGTTCGACGATCTCAGAGGTGTCCAATAATGGTGGAAAATATGGCCAAAGGAGGTCCACATTGAATACTGGATGTAGAACAAGGAAAGGTGGAGTGTTGAGCTCAAAAGCATTGCTACCCACAACCTTGGTGATAGTGTAAGGCCCAATGAAGTGGGCGAAGCTTTCGATGGGGCCCAGTGAGATGCTCCTTCTGCAAATGTAACTAGACTTTGTCGCCAACCTGAAACTGGTGTGGTACCCTGTGTTTATCATGGCGTTGCTTGTACTTAGCATTGGATTTCTGCAAAATCTCCTAGACCTATTGGCGGATGTGCTAAATCTGCTCAATGAATTTGGTGGCTTTGTGTATCACAGACTGATCAGGGGAAGAGTCTGTCTGTGCGGTGGCAAGAGGAAGTGAAACATCAATAGGTCCCAAGGGTTGGATCCCAAACCCACCTGAAATGGGCTATGGTCAGTGGAAATATGGAGAGCCCTGTTGTAACTGTGTTGGACATATGGGAGACTCTTGCCCCATGTACGTGGATGCTTAGAATTGTACATGTGCAAGATGTGCACAATCATCCGATTGACGACCTCGGTTTGGCCATCGGTTTGGGGGTGAAAAGAAGTGGATTTTCTGAGCTTGGTGTCGAACAAAAATCAGAGACTCGACCAAAAGGTGTTGAGGAACCTGCTGTATTAGTCAGAGATGATGGTCTGTGGTATCCCAAAGTGAACCCAAACTCGTTTGAAGAAGAGATTGATATTATTTTCCAGTGTGACATTCTTCTTACAGACTGTGAGGATGGCCATGTTCGAAAACTGATCAACGACCACAAACACACAGTCATTTCCATGCTTGGTGGACGACAAACCAGACATGTAATCCATGGAGATGGATTCCCACGGCTTCTTGGGAATAGGAAGAGGGGTGTATAAGCCTTGCTTCTTGATGGCCAACTTGGAAATGGCGCAGACAGTGAAAGATATGATATACTTGTTGACGTCTTGTCAAAGTTTTGGCCAATAAAAATGTTTATGAAGAACGACCATTGTTTTCTCTATGCCAAAATGTCCTGCCACCCGACTATAGTGGGCTTCCCAAATCATCTTTGCATGCTCTTTTGTAGGAACATAGAGATGGACTAGGTGGCATAAGAGTCTGTCCTGAATGTGAAAATCAGTGACAGTGGCGCCTGTACCCAAGAGCTAATATGTGGTAGCGAAGTCCGAATCTAGCTGGTAAAGTTGGGGCCACTCCGATGTTTCATGTCCACAGGAATGGAGCACAATGGTAAGTGAAACCATAGGAGGTTGACTGAGGTAGTCATCGATATGATTGGAGATACATGTCTTATACTTGATGTTGATATGGAACTGCTGCAGGTAGGTGGACCACTTTTGATGGCGGTCGTTCTGCAATTTCCCATGTGTCTGTATGAACTACAAATGCTTGTGATCAATGTGTATGTTCGTCTCTGTCCCCATAATGTAATGTTTCCATTGATGGCATGCTTGTACAATGGAATACATTTCCTTGTCATAGGTGGGGTATTT